>VZRN01005377.1:960720-980374 GCA_013397935.1 Dasyornis broadbenti
CGGGGGGCCGAGCAGGGAGAAAGCCGTGAGGGACGGGCGTTGCGGCCAATGGGGCCCGGCGGGGGTGGGCTCTGCAGGAACGGGGCGCGGCGGGGCGGGGGGCGCTGGTGCGGAGCCGAGGCCGGCGCGCACCCGGAGGAGGCGGGAGCGGTGTCGGGTGGGGGCCGTGTCTCGCCGCCACGGAATGGTTCCTTCCGCAGCTGCACGGCGTGGGGCCTGTCCTACCTAGTTTGTCTCCTGCAGGGGCGCGTCAGTCGCACAGGCAAATTCAGTCCTGAATAATAGACGTTTCCTCGTTAGCTCAGCTTCCTAATTTAATGGTTGCACACACCCTCTGTAGAAAGCGCTGTGGCGCTGGCTCACGCCATCAGACGCTGGCCGTTGCGCCTTCGTGGCCATCCCACCCCTGCTCCATCGCACCTTCTGCTGCCTGACTCGGAGTTACCAGGATCTGAGAGAACGAACACACTCAAAGGAAAAACCAACAGCCTCCACCCACGCTTTGGTGTTTGGGTATGCTACATTAAACTTGGATGCAAACAACAATTAAAATAATGCCGCACATATTGTCACACTGTTTCACGTAAACCCTGGAACACTGCTGTACTTTCTCTTCCAAGTATTTCAACACTGTCAGTGCATATATAATGATACTGAAAATGCGTGTTGACTGACCAGAGTCATGTACAAATACATGTTTGAAAAGCAGGCAGTGCATACGTCAGACGGCTTTGCAATCGGTTGGGTTTGGGTCGCAGTAGTACAGTTGTGATCCAAATAGAGAGTTTTTGTTGAATTTCCTGGATTGTTTGAAATGGGTATTTAGTAACCTATTGTGTGTGCAATATGCCATTTTAACAGTCCTGGAGCCTGGAGTTCTGCTCAGCCACAACGCAGCACATGAAGCTGACAGCAGGGTGGATTTGTACATGCTGCTCACCTTATGCTCCTTAATTGTACTCTGCAGAGACCAAGTCTAGGGACAAAGGTAGTTTTGTTTTCACACTCATTTAATCCCTGGCTACTCTACTGGGACTGCCACCAACTATGATGGAAGAGTGTTTTATTATGATAATCTATTTACTGAGAAATTGGCAAAATGCTTTAAAATGCCATATTATATGAGCCATTGAATAGCAAAGGAAAATGGTATGTCATGTTAGTATTAACCTGCCCCCGATTTTAACATGCACCTAGATGCGAAAAGTCCTTTACACCCCTACCAGTCCTTGAAAGTAACTCCAATTCATATTTCCTGTTCAGGATCATTGTTTGCTTCATGCACTTTCTTTTAGGGCTTTGCATATTAAGGGTTATCTTTACAACAAAACATACTGTTGATCACATTTTTATAAAAGTCCACTATGTTTAACAATACAGTGGACTTCTATTCTAAACTCCTCGCCTGGATGTGAGAATTGTATTGTTCAAGTATCCAGTTTGTATCCAGATACAGAAAATAAGCATGCATTTCTACTAGGATAATAACATTCATTTACTGTTTCTTTACATTTCTCCATCTTCACAGAGCATAGAGCCCTACTTTGAGGACTACATCAATGCCTAAATTTAAACAATTAAACTAAACAAAACATAGTCATCAGAGTTTATAAAGAAGAGAATTATATGTGTATATATAGATATTTCCCAAAACAGTAAATCACTTCTATTTCTTCTTATTCGGAAAAGCAACTTTCCTCAAATGAGTCAGCTTTGGACTAAAGCCAAGCAAGAGAACTTTACCCCCACTGACAAAAGATTTAGAATTTCTCGCTACAGTGCCCTACGCTGGTGCCCTACACTGGTGCTATAATAAAATTACTATTTTTTTTAATCTCTTGTAAATGATTGATCATTCCTGTCCAATACCAAATAACGTTTCCTTACCACAATTAATGATGTCCTCCATCATGAACTCTTCATGGCACTTTTTAAAATCAATTATCATAACTTCTTTAATGTGAAAATATTCTTTGGCAATGTTTACTGCAAATTACCCAATGCATTTATTAATGCAGCAGACTAATAGATGGGTGTGAGAAATTATAGTAGCTGTGGCTCAGATGGTGAATCTCCCATAGTTGTTAACGTTAGTTGCAATGTAAGCTACTGTTTCACTTACAGCTTTTGCCATCAAAAATAAAAGCCTAGCCAAAGTCGGCTGAAACTACAGCTAGCTGGAACACAGCTCCTGAAGACACCTTGCACAGACAAGATATAACTACCTATACAAATTAAGAAAATACCAGGAGTTATCCTAGGGATCTAAAAGTGCTATAAATATCATGACAGTATTTAGATTACAGCTCCAACAGAGTCTCCAGCAACATTAATTCCCAGAGCTGGTATCCCAGTTACCAAATAATTACAGATTAAATGCACTAAATACAAAATATAGAGTTACATAATGAGTCTTTCAAGTGAGACTATGCATCTGATCCACTTAATGTTTAAACAAATCCTTTATACACACTTTCATGCTGGACATCAAGCCCAAACTCCTCTCATTTTAATTTCTATTTTTATATTTGAACAGGAATACAAGTAAATACTGCAACAACGTGCAACTGACTGGACAGAACCTTTGGTGAAACAGTCACCTGTATATTTGTCTCTTCCAAGAGTTAAGTGGTCTGAACAAGTACTACATAGTTTTTCGTGAGTAACAGGGTTTAATTGCTGCTTTTCCCTATTCTTACTACTGTTGTGCATTACTACCATGTGTTTCCACTATTCCAGGAAATAGATTGAAAGGCCTCTGGGGTAAGCATTTCTGCTTATTAAATGCTCTGGTAGTGACTTGAATGGTAGATTTCAAATTGATTTGAAGTGGGACTTCTGGGCATGATTGCAATATAAATATTAAATAATAATTAGTGGAAGTAATAACCACCTGAAAGACACAAAGAGGCAATAAGTAATCTCTTCTTTAACAAGTATATATTGAAGTTTATTTTAAATACTCCATAATTTAAATATGCCAAAATGTCTTACTGTAACATTTTCTGAATTTATGTGGTTCACTACTGGATGACACCATTTTTATGCTGGTGAAATTAACACAAACCTGGTATAATTCAGTGGCAATTAAGTCTTAGAAGTATGTTGCTGTAAGTTTTAAATCCATAATGCATATCTACTATATTTAAATAGAAACTAAGTAAACAACCTTTGTTCAATCTAACTTCAGTACAATCCCAAATTTACACTGGCTAAATACACCATAAAATAAGTGTTCTCTATATTTTGTTTTTTTGTTTCTCAAATAGTAAAACCAAAGTGATGAATGTAAATTTATTGTGTAAGTTTTGTAATATTATGCAAGTACCAGTAGCAAACCTTTGTAATACCACAACCTATTTTGTATATGCTGTGTTCTAGAAATGGTTAGGAATGTTTTAGAGTTATTTTTAAATATTTTATTGTGACTTTTTGTTTGCATTTATCTTCCTTGGTTACCATGGGAGATCTGGTGAATTCTGAGGAACAGCTGGGACATGGAGGAGTATTTTACATGGAGGAGAAAAGACAAAAAGGTGGTGTTAAGCTACTTTTACTCTTGCCTGATTTGGACTGCTTTGCTCCTGGATAGTCTCCTTAACACTGATTTTAAGCTATGCTGCAGCCTCTTAGCCGAAGGGTCTGTTTTGACAGCTGATGCCACCACATAAATCTTGTGCTGGTGAAAACAAAGAGAAAGGAATGAAAAGGAAGCCATACTGTGTGAGGCTCTATAGGACCCATCATCATACAACAACTGAATAAAAGCAGATTTCTCTAACCGTAGGATGAATTGCATTTATTTAACATTTTATGGCTTACTTCTCATTTGACAATTAATTTTTCTTAGAAGGTGCTAATGCTGACAATACAAATCTCTTAGTAGTCTTTAACAGCACTGTTATGTGTATGAACACATAAAGTTTTTATCTTTCCCTTGTCATAATGTCCCTTGTGAATAATGTCAGTCAAGTCAAAGACTTTGTTTTCTCCATTTCTATCAGTTGATCTAATTAAAAGTATCACTTCTTCTTCAAACCTTGTCTAATTTATATCCCACAGTGTCAAAATTCATTGAAGGTCACTCTCACCTGACTTGTGTGTCTGTTGAATCTGAATGTATGCTGTTTAATCACAACACTTAGAAATATGTTCATGGAAATGGATTAAGTTGATGCTGTGGGATGTATTGGTTTTAGTATAATAAAATTATTTTAATCAAGAAAACCACTGGTGAGAAAACAGCTGCTGACATGAATGTACAGGGGATGAATCAGCAAGAAAACTGTCAGCTTTGAAAATAATGTCTCTTCTGTCTCCACAATTTGTTTATCTACCATTAAGAACGTAGTTCCCAGGATTATTTTTTAAACATGTCTTGTAGATCTTCTGTTAGCCCCTGGACTGTGCAAGAGATGGACTATTTGATTTGTGAAATAAATATTCTCCTACCCCCTGCTGTGTTTTGTCTGTTATCTGTGTCAGTTTATTGTAGTGAATAGCAGTTGGTTAGTTTCACGCATGTAATTTTCATGAGGATGTGTGATACTTAGTGTAATATATCACATTTTAAAAAGCGTATGAAGAAAACCCATGGAAATTTATAGTTCTTTTGGGCACTGATACTGGTTATGTTAAATACGTCAGTATTCATGAATTTTGCTCTTGCTGTGCCAGTAAGGTTTCATTCTAATGAGTGTTTGTTAGTACAAGGTAAGTGTGCTTTGGATTGTGAATTTAATACTGGGACTGTTGTAAAAAGAGATGTGGGAAAGAAGAAGTCTTCAAGAAGTGTTTTAGTAAATGCTGCGATTATCTAACAATTTTTTGTATATATACCAGCATTGAGTATTATGCAATGGACAGGAACATTTTGTCAGTGAGGGGTTACATTTTGTATTATTGGATTGATAGGTGGTATTTTGGAGGTTAATTCAAATGGATGGCCTCTTCCTTGCAGGGCAGTTCTGAGACGTTTTTCCTAGTGTCTTGCATATTGGCTAATGTTCTGAAGAGTTGATTTGTGGATTCCTCTACAAGGTAATTTGTGTTGTCACTTTTTGCCAGCTATGTTATCTAGAAGAGTGATGTTCATCTTCTAGTACAGGAAAGGCAATACATTATTAATTTAGCAGTGGAAATCTGTGGAGAAGTTCAGGTGAGGTTTTGTGGCACAGTTCTCTAAAACACTTTCCCGTGTGTAGTTCATTAACGTGCTGCCATTACTGGTATAATGGATACATTTTAAAATATTTTCAAGCTTTGGTTGCTCTCCCCTACTGATTTCCACAGCTCTTTATGACTAGTAGCCACCTTCATCTGAAAACCACCAATTTAGGTGTATCAACATTGTATTAAATGAGAGAAACAATTGTTTTTGTTTTAAGTTCTTTCTTTATCTTTGACAGAAACCATCTTGAATTAAGCCACTGCACAGCCAGGAGACCTCTGGGAGAGAAATCCTGTAAGATGTGAATATTCATAAACTGCTTTTTAAGACATTCAAATGTAAATGGCACTGGTCTTGTCAGGCTGCTCAGCATTTTAGATCTATGCGGACAGTTTCTTTTGCACACTCTGAAGAAATGGGCAATTGCCAGGGTATGATTGTGTTCTCCTCTATCATGTACCTATTTTTACTGTATAAACTATTTTGCCTGTAGTTCAGCCATGTCTTTATGTGTTAATACAATCATAAAAAAACTAGAGTTCTGTTTATATAGATATATATACACACACACAACTGATCCACAAAAGACTGAATCTGAAATATATGAGATGTGTATGTATATAAATCAATATGTGTCATGTACATATATATATGTGTATATATATATATGCACATGTGCACAAATATTGAAGTGATAAGCATTCCCCCTTACAGTGTAAAATGCTTACGGCATAAATTTAATTTCTCTTTCATTTTAAGACAGATAAATATCAATAAAAATATATAGACACAAAAGCTATGTGAATCACACATATGTCTAGGAAAAGTAAGTGATGTGCCAGAAAGTCAGGTAATTTAACAGGCATGCTACTGTCACAGAGATTTAAAATACAAGGATCTGTTTTTTCAAATAGAGAGATATTTTTCATTGGAGTAAGCTAATTGCCTTCACTGATGTTGCTGATAGAAATAAGATAATACAGCTGTTTCTAGATCCATGACCTAAGGGCTTGTTTACATCAGAAAAGTAACTGTGTACATTGAAACCTTATTTCCATGTGATACGGTTTTAGCATGTACTCACTGTTGACATAAGGTAAAGCCTACATACCCATCTGAAGCTTAATAAATGACACACACATAATGTTTTACTGAGCTACTGTTTTCCTGCCTTTCCAAAGCCAAGAATATGATGGAATGATTAGGAAGGTAAGAAAGTCCATACTTGCCCCTCCACTTCCCCATTACAACATTGCAGGCTCACAACAGAGAACAGCAAACCCTTTTCATTTCTTTTTTCTACAGAAATCAAATACAGAGCTTCAGAGGGCACTTACAGACCCTCACAACAAACACCCTCCTCATATAGTGGAAGGAGCTTATACTTTGTTGAAATGAGGACCACCACCCCTGGTTGCCATAGGCAGCTCATGGAACTTGTCCTGCTGCTCTATTGCCATGCCAAATAAAGGATCATAAATATCATAATCCACTTCCAGAGAACAAAAATAGATTACCAGCAATTCTCCTTTCACCTGCATACATTAGGAGAAGCCTGACTGGGTTTCGTCAAGGAAAGACGTACTGAAGTCGGTTTGCTGTAGGCAGTGTTGATGCCAGTGTACACAGTGAGGACTGTGAGGCTGATACATGATGTCAATACGGCTCACATAAAAGCCAGGACTGAGCACCTGGCTGAGTGTCTTGGCTGGATACATGCAAGGGGAGCAGGACAATTCAAGCATCTTGTGGACTACTCGTGCTGGCAATCCTGAGAAGGGAACATCAGTTAATCTCCTTGTTTTGCCTGGTTAATATGCTATTAATGTGAAAAGTTATTGAAGAGGTAACAGTCTCGTTGTTCTCAGGTTAAGGAATATGACTTGTAGTATTGTTTGTGGCATTTAAAACTTCTCTGCTCCTAAAAACCAGCAGCACTCTGTAGACCTCTTCTTTACCTAACTGCTCTGTTCAGTTGCCTTCACTTGCATGTTCCAGGCAGTGACCATGTTAGAAGTTTCAAGAGCTAGTTAAAAATAATGATGTCTCAGCAAATGCAGTAGTTAAGTCACTCTCAGATGTTCAGTGGAAAAGACTCATTTCTTTCCCTTGCTCTCCTCCCCCACCATACACATTTTCTCCTTCCTCCCCTCCCTCTCAACTGCTTGAGCTTAGAAGTGAAAAGTTCTGAAAATCTCAGTGTTGCAGCAAAAGCATCAAAGTTCTCTGCCGTCATGCCTCACCAATAAAAGAGGCATGAGCCACAGTTAGCTATTGAAATTTTAAATAACCAAGCTTCACTGGAAAGAAAGCAATTTTTAGGGGAATAAAAACTGAATTTAAGATGCCAAAATTAATATAGTATGGCTGTCTTGTTCCTTAGTCCGATGTTGAAAAGAGTGACTATGCTTCCAGAGGAAACTAGACTGCTTCTGTTCCACTACATATAGAAAATGTCCTAAGAATCCTTTCTTTCTATAATGGTTGCATAAAGAGGGAAATCACCTGGAGCCAGTGCTGCATTCTTTCTCCTATTTATGGGACTGCAATAAAAAGGAGACTGTTTAGCTGCTACTGAATACTGAAGACCTTCCTGGAACTGAATGAAGTAGCTCACCTTCATTCAGAGAATGACCAGCCTTTGAAGGGTGAAAAGCAGAGTGATAAACAGAAGTGTTTTGGTCTCCAGTGAAGAAGAGTGCTGCCTTGGGAATAGGTAAGTTAGTCCCAGCAGACCACTGTGGGGTGAGTGGAGAAGAGGCCAGTTTTACCCCATCCAAATATCATGCAGGTTTCCCAACAGTTGTTTTATTTCCTTTTGTGTGAAATAGATAAAAATCCTGGCAAATTCCAGTCATGCTGCCTGCACATACAAGTTTCTGGAAATACAGATGTTTTCTTATAATGGAAGAAGCAGCGCTCTGAAAACTGTAGGAGTGATCTGT
Organism: Dasyornis broadbenti; assembly: GCA_013397935.1. Taxonomy (NCBI): domain Eukaryota; kingdom Metazoa; phylum Chordata; class Aves; order Passeriformes; family Dasyornithidae; genus Dasyornis; species Dasyornis broadbenti. The sequence goes on from VZRN01005377.1 coordinate 968,836, forward strand.
TAGGAAAGAAATATAAATACAGATTTGACTAAAAAGGTTACAGTGTAGGGAGAAGCTGCTGACACTGAGAAACATGAAAAATAATACTTAGAAATTAATAGCTGTTGGTCACTCCAGGTGAAATGGATGTGAGCAATTAGTATGCACTCTCAATAATGTACAACTGTGAAGAAACAAAGGATATAAATGAAAATAAATATTATCAAATAGAACAGAAAGATATTCAGTGGTCTTTTCAAAGTCTTTGGAGAACAGGGAAGCTGCAAAAGGAAATGAAAGGAGGTGAACTAATTTTCACAATTAGTGTAGTCACATATGTCTGGGAAAACACGGCTTTCTCATTTGGCAGCATAAGCAGGGAAATGCAGTTGGGGGCAAACATGATATGAGGCTGCCATGTCTATGTTTTCTCACCACAGTGACAACAGTCACACCACCCCTTCATCAACTCCTTCATCATCCATCTCTTCTCTCTCTTCAGGGTAACTTGGTTTTTTTTTCTCCTAGGACTTCATTGAAAAGCAGAAGTGATAGTCTGATGGAAAATGAGGTAAAGACAAGCAAAGGATTGGGAAAAGGAAGAAGTCATTCAGTCTGTGGTGAAGATAACTACAAAGGAGAATGAGACTAGTAAATGGAGGGATAGAGAGGAGGGAAGGTTAAAGAGAGAACAGAAGAGATAGACAGGTCATAAAATACCCTCTTTTGCCCCAGCATATCATTCCAAAAAGAAAACTGCAGACCTACACAAATATCCTACTCCACTTAATGAAATCAATACACACATAACATCAGGTCTCCGGAACTTCTGGCAAAAGATTTCAATTGGATTTCAGTACTTTTCTGTTTTCAGCGTTACAGTGCTCTACCAGAGCCTTGTAGTCGTTTACAGCCACTTGAGGATTAAAGACTGAAATGAATTAAAGACTTTTGAATAAAAGGCTAGAACCAGGAGCCAATAAATGTACTCTGGCATTTAATTCCATTCATTTTAGGGGAAATAAGATTCCTAAGTACTTCCTCTGCCATGACCTGGATGTGTTACTCACAGAAAGTACAGTGACAATGGATGCCCTAGGAAATTTATCCCACTTCACAATTCTCATCACAGATGCAGGAAAAATCCACTGTGGCAGTATGACAGTGCAGCAAACATGACCCATCTAAATTAATGATATTTTGCTTGTACTTAAGAAGATATACTCAGTTATACTATTCACCCAGTGCCCAGGTTATAGAATTAAACTGGGATATATTTCAGTTGTTCTCTAATGCTTGAAAATAATTAGTCAGGTGTTAAATATGTTGAGGCATTCAAATGAATCATATTGCACACAACTGGTTTTTTATGTAACTTGCAGCCTTTTATATAACTGAAGTACTGAACATTTTGTAAGTATATGTGTCTATTTGTAATTTTGAATGTTTTGTATACTTTTGAAATTTTCCTTTACTAACTACTGAATAATAAAAGAGAGTGTTTCAGTTCATGTGATCTTGGCTGTCTAAATCACATAAATTTTAGGGGGCATTTATTCACTAGGTATTTTAAACAAAGAAAAATACTATGCAAATACTCCTTTTTGTTGTTTTCTATTTGGTTGGTTTTCTTGTTTGTGGGCTTTTTTGGTCTGTTTTGTTTTTTAAGAAACATTTTCATATATATTGAAGCTGACCATTTTTAAAGAACAATTTCTTTCTGAAGAAGGGTGCTAATGCTATATAGCCAACATCATTGCAAAATCCTTATTTTATGAATACTCTGCTTTGACATTCACCACTACTTGTTAAACTTTGCTGATTGAAATATTAAAAGAGTGGACAAGTCACACTGCAGTTAAAAATTCCACGGAACAGTCTACAGCTGTCTTATAAGTCTCCCATTTGCACTGATGGCAGTTTACATCAGAAACTTAGGTTAAAATTAATTCCTTATGCTGTTTGGGGAGTAGTAATTTACAGAAATACTTCGCTGTTTCTCTCTCTCTTCCACACTCAGATATTTTTGCATAGATTTCAGATTTCAGTTACAAAAGGCCAAACACAGCAGTGATAAAATGAGCTTGATTTAACCACACTTAAATATAACCTGTCCCTTTTTTTTATTTTCTACAATACATACCATTATTTTCCAGATGGGATGTCCCATAGTAAAGAAACACAAGACAGACCTCCTATCTGTATACAGAATGAACAAAATTAGTTTGAGTAAAAATACAGCATTTCTAATGACACTGTTGTGTGAAGTAAATGTTCTGTTTACGTACAGTATTGCTCTACCTTTGCAAAAAGTGAAAGACACTTTTACACATGTCAAGTGATTATAGAAAACTGTCAGTGCCCTGCAGCAGTTTGACAGCACAGGTGATGAGAAGCAAAGGCAGAAGTTTAAAAGTTACCAGTTCTATTAAATACAATAGAACAAAGATTGAAGACAGACTTTCCATGTTAGTCTACATTTCTTTCTCTTAAAAATGTTCTCAAAAAAAGTTCTAAAAATGGCAGATTCATTAAGAAACAACTCTCCTATGTAGACAGATTCATAGGGGAAAAGTGATAGAGTAACCTGCACTCTGACCAATATAAAATCATTAGAAGACACTCATATTTTCAAAAATCTCAGTTAAAAATGGTTTCAGTTGCAAAATAAATTCACTCTTATGAAAATTACATTAGTGTTCAATCAGAAAACTCAAAACCAATATGTCTTAAACTAACATTAAGTTTTATATATGCAGCATGAAATTAAAATAATTTTATCTTATATTTTCCAGCATTAAGATTTTGTTTCAAAAAAGGGTATGTAGGGTTTTCTCATTTACACTGTGCTCCTGAGACTCTGCGCAGCACCTGCTAGTGCTCGGAATTTCCTGCTGACTTAGGTCTCAAACTAAATCAAAAATTACAGTAATAGGCAACTACGCAATAAAGAATAAAAATCTCTAAACCCTATTACCAGCTGAAAAGAGATAGACTTGTTTAGATCTCGTACTGAAAATGGACATTTAGATTGCAAGGCACTGATTTTCTTTAGGCTGGAATGGAGAAGGAATGTGCTTTTTTAGTGTAATAAAGCTAAGTGCAATACAGTGAAAGTATAATTACATTTGCTTAGAGTTATTTTGTGTCAGGCATTTTGACAGTAAAATATAGGCTAATCATTCAGAAGTTAGGGGTGCTAACTGATATACTAAAAGCAGTAGAGGCAATTAATTACTTAAATCCATTCAATTTATTTTTACTTTTTTACCCAAGAGCCAGTACTATTTTCTCTAGTAAAATATTTTTCTGGATGCATACAGCATTTAAGCAATATTTTACTTGAAGAAATTCAAAGCTAATTCTTTCACATTAGCTAAACTACAGTTCTACAGCATCTATGCTAATGCAACTTACGTAATATATTAAGAACAGAAATTCGTTTTTTGGTCAGCTGAAGAAAGAAAGCAGAATAAGTAACAAGTTCTTTTTTTGTTTAATTGGGTTTTGGGGTTTTTTCTTTGATGATGATTTTTTGTAGTTGTAAGTAATCTGATATCTTGAGTGATTTATAAAAGAAACTGTTTAGGACACAGGAAAGCAGGTTTCATGATTACAATAAACACCCCCAGTTCTGTTCCAACTCTGATGCCTGTACAGTATTCATTCATGCATCACTTTCAGAAAATGCTTTAAGGAATAGCACTCTTATGCTATGGAATAATTGCAGATTTAAAAGAGACATAATAGTCATTTCCTTGGTCATTCAGCTTCACTAGAAAACTCAGAGTTCATCTACAAATAAATTCTAATATTTATTTGCTGGAAAAATATGTATCACTGGTTTACTACTTCTCCTGGCGTCAGTTAAAGAAGGACTCTAGCACCAAGGTAAAGAGATCACCATTACTTTTATTACTCCTCTGTCTTTGAACACTGATAATTATTTTTCTTCCTAAACCATTCTTCTGCTTGACTAACTGCTAAGTGGGATTGTATTGTTTCCACCATTTTCTCCACCAATGATGCTACACTTAGCCTCACAGAAAAAACTGCAGACTTTTGCAGAGGCCACAGAGATCCAGCAACAGATAATGATAAATACTCAGGATCATTAACCCTGTTCTAACCACATTACAAATGTCAGTATTTTGTTGCTTTTAAGGAGTAAAAGACCTTATGAAAGGGGTGCACTAAAAATGAGCATTCATTAAGCAAAGAGCAAATCAAATAAACAGAATAGTCTAAGCATTCGGTTAAAATGGGCTGAACTGAAGTGGCTGTGAGATTTTGTTTAGTTCATTGAACTCTTAGGCACACTGATGTTTTGTTTTTCTAAAACACTCAGGAGAATGCAAGTCTTTCAAAGTCAAGCTGGTAAATATATATTTTGAGGGTCCTGCCTATTTCAAATAATCCTACACTGTTGCTTGTTAACCTCAGTTGATAGACCATCTTTACTGGCAAAATTGACGGTATATCTGTGTGTTAGCAGTTTCAGAAAAATATTCAGAAACTAATTTCAATTTGATAGTTAAAAACAGTATCTTATTAAATTCCCACTGAACTTTGGTCCTGGCATATGTGTTCAGCTCTAAAAGTCTTCCATTTCAAACCACTTTTATCTTTCAAATAACTGAGGTGTTTCTCCCCAGTGTTCACGTGGCATTTTCCAGGCAAAAGAATTTAATAGTTGAAATGAAAGCAAAAAAAAAAAGAGCAACATTAAGACATATTTAGGCCAAAACACAATACAGAATTGTCAGATGAGTATGTAGGGTAATTTAAGATTCAGTGTCAGCACCATGTATAACAGTAGTTTGGAAAACAAGGAAAGAAATTTCATGCCAACAGTTTATCCAGTCATGTAGAATCAAAACCACCCCATGGAAATAATTCTATAATGAGCAAAGTAAGGCGAGACTTTGAAGGTATATATGCTATATCACAAAATTTGGCATGAAGACTTGGCTACAGTAGTAGAATCTGCATACTCTTTTCTCTGTAGATTCAGTTTTCAAAGCTAGAATACCATGTGGGGTGAAAAAAAAAAAAAAGAAACTTTTCCAATCCTCCAGCACAGACACAGTTAAGACACAGAGTACTGTACTGGCAAGAGGAGCCTTTCGACCCCAGACCTGGAGGAAGACAGCTGTCAGTACCCTGGGTAAACTGTGCTCCTGTGATAGAGTGGGAGCAGGGTCTTGGCAAGACAGACCCAATGCCATGGCAGTCAGGACCTCCAGCCTCACAGGGTAAGGAAAGCAACAGACATATGCTGGCTGCTCTTGACCCAAGCTGTGAGGTTTGCACTTTGGCCCTGACTAAGGCGTGGGCTGCAGCACAGCACACAAGTGACATTTACTCTTGTTGTTGGCCAACAAGCAGTGACAGAGGCATGAAACAGCCCGAGGGGAAGGCTGATGTTCTGCAGTTGCTCTGCTGCAGCCAGACCATGCAATGTGTGCAGCAATGTGCTGATTTCTAAACCTATAAAATCCCTTCCTGGAGCATTAACAGTCTAGATATTGCATATTTCCGATTTCAATTTACAGTGGATTTCATACAAATTAGGAAAATTTATTGGACTAATACAATAAAAATGTGAATTTAAACAATGAAAAATGGATTTCAGTGGGAAAGTGGAAGTTCCTTGCTTTAGGAATATGATAACACTGGGAGTTGCCCATTAGCCATTGGTACAGCACTGCTTTCCCTCATTATCATGGCCTGCCTGAGTTTTGCTGGAAATGCAGATCATACTAATAAACTAAATGATAAAGCAATAAAATTCCACAGAATTGAACTAAGATGTACTATTGTTACTGTTGTTACTATTATTATTGTTCTTATGATTATGATTATTTTTTTACTGGATAGCATGGATATTCTTTCTCATTGTGACAAATATTGACGGGAGGACAGATCCAGTTCTGCAAGCATGTTAATGGCAGTTTTTCCACGGCTCATATTCTTAGCATACAAATTTCAAGCAAACACATCTACAATTACGTGATCTTTTCTCCCCTCTCTCCTCCAGGCCATGCTAGGCAGTCCTGGCAGCTCCTGTGCTCAGCCACCATTGTACTCAGAAACTGGTGTCTGGAGCTGAGATGAATCACTCTGACACCAGCTCAGGACAATGGAGCCTTTTAAAGGGGACACTGAAGGGACACATGGAGAAAGCTCCTTCCACAGCATGAACTGAATTTAAAGCTGACATGATGAAACCCTTCATAACTCCCACCAAACGCTGAGTGCACATCCAGCCATGTGACAGGAGACATTAGTTTTTGCCTCCACAGTGGGTACACAAGTAGTGTTTTGGTCGGTATATGAATCCCCCACACGTACACCAGGCTGCCAGGAGGGCACACTGCTGTGTGATACTAACAGTGACCATCCACCATGTTCTGTGGTAAGGAGAGGAGCAGTCTGGGTACCCTAACACCGCTGCACTGAAGAGCAGCCATGGTTTGACCACAACCTGTGGTAAGAGGCCAGGCCATATCATAGTATCATAGACTGGCTTGGGTTGGGAGGGATCGTAAAGATTATCTAGCTCCAACTCCCCTGCTGTGGGTAGACATGCCACCCCCTGGATCACGTTGCTAAAGGCCCCAGCCAGCCTGGCCTCTGGGTATCTTCACACCACTCTAAGACATGCACAGGCTGTATGTGCTGCAACGTTGTTACACCTGCAACAACCTGGTCAGAGATGGGTCACTCTGTTTTTTCATCCTCAGCAGACTCTAAAAAACACAGAGGCCACAGGTGATAATACTGTAAGGAAGAAAGGAATTGGTCTGTTGGAAAACGTGGTGAAGAAGAAGGAACAGAAGAGGTCCACCTCTGCTGCAAGAGAAGCTAGGGAGTGTGTGGTTGAATTTTTGTGAGAGATCAGCTGAAGGCATCTTTGGATTTACAGATTTCCGTGCCAAAGATATATTTTAAATTTAAGATTTGCCAGTGACTTCTTCTTTCCCTTAGACAATTTATTACTTTAGCCTGGCTACAGTTATAATGCTTGGGCATAACACAATCCTTCATATAGACATATCGTAAATGTCAGAAAAGAGTTTGTAATAGAAATGTGGAGAGGAGCCTAAGCACCCAATGCTGGAAGTTGTTCTGCGTAACTGCATACACTCAGCACTTTGCACAAAACCTGGCCCATAAAAACTCTTGTTTATGAGAGACCCACCTGTTCTGGCTCTCAGTGGCATCTAGGATGTCAGCACAGCTGTTGATCAGGACAAACTGCTGCTTCTAATGCCAGTAAGCAGAAGACTTCGGCAAGGCAGCAGCATGTATTTAAGTATTAGAACATCTGCTCTTTCATGGAACAAGTTGTTTTCATTATGAAAGCATTCATAATGTCATGGGAGCTATTAAAAATAAAAGATATATCAGTAGTATAACTTTCAAACAGCCTTGCAAATGACATGTGGCTATATCTGTGTGATCAAGGTGGCACTTTTATACTTTACCACCAAAGTTGTGGGTTGTTTGGTTTTTTTCTTAAGCATAAAATCTAAATATTTTACAGTTCCAGGCAATTTATTATAACTTCAATGTAACTAGTTTTTGGGTGTTATCAAAATCTCTCTCAATCTTGTTTTCAGAGTGAAAGGATAATCTCGTTAATTTGCTAATCTAGGATTTAGAAGCTCTGAACTCTATCATGGTCTGACCGTGGGTAGCAGGAGCACAGCAATCCCTCCAGCTTTAGATGGTATACAACCCGGGAAAGGGAACCTCCCTTATTTAGTATTTGCAGCACTTGGTATGCCATTTTAATACAAATCATAGGTGCTGTAATGTGGGAGGAACCTGTCAAAGTCACTGATCTGTTGTTGGTTGTGTGTCAATATCTGCTGAGCCGCCGCAGGAAATGTGGCTGACAGACGCAGCTGGGTCACCCCAACACGGGGCTGCAGCGGTGCTCGGTCCACAGGGCACTCTGCTGGCAGTGACCAGCAGAGCGTGACCAGCACCACAGGGACCAAAACACACGAACCTTCTGCTTCTGGGCTCTGAGGAGTGAGTCCCCCACTACTGCTGGCCAGCAGTGGAGTTGCCGTGCTGCTCCACTCCTTACTGCTGAAGGCCCCAGGCAAACCACAAACTGCTTACACCTGGCAGGGGAACAAGAAGAGATAAATCAATTTAAAAGGCAGTTCAGCCTGATAAACCGGATAAGTTTCTACTCTTGCAGGCTCGTGACATCTAAACACTATGGTAATAGCTTACCAAAAGAACAGCAAAGGTGATCATACATGTTTTCTTTAGCCACTCGAAACTCCCAGGGTCGGCATAGCCCCTGCATGGACTTTGGCATGCCACCTGCCTTACAAAAGCCTCCAATGCTGCGCTTCATTGCTCAGGGGTGGTGAAGGGCACAATATGCTTGTGTTTTGTTGTTTTCTTCCCTGTAAGTCAGCCTCAGGCCTATAAGAAACATTTTGCCAATTTAGCCTGCCAATAAGAACAGGTGGTTGCACAGCTTCCTCTAAAAAGTGCAAAAAGCCAGATAGTCAAGGACACGTGAAGAGAATAAATAAAAGTATATGAGGACAAACTCAAGGTCAGGAGCAGCCTAGGTGAATGGTTTTGCTGTCAGTACAGCATAGCCCAAGGCATCGTTACTGAAGGTAAAATGAAAGCAAATCGAAACATGGGAAGCACATTTCAGCAGGAAACAAGCTGCAGTGTGACTGGAGCAGGATTCTCTCTCTAATAGAGAGAATTTATAATTTTGTTTCTGCAAAGTGGATTTAAACATGAGTCCCAACATATAGAAATGGTTCTCCAAAGTACCAGTCTGAGCCATTTGCAACCTGTGCAAATGGCACAGGTTTACTTTCTCCCACCCTCTCCAGCTTTTCCTCTTCACTAAAGCACATCCATATTTGCTGTTCACACAATTCTCTCTGCTCTCCCTCCTGCTTTTTCCCTTCTGTCTCCTCTAGTTCTGCTTCATAAAGAGTTCTACTTTCAAATACAAATGGCACTTGGAATGAAGTAGTCAAATTGTTAGACATTCTGCATGTAAATTTTAAGTGTCCGATAGCCAAATTAGTAGACATTGTGCATGTAAATTTTAAGTGTCCGACAAACCAGACCAACTGTCCTTTTCTCTGAACCAGCAGTCTGCCAGCTTGCTGTGTTAGATTCCCCATATCCAAAAGCCAGTTGTTTGCCTGCTCTGCAGAACACAATAGAAGATGAGCAGAGTGTGCCATTGGATATTCAGAACAGCTTTTCTTTCAGTTTTCAGTTTCAGATCATTGTTACTTCTGTGTAAACCAATTAGAGCAAACATCCTTAACTCTGTTTTTTTTTTTGGTAGACATTTATGAGTATTTTATCCCTGGTTCACCTACTAAATTTCTCCATTAGGAAAATTTGGATGATAGCCATCTGTCTGCCAGGATGCAAAACAACATCACATGCTCTCATTTAGCTTGCTTGTTTTCCAGCTGCAGAGGACTGAGTTTTTTGGGAGATGGGACATCATGCTCTGTAGCTGGTCTGCTCAGTGGCAGAGGAGATTATAAAGAATTATTCTTCCCATGTTTCTCTTCCCAGAAGTTGTCTTTAAAGCATTATGACAGAGACAAGAGAATGAGATACCTCCTTTGCTTTATTCCAACTCCTATGGGGCTGGAATATTTGTCAGAGAGATATGTTGCACATGACAAAGTAATTTGTAGCTAATGTGCAACCACAGAGAAAACACAGGAGAAACGTGATAGGCCTTTAACCTGAGATATGAGGACATCAGAAAAATAATCATAAGCCAAATGAGGACAAGAGGATGGCACAAGATGTCTCACACTGTTGCCTTTGCGTAAACACTTTCTCAAACTCTGATACTCAATAACATGGTTTGTTTGTGCAAGTGGAAGGATTCAAGGAACACACAAAATCACTAAGGTTCATCAAGTCCACTGTGAACCCAGTACCGCCATGCTCACCACCCCAATACAGGGACTAGTTGTGCTTAGTAACCATGTCACTCATCAGTAAAATAACAGCAGCACTATATGAATGCCATTATCAACAATTCTTTTCCCTTCTCCTCCCAAGTTTGTCAGCCATCAAAAACTTTTTTCTCTAAAACATCTTTTCCTCTTTCTTTCCCTTTCCCTTCTCCAGGTAGACCCATCACGTGAAATTATTTCCTTTGCTATCACATTAAGAGCCTTGCCAAATAGAAAAGAGTATAACTTACAAGGTATCTCTTAGCATGAAAAAGTCCTATGAACTTAAATTAGTATTTCCTTGCTTGAAATTAGGGAAGACTAAACATGCCCAAATATTAATTCTCACTTACTTCAGGTATTTAAAATTAGAAAACCAATCCTGTGTCATAAAAGCTATGCCAAGAATAAAAGGAAGTAACTAAAACAAATGCAAATATTTAAGGTACTATATTTGGATATAAATAAATAAAGTGCCCTGATCTTCAAAATTGATGATCATCCAGTTTTTCCTTACATTCTAAGGCACCATGTACCATTTATCTCTGATTTGCCTATTTAAGTAAACGTTGGTTTATTATTGGTTCTTATTTAAGTGAACAGGATAGGCATAATCTCACCATGAACAGCACATTTGCTCAAAAGTGAAATTTAGTATGAATTGCAGAATTAAACTTTATTTAGCTATAATAAAATGTATTAGCTAACAAAGAATTTTCTGTTAAAATGTATCGGTGCTAATCACACAAAAAATATTTCCTGCTGATAATACTTCCAGAATCACAGAAAAGGAATTTATACCACAGAATCTTTATGATCCTTATTGAATTATGATGTAATTTAAAACACCCTGTGGAAGAACCTGTCTGTAAAGCCAAACACTCTCTCTAGAAGTGAGTTGTTGAAGAGCACTGTTGACGTGCTCTTGTTGGAGCTCGTTTTGAACACTGAAGCTGACTGAGGCAAAAAGCAGAATACCTTATGATTTTCTCTTGCTCACAACTCCAGATCAATTCAGAACTTTCACTTCAGGGAACAGAAATATCACGCTTGGCTTTGCTGAGCACAATGAATAGCCAACTACCACAGCCTTGAATCTCTGCTGCTTCATATAGAAAACGTTAAAAATTCACATTTACAATATTCAGGGAAATACAACAATTACACACTAAAACCCTAAATATCCAGGATGTTCGTGTAGCTGATGGCAGCCTAAGTAAATTTAATACTGACTGTTAATTCAGTGACATAAACCATTCTAAACACAGTCCATTTACAATTTCAGACACGCTCAAAGCACTGGTGGGAATTTCCTTCTTGAAATTTGCCTAGTAGCCTAGGCCCAAGAGTCAGGAAGTAGCAAGGCTGTTGTTCTCAGCCCAGGAGACTGCAGGAAAAAAGATAGTTGCTGAGTCAGACAGAATTTCCCCTGAGGACTCTGGCTGAAGACCAGCCTCTGGAAGACCTGCCAGCTCACCTAAGAGTAAAATCAAAGCTTTAAAAAAGCCAATACAGCTCATAAAGAAATTAATCTTTGGGATAGCTTTTTTTTTTTTTTTTTTTTTTTTTTTTTT
>VZRN01005377.1:980389-1034765 GCA_013397935.1 Dasyornis broadbenti
TTTTTTTTAGCAAAGAAATCTATGGAATCTTAGAAAATCTTTTGCACAATTTGTATAGTGTCTTTCCAACCTCAGCCACTGCTGTCACAGCCAAGAGCTCTGAGTGCTGCTCAGCTGAATGCTGCTGTACCTGCTCCTGTTACCATGGGAATGGACACTGGCAAAAGTAGGATAAGAGCTTTAAAGTAATTGCCAAGATAATTAGCACTTTCACTTTTTTTGGAGATTGCCTCCCCAAAAGCTCCCAAATAGTAAAACCATCCAATTGGTTGGTCATCAATATAACAATTAGCATCTAAAGAGGCATCAGTTAACATGATCAATGTGGTAATGACCCACAAAAGGAAGGCATTGTTGGAGCCGGGAAGCATTGGGTTCCTGTGGTCTTCTTTGCTTATTACTAGTAAGGAACTCTGCTTCTTTGCTATGAGTCACTGTTCCAGTTTCATCCTTAATTAATTCAGAGTTAAGAGAAAGGGCACTAATGTGAAGAGAAGCTCCCAGAGATGGCTCAATGAAGTTTGCAGAAGCGGGGAAGGGGAAAGAAATCATTATAGGAACAAAATTTGAGATCACAGAGAGGAAGAAAACTTGTGGGGAAATCTAAGTACCAATGATTCTTATTACACTGCAATTGTCTGAATGAAATACATAGACAAAGAAATGCTTGTCAGAGCAGTGCTATGCTGTCCCTATGCAGGAGTCTTTCATCCAGGCAGTGAGTGCATCAGTTAGTACACTGTGATCTGCACCAGCTTCTACAACATGGCAGAAGCCTTCAAAGGTTTCTCAATTTTTCCAGCAACATTTTTAACTATGGAAGGTCAGAAGGGAATTTTGGAATTTGGTACAATTCTTCCACAATAGCCTGCTTGTATTCAGGTTGAATACAGAACTCACCTTCAGTGACCAGTGAAGTGACTCCTTGCATAATTATCATTGCTTCTAAAACCATTAAAATTTGGCTGCATACAGCCTGAAAAGTTTTGGCTGTGGTTATTTAGCAGAAAAAGATGTGTTTTCAGAAGGAACTGATGAATGCCCTGAAAAGAGTTAGGGCAAGATAGTAAGTAAAATTTTGGAGATTTATTGGCTTACTAGAGGATCTTGACAATCTCTAAACATATATTCGTAATTAAAAAAGAAAATAAAAAAGACACTGTTCATCTCTGTTCATCTCATACTATTCTTTCTGGCTGCCTTTCGGCAGGGCTGGGCAAGCCAAGCTCCAGGCAGAACCATCTGAAATGAAGCTATGTCTCTGGGGATGTCTTTTGTACAAGTCCTACTTTTTAGGGCGTTCATACCCCCCAGTCTGTTCCCTTTGGAGTGTCTTGTTACTTAAGCATTATCGCATGGCCTAGTCACTGCACAGCAGAGCAAATAAAGTGTCTTTGTCCCTCTCCTTGCCATCAACAGTGATGTGCGCTAGCACAGAGAACTTTCATTTCATTAGCTAAATACAGGGAGGTGGGGGATGAAGGGGGAAGTGTGTTGCTTTAAACTATGTGTTGTACAGCTGTTTCTCATGTATCTGGATTTTCAGGACCTTTTCAGACGTCAAGTAATTTTCTCCTACTTACTCAGTGCCGGAGTTTTTTGTAAAGACACTGAGATCCAAAGTTACTGTTACTCTTCAACAAAATACCATTGAGACAAAAGATTCTATCATCCAGATGCATTTGTCATAGTCTGCCTCCCTGTCTAGCGCTGTTAAACGCTTTCAAATGAGTGTGAAGTTAGGCCAAATTCTTCCATTAAGGGCAACACACTGCTGTGGGTGGAACGCTTCTCTGCCTTCCTCATGACTACATAGACCTAACTGGCTGGACAGCTTCCTTACAATAGAGCACCCCTGAGACATTTGTGCATGTGGAAGACATACATTTTATCATCACTTGTTTCAGAGAAAACTGAGGCTTTTTCCCAGAAAGAGAGGTAGGTAGGTGCAAGAATGGTGAAGATCACCTGTGTGGAGGGAACTGTCATGCCATCTGACTCTGTCAGGAGATACTGTGGCTGCTAGGCACTGTGTTTTGCTCCAACACACTGTTTGGACAATTTCCAAAATGATGGTGTCTGCTCCAGACGCTTCACAAGGCTTCCAAGATTCCTGAGCTCCCCAGCTGCTACCCAGAGCCCTCCCAAATAGCTCTCATTCCCCAGAAAAACAAAGCAGCCAAAGCCCTCAGTAACAGCTTTACTTTCTACACAGTCTACTGCCAAATTTCTTCATTAAGTAGCTTTAAAAAATTAAATAGATAGAGAAAACCCACTGATCCTTGCATTAGTCAAGTAACTGTCTATAGCTGTAAGAGGGTCACAGCTGATACAACCATGGCACGTTTCGTGGGCTAGCACAGTTACACCAGACTAAGTTTCAAGGCAAGCATGCAAAGAGTTAGGAGGTGCTATAATTAAGGTACATAAGGTTAGGAGGTGCATAATTATGTTCAACCATAATTACACCCACTGGTGACTGTGTTTTATGATATAGTCTTCAATTACATGACCACCTCCTTTCTTCTTTTCCCCATGGGATCTGCATCTATGTCAGGACCGTCTACATGGTGCAGTGCTGCAGGATTGGCCAAATTGCCATTAAACATTCCATTTAGCACACTGGGAAGTGCAGTAGCATTTGCATTGCATTCTGTTCAAGACATGCTACCTTCTTGCAATAGAGATGTTTGAGGCATAGGAAGTCTGAGCTCACAGATTAAAATGTTCTCATGCAGATTTGAAAAAAAATCCAGATTTGCATGCCTGGCTTGCATATTATTAAAGCCTGTATTTATAAATAAATTGTGATATGCAGCATCTGTGAGCTGCTTTCTCAACTATAGGATAAGAAGCTATTTACCAGGACTGAACTTTTTCACACAGAAGGCCTTATCCAGACTCAGTTTCTACAGTAAAATTCTTACTGACTAAAACAGGAGCGGGATCATGCCTCTGGCACCTCCTATCCTGCCTCACTCCCAACAAAGCATTGCTCAGTTCAGCCAAACCAACAGGAAAAACTGCAAGAGTAATTTCTCAAATCACAGCACAAGCACACGCACATAGCGTGACAGACTGGAAGGCTATTACTGTTGCTTGCACTGAAAAAGTGAGTTGGCTCTTCAGATATATCTGGGAAATCTTTCTGTGTGCACACTAAAAACCAAAGTGGAGCACTCGTCTTTTACAGGCATTCACATGTCAGTATCATGAAGAAATATTTATACTGTGAGCAGCTAATAGCAATCTTTCATAATTGCTGCTTATTAACATCTTCTGAAGCATGGTAGCATCATAGTTTCAGCGATACTTTGGAAATATCTAATGCAATGGCAATACAGAAATGTAACTATTCATACTTTTAGGGTGTCTGTCTGAAATAAATCTATATAGAAACTATATCAGTGGTACTAAAACACAGTCCCAAATGACAGGCTAACCAACATCTGATTTTTGTAAAGATACCATTAAACTATAGATCTCCTTATAATGTAAAACTGGATAACTAAGTCATGACGTTTGCTTTAGAATAAAAGTGTACTTGAAAATTCATGATTACATTCACCAAGTAAAGCATACAAAGACCTTACTTTGCTTTAATTATCAGTAAAACTATCTATCCTATGAAATAGGAAGAACTGCATAAGAAGTTAAAAATATGCATCTATCAGACAAATATGTAAAAGAGATACAAACTTACAAAAGGAGTACAAAAAAGAAAAAAAAAAACCATATTTCAGAATTAATTTATTTTTTATGTGCTGTGACCAACCTGGGAAACGATTCCACTAAACAACTCAAGTGAGGCTGCTTGCTTTCCTCCAGCGGAGCAATTGGCATGGAATTCTTGGCACCACAAATTCCATCAATAAATCTCAGTAAGAATTCTGGCAGCAGGAACAGAACTATTTCTACCTTTCTTTAATCACATTGGACAACCCAGAGCTGTTACGGTTCAGTGCCCCTGGAACAACCGGAGAAGGTTTTCTGATGTATTACATTACACCAGGATAAATAAGATGAAAAATCTTATTTTGTATCTGGAAACAAAACAGGTATTTCAACCAAGCTGTATTCCCTTCCTCCACCGTCCCACAGCAATGAATATTTTTAACTTCAATCTGTTAGTTACATCCTGTTTATAAACACACAGTTTTCTTACCAATACCTCATTTACTCTAGTTCATTCTCTTGGTGATATCTTTTCATGTTCCCACTTTCAGAAGTTAAACTATCATGACATCAGATTTCATTATCAAGGAAGAATTAACACTCAGTCACCTTCTTATTTACTCCTACAATTACTACCCACACAAATGTCATCTTGCTTTTAGTTTCAACACATCTTCCAATGAAGCACGTACACGTTGTCATTTGGCAACTTACTCTCCTGCCCTTTGCTCCTTAGTCTGTGACATCTACATTTGCATCTCAGCCTGACATCCTTTTATCCACATCTCCAAGTGTTAGACACAGAGAAGCAGCCACATGGATATCTAGCCCATTCCACTTGGATTAGCAGCCTTGTCAGTAGTTCTTACCAGTAAATTACAATTCTGGCTTTGATGCCAATCTTGGAACATACCATTGTTTAAAATAACTGCATTGCTCTTCCCTTAGAACTCTTCAAACAGCGTGAGATTTCAGGTCTAAATGAGAATACAGAGGTAGTACAACACATACTGATTAAATAATAGTATGGCTGAAAGAAATCTACCCCTTACACATGGATATTTTCTCTTTTTAAAGTTACACAAGAAGTTACCTTAGCGGACATAAATATTTAGTGAACCTCAGAGTTCACTTATTCCGTTAATGCAAGCTGACCAGACAGCTCACTTAACAAAGCTCCATTGGCTTTTAGTAGACCTATGTCAGTGAATCCCTGCTAAAGATTCATTTCTATCCAAAAGCCATCTGAAAACACAACTTATGCATGTTAGAGTAAAACTGAACTCTAAATCTGACCATTCTGTAAAAAAATATGTTATTTTTATGGAAAGAAATAAGTCCGTAAGCATCTCAATGAAAAAAAATAATAATTTTCTCCATTAATATTTTAGTAAAAAGTCTTAAGGACAGAACAGAATCTAAATTACACAAAATCATCTGATGAAATAAATGTTGAGGAAAAAAATTATGCTATTGAAGTCTGAAAATCTAATTAAAAATATTAAAACATTTTAACCAGTACCAAGTTTGATAAAACATTCCAAGAAACTCTCCCCTAAACTCTCACCTCCTTTAATGAACTCTCATCTTATACTTAGAAGTTACTTTCTACATGTGGTAAAGTATAGTTTGGGCTTGTAGACCTGCCTGCAATTTAGGTTGCCCAACAATTCCTATTATCGTAACCTGTTGCAATTTCTTTCAAATTTGCCAAACTGTAACAGTTTGAGCTGAAGCTCTCCATGCTGAATATATTCCCCAGGCTGATTTTGGTGAGGAAGATTTCAGCTGAATTATTTTGGCTGGCTCTGAAAACAAAGAAAAATATTATATATATTATTTCAAGAATTAAAAACTTCTTATAGCCACGCTTTAGCCTAAGATAGAAAAATGGCAGAGAAAAATTTTGTTTTAAAATGTCCTTTCAGCTGTTCTCATGAAGATACACTTACATTTACCTTGATTATATACCTCTAAGAACATGCAGTTTGTTAAAAACTTGCTGCAGCTATATAGCTGAAAATCTCCAAAATCCCCCTAAAAAGCTAGAACCTGCCACAGCTTAGGATAGAGGCTCAACTGTAAATGAGCCATTTCATCCCATGCAAGAGTTCTCTTCAGGCCCCAACCACAGAGCTGAAGTTGGGCAGACTATAATAACAGCGGCTAACCCACTCAGGCTACAAGATAAACCAGAACTGTGGAAGTGCAGCTTGTCCCTCTTGTGCCCTCAGTGGCGAATTTCCTGGCAGCAAATAAGGAAGCTGGAGGGAGCTCTCCCTGTTATTAATGCAGAAGGAACAATCTGCAACGGAACCAACTGAACAATTTTTCCAGATCTTAAATCAAAGACACAAACTGTTGATTGTGAGCTATGTTAAGTTGCTGCACATAAATCTGTGCTGTAGAAAGCTTACCTACATAGTATCCCATTATTTCCTTTAGTGGAAATAAAGTCTAAGTGGACTGTGCATGTATAATTAAAATCAAACGGTACTTTGTGCCCTTTGTTTCCTAGTGTAGGTTAATAATTGTGAAATATATTACAAGCAGGTAATATTTTTTGACATGTCAAAAGAAGACTTGGAGAAAACCACTTTTTCCTTTTTCCCCCAAGACTGACCATCTAGTCCCTCACTGGCAACAACAATAACACCAACATCTAAGATCTGTGAAACTAATGGCATTATTGACTGAAATGTTCAGCATAAAGGGCCACAACTGTCTTCATCCTAGCCCATCACCTTCTTTGTTACAAGAAAATTCACTGTCAAAAGTAATGAATTATAAGAGTTAGAATTTTTAATCATCAGAGCATTTGCTCAAGTAGGGATGGACTTGAACACATGATGATGTGTGTGTTGAGAGAGCATGCAAAAGAAATAATTATTTTCATAGCAATTCCTTTTATGCATTTTAGTCACTTAAATCACAAGGGTCAGCAAAAATAACCTTGAATATTGTCACTTTTGCTATATGAAAATTGTTCTAGTACTTTACATACCTCTTTATATAACAGATATGAAATACTGACCTTTAATTTTCTATTTTTGTACATATAAAAAACAATGCATTCATATTTGTGTTCTCTGGTGAAAAGTTATAGCTATAAAGTTCTTCAGTGAAGGGGAATTTTATCATCACTTTACTAATCTCTCCCTATTCATATTCAAATCTCCTGTAATCATTCCAAGGATCTTCCATTCTTCTGGCTGAACATTATTCCTTTTTTGCCCTCACAATGAAATTATTTACAACACTTGAATATCTGTTCTCTAAACAAAAGGGAGATGATATAATCTGCAATAACTACAGTATAAGATAGAAATCCATGCTTACATTTTCAAGCCTCTAAGACTGTTTAATAGTTGCCAAAATACTCACCTTCCCTAGGTCTCACTTTTTTATATGTAGAGAGGGATATTCTTATCCTTGTAATCCATTCTGTAAAATGCTTTAGAAAATAATGGTCAGTAAGAGGAAGA
This sequence comes from Dasyornis broadbenti, assembly GCA_013397935.1. Lineage (NCBI taxonomy): Eukaryota > Metazoa > Chordata > Aves > Passeriformes > Dasyornithidae > Dasyornis > Dasyornis broadbenti. The sequence continues at coordinate 987,550 of VZRN01005377.1, forward strand.
CAAAAATTTTTACACTTTAGGCAGGTCACCATAGTACAATTTTTCAGCTCCTTCAACCATGGCTCTCACTGAGCTCAACAGTTCCTCATTCTCTGAAAATCAATTTAAATAAATAATTTAAAATGACTAACCTTGGGCTCTGTATTCTAACACGTAAAATTGTAGCTATAAAATACTGTTAATAAACACAGATTACATATATAGGAGTTATACTTTGTGCTTGAGGAAAAAAAATCAAGTGGTTATTTAGATTCACTCCTTTGTTTTCTGTCAGTAGAATAAAAGAAGCACTTACAAACATTAAATATTTCAAGATGAAAGTAGCTGCAACACAGGTAGAGAGGGTTCACAGAGGCAAAACTGCTACCAGAGGACAAAGCATATCCAGGACTAAGGAAAAGAGGGGAGAGGAGTTGTAACCTTCATGCCAACCTCTATTTGCAATGTAGGATGGTTTAGATTCTCTAATGACAATAGGACTAAAAGTGAGCACAGAAATGTTATTATGTATTAAAGATATATCAAAAAATCACATATTATTCCAAGGTGGGCTGTTGCTTACGCTGAGGTATCAATTTTCAAGTCACGTACAGAAAGTTTTCAAACGCTTTCAGACCCATTTCAGAAATCACTAGCCTGAACTCATGGTACCATCCAATTATTGATAAAACTGTGCAACAGCCAAATCTAATTAAATATCAAGAAAAAAATTATATTCTCTTGTACTTCCCTTTAAACTAAGGTAATTCTCCTTCATTAAGTTTATGAAAGAAAATAAAGACTGTTGATTCTTAATTGTATGACATACAGCAATATTTCATAAATAAAGTAATTGTCTTATGTAACAAACAGAACAACCTTCCTTAGCCAAAATTTCTCCTCTGAGGATCCCTAGCACATATCAGAAGACAAAAAGCCTATACAAAATAAGTAATGCCTCAAGATTAGGTCACATCATACCAGTTAGCTGCGAAGGTCTGGTATAAAATCCTTAGTGAGACGTTCAACAGTGGAAATGACTGAAAGACTTATTCTCTTAAAAATCTAAAACTTTGCTTCTGCAATTTCCAGTTCTGCTGATGCTTAAATTTATCTTTTATTTTTATGTTAAATTCTATCTTCCTAACATGGTGCTTCTGCACAAAATGAAAAGTTCCTTCTTTTTAATGAAGTCAGCTGTATCCTTATAATTTGGTGCCACTTTCTATTTTATTTAATGTTGTACATGAAAATTGTATCAGCAACTGAAACATCTTTGTTATCATGAGCAAGCAATCTAGAGAAGCAGCTTGAATTGTCTCTTTTCCTCTTTTTGTTTTGAGATAGTTGCAGTCTCTGCTTTGGGAGTGGAATGTCAAAAGCAAAAAAAATTTGAAAAGACAAAACTACTCTGACACCTATTCAAAATCATGAAAAAATGGTACCCCTTCTGCTGTAGAAACAATCTGCATCTTGGATCCCTGCCAGTTATCTTCTAATTTCAAGATACTTAAGAATCACAGAACACCAGACTGGAAGGGGACATCAAGGATCACCTTGTCCAGCATTTCTTTGCAAAAGCATGATCAAGACAAGATGACCCAGCACTGTGTCCAGCTGAATCTTAGAACCGTCCAAAGTTGCAGAATCCACACTTGCCTTAGGAGATATTCTAACTGCCAGTTGTTCTGATTGAGAAAAATTTTCCGCTTGTGTCCAACTGGAATGTTTCCAGGAGTAACTTGTACTCATCACCCCTCCTCTTCCCCATGTGATTCCTAGCAAATCTCCATCTTCTCTGTAGCCACCCTTTAAATACTGAAACATAGGGATAAGGCCTCCCTCAGGCCTTCAAGACCCTCAAAGGTGAACAGAGTTCCCTCAGCCGTTCCTCGCATGCCAGGCTTCCCAGCCCTGTGATTGCCTTTGTGGCCCTTCTCTGGACCCTCTCCAGCCTGTCCACATCTGTTCTGTACACCAGGGGCCAAAACTGAACACAGTATTGCAGGTGTGGCCTGACAAGCACTGTGTAGAGTGGGATAAGGACTTCATCTCTGCTGGTGAGGCCCTTGTTGGAGGCACCCAGGATCCTGTTCCCTTTCTGCAGGAAGTGTGCTGCAGGAGCACACTGGTCACTCCGATGGAGCTGCTTGTCCACCAGGAGCCCCAGGCCACTTCCCACGGAGCTGCTCCCAAGCTGGGTAGATCCCAGCCTGTGCTGCACCCTTGGATTATGCTTTCCTGGGTGCAAAACCCTACATTTATCCTCGCTGAATTTTACAATGCTCTCATTAACCCACTCCTGCAGCTTATCCAGGTCTTCCTGCAGAAAGTCACTCTCCCTTCACAAGCATCGACTTCCTCACACAGTTTATTATTATTGGAAAAGTGCACCAGGATACACTTGATCCCATCTTCTAGATCACTGTGGAAAATAAACAGTGCTGGGCCCAATATCAATCCCTGGGGCTCCCACTTGTGACAGACTGTCAGTTTGACAAGGAGTGACTGACCACTCCCCTGGGTGCTGTGGGACAACCCACCATACGGACCCCCTGTCCAGGCCATAACAAAACAGCTTCTCCAGGAGGAGGCTGTGGGAAGCAATACTGAGAGCCGTGGACAAATCTTGGAAAACAAGGTCCACCACTCACCGCACATCAACTAAGTAGGGTCACTTCACCTGACACATGACAGCCTCCAGGAGGATTCATTCCATAACTTTCCTAGGGGCTGAAGTAAGACAGATGGGTCTATATTCTCCTGGATGTTCCTTTAAGCTCTTTTTGTAGGTGGGGGTGACATTAGCCTTCTTCCAGTCTTCTGGGACATTCCTTGATGTCCATGACTTCTCAAAGATCATGGAGTGTGGTCTCACAATGACATGGTCCACCTCTCTTGACCCCTTGGGGAGGTATTGTCAGAGACCATCGAGTCACAGGGGTAATGCTCCAGTAACAGCTCACACATCAACTCTGCCTTTGCTGACAGCAGCTCTGTGTTGGAATCAGCCTGGATTTTTGTTCCCAGCACCTGAGGCCCAGCAGTGCTGGTAATGACAGAGGAGAAGAAACTGTTGAGAACCTTTTCAGAGCTGTTGGTGACTGATTCACCTCTCCTATTTAACAGCAGGCCAGTATTTTCCTTCTGTTTCTGCTTGGTGTTTATGTACCTGAAAAATGCTTGCTGGTGGTTTTAGACATCTCTGGCAAATTTCAATTAAAGCTGAGCTTTTTCCATTCAAATCAAATGTCTGCGCATCCTGACAATGCCCTTGTAGTTCTCAGTGAGTGTTCACCCATTAAGAATATAATATATAATTAGCAAATGTAACTCTCACCATTCCAGCCTGGACAATTGTTAGAATTTGAGAATTTACAATGCTCAGGCTTTGGATATGCTTTTGAGAAACTCAGGCAGGATTTTCCCATTGAGACTGCCTTTTCTGGCTTTAAGTCTATGAATGGTTTCATAGCGTACCTCCTTCTGTCCAGGAAAAAGTCGGTGAGACACAGTTATATGACTGAACTAACTAGATTTTTCTCTGGTATGCAGATAAGTTTTCTCTGTAATGGAAACCTCTTTTTCTGTGATCCTACATAAGTCTTGGAATTCACTAGTTAGTTTTCTGTGTTTTCTCAGAGATTACCATTAGTCTTCTGTAAAGATTGAAGGTGGGGTTTGTTGTTTGTTTTTTTCTTTCCTTCACAGATCATACCTCTCATAAAGGGTTTTGAATTTCATTTTCACACATCTTTGGGGGAACAACCTACTTTTCTAACATACAGTTTTTTAACCACATCAAGCTAAATTTATGTTTTACCTAAGTGAGTATCATCCCTCCCCTTAAATTTTCTCCTAAAAACCCTGATCCACTGCATTCCAACAGATGCAGTGGATATCATGTTATATTTCTATTCAGACTAAACTGAATCTATCTGTTTCTATCTAACTTCTCTTTTTGTCTTCAAGGCATACAGGTTTCTAGGTACAGCTCTACTGAGAACTTACCACACTGGATACCTGATGGCATGAAATAAGGCCTAAAATGAAGCTTATTTCTGATTTAAGCAATTTCCATAAGAAGTCAAGGAAACCCAATGTCATTCTCAGGGAATCAGAGATAGAGGGAAGGCAGCCACTTAGACTTAATCCTTACTTTTACCAAAGTCTAATATGGTTAAATTCTAAAGAGCCATCCTAGACCTGAAGTTCCTTCTTCAGGTTAAGGGGTAATGCTGAATGTCTCCAGCAGAGCAAAGTGCACAGAGAAAACAAAATGAAGGAAAAAAGAAGCTGATTTGCCAGTAAGTCAGAAGATCTTCAGATCTTTTTCTCTTTATGCAGATTCATACTTGTTCAGTCTTTCCCTTGTGCACTAAGTTCCCTTAGAAATGGTGGAGGGGCCTATGGCTGGGCTTATTCAGGGCTTACCATTCTTGACAGGAAAGAGAACAACCCTGTTTCCACAGAAATGGATGAGGCATAAACATACTTGGTCAAAAACACATTAATAATGTGAACATGTATACAGACAGCTTATCTGTAACACTTTTCAATTTCTGATGATTTTTCTTATCTGTAGAGAATGTGAGACTTTTGTATGAAAATAAAATTTCAATATAAGAGAAAAATGCTATTAATGCTATTAGCTAATGCACTATATTAGTTATATATTAGTTATAATATTAGTTATAATATTTTACAGATAGCTGATTTACACCCTATCATCTCTATGGGTCTTAATTCTGAATTTTCAATGGGATGAAAATCTTACTTCTTGACTAAGCTTAAAATACAAACCCATACTTTTAAACATTTACCAAAGTGAATAAAATGTATTCCTCTTGGTGCATTCTCTCAAAACACAATATATGCTTTGAGACATTTCTCATTCATGTTTTAGGCCAAAACGCTTTCATGTTTATACAATCAGTTAGTCCTTGCAAAAACTTTCTGTGACTAATAATATTTGTAACGTTATACATTATGTGGCTGTATAATTCTGACTAGATTTCTGATCTTTTGCCAGATTTTGCTAGTAACTTATCTCGGATGTTGAACCATGACTGGTTCTTATCAAATAAAGAATTTAATAAAAGAAGAAATACAAATTGATCCATTCTTTGCCAAGTGCTTCTCCCAAGTTTAAAGTATACATCTCATCTCATGTGTTGACTAAATTTCTGAGGACAGCAACACTTCAGTGGAGAGGTGTGGGAGAGAGAGAGGATAAGTTTGGGGCCTGACAGTGAGACCAATCAGAAGAAAACAGTGCTGCAAAAAGAAGTCATCTTAAGAAGTCAACCTGACTGAAATCTGGGTATTCAAAGGGGACAATACAATGAAGAAAAACTTATTTTGGCTACTGAAAAATCCTATTTGTAACAAAAAATTGGGAGTACTACTCAGTTTCTACTTTCTACAGAGAAAAATACTGCCTTCTTGAACAAGAAATCAAAGGATGAGTTTATCTTCTGTCATTTAGAAAAGCATCTGTCTGCTTATTTTTCTTGTAAAGGTTTGTAAATCCCACAATTCTGCAGTTAAAGAAAACTATTTCAGGTTAAAATATTTGCCTACTTTAAAAGTACTTTTTCCATTTGCTTTTACTTTCCATTAGTGGTTTAGAAGGCAAGAAGTCTTTGGCATTGTATTACATTTAGTTTTACACCTTTTCCCTGCATAAACATGCAACAAATGTTTTTGCTAAGATATGGTTTATGGAATTGTAGAGTTTTCAAAAGAAAAATTCAATCAATCTGATTTGTATATTAACAGCCATTCTGTTTCAGCCACTTACTATAAATGAAATCTAAAATACCATGTTTGATGAACATGTATCTCCTAGAAGAGTTTTCACTTGTCTTAATGTGAAGACATTAAGAAAGGACTAACTATTGGGACAAACTGCTCACAAAGTTGGCAGCCTTCTTTACTGTTAAAAATGTGGTTATTTTCGCTTTGAAATGATTTGCCTCAGCTTCTGGCTGACATTCTCTTACAAAAGAGTCTTTAATATGTGATGGCAATACCTTGAGACTGTAAGTCATCTGCTCTTTCTCCAGTTTCCATACTAGATCAAGCAGCATGTTGATTTGATGCAGTATCCTATTTCTATAAGTGTCTAAAAGCAGATGCCTAAAATAAATATGAATAGGGCTGCAATACATGTTGATATCTTGAATATTCTTCTTATTTCCATCCCCTATTGAGCAGGGTCTTTCCAAAGGATGAAAAGGCTTTTGTGTTTTTAAATACTGTCCACTGGCTTCTAAGTCTTCTAAGACTGGATTGGGTTGAGTTTTATTTTGAACTCATATAAACCTATCACCTCTACAATATCCTTGGCAAGGAGTTTCACAGCTTAACTTCATTCTACATATAGAACCACTTGTGTTTGTTTGGAGTTAGAAGCCTTACTAGTCCCAGTTAAAATTTAGGACACCAAAATTCTGTGAAATTGTCATACCCATTTTATTGCTATGGTGTACAGAAGTAGCATCAGTAACTTACTCTTGTACAATATTCTTGTGCTCATCCATCATGAGATTGCCTAACCACTCCTTGCTGGAGTCTCCTAACAATTCATCTTGAACTGACTACTGTAACTAGCCTCTAGATACTTTAGAAGCCAGCAACTTACCAAACACAGTCCTACAAACTTTAGTTTTAACCTACATTTTAGTTGCTACAGACATGCGACATGTTCCTTTGCCCAAGGTACATCAGAACGCCAAAAGCTTTCAAACAATCTAAAGAAGTCCCTATGACTACTTCTTTTGGTTGATTCCTTACAAATTCTATCACCAGTGATTTTATATCATTATTTTATATTTTTACAGTCCTATGTGATGCCTGAAGAACTTAGACCACTGTACCCTGTTCAGTGGTAATTCTAAGCCAACAAGTACTCTCAACAGCTAGCTGTTGTTAATCCATTTTATATATCCCCTACTGATGCTATATAGTGTTATTGTAAATGAAAATATGCAGCACTAAATCAAATACTCCTTACATAAATCTCTCTACAATCATCCTCAACAGGCTTGTAACGGCCATAAATGACTTGTATCAGGCTTGTCTGAAAAAACTTGTTTTTCATAAAATCATTCGCACTCTATAAATTATACTCATTGTTAACTCTTCAGCAACAGAACCCTATTTATGTCTTCCTGTTTTGCTGAAGTTGGAGTTCAAGCTATGTGACCAATAGTCACCTATTTGGTTTTTGAAGACTAGAACTCATTAGCACTATTTTAGTACAACGGCATTTGCTCAGTTATCCCAAAATTAACGGCACTGGAAAAAAATCCCTCACTACTAATTCGTTTGTTTGTAGAGTACAAGTTATCCAACCCTACTCATGCCACAATGATTATTCTTAGTAGGTATTGCTTAATATGCTCTTCACTTCATAGACTGGAAAGTACCTCATTTGTTCTCACATGACATGATTACATCACATTGTTTCTTTGTAAATACAGAAGAGAAACTGAAATAAAAATTGTCTTGGTTATAATTTGCCATATTAGCATCTCCATCCACTGAAGGGTCTGTAACACAAGTGGGATTATTTGTACTTGATACATTAAGTTATATATATTATTTGCTATAATACTTTCATTTTTATTTTCCTTGACAGTCTTAGCCTTCTTTATAATTTTTAACACTTTACAATTCCTCATTTTATAACTATTTCCTACTTCTGACTGCCCACTTCTGTTTTGTTTATTTTTAATCGCTGTTTTTACTGGTGAGCAGATTGGTTCTTTGTCAGAATTTTTCACAAAGATTTTAAAGTTGTGAAATTGTGGGATTGTAGCCAACTGAATTTCAAAGACAGACCATTTTTCAATCACATTTTTTTCCCAGTAATTTTACTTCTTGACTCTCTTAACACTGACATTTTTAGCCTCTTCAATTAATCAGGAGTACAGAGCAAACAAGTATTGGTTGAGTCTGTTCTCTGTTAATCAATACTGAACAAAATTAGGTCATGATTCTTGGTCTCTAGGCAACCACTTACTTCCAATTCATTTGCTTAATTTGTCTTTATCTATTCTAATGAGGTCTAAAATAGATTGACTACTGCTTGGGACCACATTTTTAGTATCATCTACACTTTTTACGCAGGCCAGTGATGATGAGCTATACAGGATTTCCAGCACAGGCTCCACAAACTGAACGTCCCGAAAACTTCTATCCTTCCACTATAAGAATCTATTATTTAAAATATATTAATGAAGAAAATAGTGGTGAAACAAAAAATTAATCTCCAGATGTCAGGAAGAAGTCAAGTTCTCAAGTCACAAGCCAGTGCATAGTCTCATGTTCTTTAGCCTGCAAGTAAGAATAGAAATCTATTCATAGAAAAGCATGTCTTGTTTATAATTTGGAAAACAATGAAAAGCATTTAAATAGCCTTTCATAAATCACTATATATCAAGTTAGTCTTCTTCCTGCTATCTGCCTCTGGCATCCACTTCAACCTTTCTACAACTACTGTCAAAACACCCTTCTCCAACTTCATCCTTCCAAGTAATGGCTTACCTTTCTTTCCCTCTGACCTGAGGACCACAAAACCTGCTGATGTCTAGACTCTCTAATTCCTATCAGCAATCACTTATCATTCAAACTGCTCAGTGCTTCCAGAAAACCCCTCCAGCAATCTCCATTTAACTTAACTACCTTGCACTACCTCCAAAGGTATTTGGATATTGTTTCATTTTTTTCAGAGAGAAGCGTAACAACCAATAACCACCACATCTCACAGAGCAAAGTTTAAACCTCTTATTCAGATCATTTAGGTTTGACCACACGGCTTGCAGACAATCCAGAAAGAGCCTACATGCTAAACCTATGTCAGACAACTAGACAGCAGGGGCTGCTGTGGCCATCAGTCACCTAGGCATCTTGTGACCCAGCCACCTGCTCTAACCATTCTAGCCTTCATAGTGAAGCAACAGAAAGAGAAAGCCATTGTCTGTTATCCACTTACTCAGTGGATAATAGGCACTCTCTCCCAAGTCTCTGATTTTACCCTTTCCTTTGCAGCTTTTGTTGTGAAGCCAATGTCCAATTTGAATTTCTAAGACAAGAAAATAATAATCCTAAATACAGTGAAATTCAAAGAAGATACAGTATTGACTTTCAAAGGCAGCTGTTTGTTATAGACAAAACCGACAAATTACTTTCTTGTTTATTACAATGAGTACTTAAAATTGGGTTGGAATAAACTCAGGCTTTCATAGTTTTGAAATTTAATTCAGTGGAAGCGTGAGTCTAGCAACCCTAGAATAGGCTGGACTTTGTCAGACGTTTTGGCATGGTTTCATATATGTGATTGTTTCTGGCAGTGTCAAGGTAATCAACTCATGTTTCCAAAGCAGGATAAGCGTTTCCTGTTTTACTGGGGGACTCCATGTCACAGCCTTAGAATAGTGTCAGAAAACATTTTTTCCTATACATAAGTTTTTTCCTATACTTTCCTATTCTAGACAGGTACAGAAACAGAAAAGATGTCTTTCTCCAGGTTACTTTTCCATTCCAAGTCCAGGTATTTACAATAAAAAATGTGAACATGGATAATTTTTAGTTGGAAAAAAAAAAAAGTCATTTAATCCAACCCCGATTTAATTCAGAAGGCTCCACGAAACCGATATAAAACTTAGCAGAGAAGTTTGATACGTTACCACATGAAGATTTCAAAAGCACTTCAGAACATACCCATTAGTCTTCTGTGTTGAGTGTAGTTTTTGCCATAGGCTGATTAGACTTAATTATTGCCTGATGAAGGAACTGGCTTCTTAAAAACAAATTACAGTAAATCCTATTCTTTTGGAACAGATATAGAACACAACACTTTCATTTGTGGTTACAATATGGTTTAGTTTTTTCCTCCCTTCACACAGGGACATCCATTTGCTGCTAATGTAACTGTACAATCATGCAGGCATTTTCACACACAAGTAATAGCAGCTGTTCTCCTGCACTTCAGTATCTTAGATGCTCTAGATTATATAGCACACAACACACACACTAAAGAGTAAGAAAATTCAAAAGTCAACTAAATTGTCTTAATTACCATCAGTACGGTTCTAAATCTAACTTTTAAATCACCAGATGACTTCTTACAATCGCATATTTTTGTCTACAATTACTGCACTTACAATTATCTACCTTGATCCAAGGCTGCTGATTTATGCAGAGAAAGGTCTCCCTCATGTGGAAATCTGCCTCCCAACTGTACAATAAAAACTGCATTTTCCTTCTTAATAAAGGTTTCATTGCTTAGATTTGCAGATTCATTTGGGGAAAGTATCACTTAGTATATTTTTTACTATGTTTTCATTCTTCAGACCTATCATTACCGTGTGAAAGAAAAAAATATGTCAATAAGACAGAATCACAAGAATTTTCAACACTTATAAAAACACTGCAAAATACTCTAAGTAAAAGAATGTAAAGGAAATCAATCTAGGCAATATTCATAGGTTTTGGGATAATCTTGTACCCATCAGTTTCCTCAGCTTTCCATTCTGGCCATGCTGAATACTGTTCAAGATGTTCTCATACATGTGATTTTCATGACAGAGCAGAACCGTGGCCTAAAACTGAAACTGCCTGTAAGAGTGAGATTTGACTTAATTGTGTGATCTGGTAAGACTATATAGTTAATCTGTTTTGGCTACAAACAGTTATGAATCCTCACATCTAACTGGTGCAGTTTGAAGATAAGTCTTTCCAAATTTTCCATTTCAGAAACTAGTTAAGCTCATATTTAACTCCCCAGTTTGAACGCTTTAAAAGAAAAAAGAGAAACAAGATATAAAGTTTATCACTTTGAGAAACACTCACAAATTGTGAGAACACTCCCAGTTGTCAGGTTTTTCCCCTAAAACAAATTGTCAGATTTTACCCAAAGTTAATTATATCAGTTTTCTTTTGCTTAAAAAAAAGTCTCGAGTTGACCAGGCACATTTTCTTATTTCACTGTTGAACAAAAAAAACCAACAAAAAACCAAAAGCACCAACCATGTTTACAGCTGTAGTTCATATGTGTAAAATGTATTGGCTAGTAAACAAAATTAGAAAGTTGTTCATATACATGCTGTAAAAATGAAACCACTGTAAGATATGATACCTATGACAAGAAAAGTGCACTTGCATTAACATCTTTATTTGGATGTTGTAAACTTGGCTTGTAAGACTCATTTTTCTTGATACTGCAGAAAAACTGCAGGATAATTCTTCAATTACTTTCACACTCCCACAGCTGAAATCATTACATTTATTGCACTTTTTTGTAGCATCTCTGCATGCCACACTGGAAAGGAACAGGGAAACTTTTAATTGGCTTTTATCATTCCCACCAAAGAGATCTTATTTGCTTACTTCCTTATTTGTATCTCAAAATACTTAACAAACCAACTGAAGCCATTATAATTGCTGAAGTACAACTTTTCAGTTCAGTGTTGATCTAACTTGGAAAACAAAGATCTGATTTGTGATCATCAACAGAAAAGAAAAAGCAGTGGAAGAATGTATAAAGTAATAGATTTTGGCAGATTTTTTTTGTCTTTGTAGTTATACTATATAAGTGTATAAATGGTACAAAAATTTAACATGCATCAGACTTAAGTCTAAAAGTATCACACAAACATCTCTACTGTCAAGTTATCTGAGGCAGGTTCTCAGTCTTGAAATTGATCAGGTATCTAGACTGAACCCAAACAATGACAAAATCAAACACACTTCCTCTCCATCAGAGACACTGGTGAATCATCAATACAATAGAGATTAGAGAATAGGAATGAATCTGTTTCCTTTATTGCTGGTAGTGTCCTTTTTATCCCCTCCAGTTCTAAAATTCATTCACAAGACATAATTTAAGTGCATCTATTAAAAGAGAAACATGGCATTAACTCCTCATACTGATTTGTATTAATTCGTGTTATTGCAAAACAATTTAAAAAAATTACCATCCAAATTCCTCAGCTTCTGCACATCTCAAAATCTTTTTCCCTGATGCGTTGAATTTTGTAGTCCTATGATTTTTTTTTAAAAAAGTCACATTTTTATTTATACAATTAAAAAAATCATCAAAAAATGACCCAGTTTCCCTAGAGTGATACATAGTTAAAATGTGAAATACACTGACATTTCCAGCTCATTCCATACTTATATGGCATTACAAAGGAATCATAACTTTACTGAACATGTAATCCCTTACTCAACAGGAAAGCTCTCTGGCTTGGTTTACGCTCCAAGAAATTTTGTAGCATATCCATTCCATCCAAAGATCCTCCAGGTTTCAAAATGAGGTTTCTGTATTTCATTCCAGCCTGATAGAAGGTAAAGCAGAATGTTAATACTTATCTTGCCAACTGCCTCTTTTTCTGCATTTGTTGCATATTTAAAAGTCTACTCATGATAAAACAACCTTCCTCCTTCCAGCTTTTCTTAATACCAAATTAGGATATATCAGGATATATCACAAGTATAATTTATATCTGCTGGAAGAACTCGAGAGAGCAGAAATTTGACCAATTCTAAGGAAATTATTTTTCTTGCGGTTTTACACTGGTTTTGAAGCTACAATCACAACTTGTCTGGCAGATATTCTATAAAGCATAACAAACACACAGCCTCCTCAAAATCTTCAGTGAAGGATTATCCCTGTGACTGACAGGCAGGAAGAAGGAACCCAACATCCTTTCTGTAACTGATGATTTCTCTTTCTTTAATCTCTGTTTGGAGATCAGAGATGATACTTCAGAGATAACATAGTTACAGCATTGCAGAATGGCACATATACCCATATAATATACATAGTTGTACGTATCATACATACAAACACATCTAACTCACCTATTAAAATATCATAAAGAAAATGAGACTTAACTCAGGTTTTACTTTCAGGAAGAAACATTACTGCTTCAGAAAGAAAGGATTCCTTTAAAAAAGTAATTATGTTTCTGAGAAAACAGTAAGTAATAAGGAGTATCTTAATAAGAAATTGTATTTTAAGGAACATAAATATCTGGAGAATTCTGGGCTTCTCAGACATGGCTATAAATGAGCAAATGTTATTTAGCCGGCCCAGATGCTTCTGATATTCTGAAGAAGACAATGTTCTTCCTTTTAGTCAGTTTATATACACATATACACTTCCCCCACAACTCAACAGCACCACATTGCTTCCTCACTGTAATGTAAAAACAAGCATAGGTGTTTTTAAGTGATGGACTTCTATAACTTAATTGAACTACCATTTGCATTGTCTGAATTATAGCTAAAAAAAGCTAAAAGAAAATAAAAATAAATAATAATTTTTTAAAAAATCCTCCCTGATGCATTGCTTACACTTCACTATTTGTGTTAGTTTCCTGAACATCCTCAGCAAATGAATATATTGTTTCTTGTAGTTTAGAAGTATTATTTGAGTAGACTTGAGTCTTTGCCTTTGTCCTTTCAGAACCAGAACACTGCTCAGTTCTAGGGAGACCAGAAGTTATTTCAGATAATATGCAAGAATTGAGGAGAGTGGCTACCAATTAAGTTAGAGTTAATTGTTTGCTGAAGAATTTTTATAGATTCAGTCTCTGGAATTAGGTTGTACAATGGTTGCTCAAAAGAGGAGAGGTTTTATTCAAACAGGAAGAAGTAAGCCAAACTTCTAAAAGCCCTAGTCATAATAACTTAACCATTTTCTTTTTCTGCTGTTCTGAAGACCAGTCTAAATCTAGATATAATGAAGTATGAGTAAATACAAAAAACATACTGTTATCTGGTATTTGTTTATAAAAAATTGTTTGTCCCATCCTGTGGGATGCTATCACAATTATTTGGGTTAAAAGAGAACTAATTTGAAAAGATAGCATTGAAGAGGGAGGAAGAAAATCTCCACAGCTATCTCTGAAGTTGTATCAGCATTCACGCTAAGCATTTGTGTGCACAAATGCTAGAGAGCAAGTGACACACATAAATAAACAGTTTTCTTCCTCACTTCTTAGCCTGGATAACAGGTTTCACAATAAAAGAGACAATAGCTGTCTTTCAGCTGTTCAACAAAAATACTCTTAAAGTAATTAATTTATTCTCAAAGCCTCCCATACACAGGCAAAGAAAACAAAAATTCTCACAAAAAATCAGAATAAAAAGCTTCTCTCAGGAGAAGTAAAGATAACAGAGCAATTTTGGCAAACTATAGCTTAGGGTTTTGACTATACAGTCACTCAAAACAGAGTTTTGAGACTAAAGAGTAAAACTGATGGAACAAAAGTATTCCATCACTGGAGGAGTGTGGGCATGTCAGAACAAAAAACTGACGCAAAGTGCCACAAGTTTGGCACCAGCGCCCTTAAACATCTTTCCCAAATGCTAGCAGTTATAAAAACCATCAAATCTGATCCCTCCTGAAAAAACATTTTTAAGATCCATATGATCAAAATTTCATTAAAAGTTATTTTATTTACTCATTTAATCTTGACACTTCTTTTCTACTGCTCTTACTTATGAGTGACAAGATTCCCAATGAATAAGTAGGTATGCTTACTCTCACATGTACCTGTCATGAATCCCTATCTCTTCAAGATCAGTCTTAATCTCCAAACCTTATGGCACTTTTCTCAAACTGTGAAGTTGACTTTATAAGGTTTTATTAAGTTTTCTTTATAAAATCCCTTTTGGGTTTTGCTGGCCTAATCACTGCCTCAGTTTCACAATCCTACCCCACCTGCTCTTTGGACTTTTTGTCCAATCAAAATCTAATCTTGTTTACTATCTCCACCCTCTAGAGGGATGGACAGTTTTAGAAGTTCTGATTGCTGTGGTAATGACAGGGAGGAAAGAAGGCAAATTCCAGGAGAGGAAAAGGACAGTCATGCATTTTCTACTCTTTCCTTTATTTTTCTCTTGTATACTTCTATTGAAAGGAAGAACTAGTGATGGGGCTCAGTTAAGAACACAGTTAAGAAAATCAGGAAAACCAAAATGTCTTTCCCATGATAGAACTCACCGATCTCATCTGCAGCACCTCAGCTCAACTCTAATACTATAATCTCTGAAAAATATTGCCAGAATTGGCAGGACTACTAACCACATCACTAATTATCCTTTTTTTTCTGCTGGAGGCAGAAGAAGTTGGAGAATTACACTAGGAAAAAAAGACCCAGTAAATCTAGACACTCTTAATGATTTGGACTTCAAAAGGGACTTGGGAGTTAAACTGAAGATTAAACAATTTTCACATTATGCTCTGCTGTGACAGAGAAAGCTCAAAATAAACTCAGTTTCCTAAATAGTAACTACATAAAAGGACCACACAGTTGAGGTACACAAAATGTTACAGAAATGTGAAAGAAGCAGAGCACCACTATCATACAGGTTTCACAGCAGATCAATATGCATCTGCTCTTACAATTGAGGAATGTTTTTTCAGTCTAAAATTACAGAGGAAGGCATTAGACAAGGCAATACAATATCTTAAAAGTGCTACAGTACTAAATATATGATGATGTAAGAATGTATTAAAATCCAAGCGGTCTTGGAAATTTTAAGGTGATTTTTTAAAAGTTACTTATACACTGTTTTTTGTTGTTGATATGAACTTGACAGGTGCAGAAGTAGTACTTGAGATATTATGGATCAGGACAGCAATAAATGTGGTTTCAGAGACAAAGTGCAACAGAAGTGTTTATCAAAAAATATTCATCACCTACCTTTGGATTCATTATTCCTTCTTGCTTAAAGCAGCTATAAAAGATATCCATGGAAAACACTTCACTCCACAGGTATCCATAGTACTGACCATCATAACCACCTGCCAAATGTCCAAAAGTAGCTGGCATGTTTGTTCCTTGAAAAGTAGATTAGCATCAAGTTATTGAAATCAAATACAATTATCTCTTTCATGTATACAGCACTTCAACAATACATTAATATGGAATTTATATCAACAACTTTGAAAATTTTAACATAAAGGGCCTGAGTATGCCTCGAAGTATTGGACATAATCTGTTGAAAACAAACAAAACTTAATTTCCCACTTTGGGCTACTTGTACATCTAACACAGACATGACGGAACATCTAAAGTGGAATTCACGTCATGTACTCTAAAATATATCCTACAAAGGGCTAAGTTTTATATTTATCTTAATCTTCCTTCAGAAGAGATCATTAAGATCACACTTAGTTTCCAAATAATTATTTCAGCTCCATAAAGTAGATTATTCCATAAACAGCTGTGGTTTTTGTATGCCAAGCATTACTGGGAAAGAAAGGCATGTTAAATTGAACCATTTAGATACGCTGTATAAAAGCTTCATACTGACATACCTGGGGTGGCAGGAATTCCTAGAATCTCCATACAGTATTTAGCATATTCATCTGCTGGGTCAACAGATAGTTTTGTATGCAATGCCTGGTCAACTTTGCTCAAAACAATCTGACGGAGGGTTAGAAGGCCTAATTGGGTAAAAACATTTAATTAATCAAAATAGCTGGAGTTTCATTTTCACCTTTCCTTCAAAGATCTCAACATGCATACTAAATTATTAGAATTTGGAGTTGCATCATTTCCATCTGAATTACTCCAATTACAAAGAGTTGAGAGGCATAGTTTTAATAAAGGAATTACCACGCTAAGCTCCATTTTTAAAATGTAATCTTCCTCATGGATCAAAACCAAAATAAAGCAGGTATTTTAAAAGCAAATTTTAATATTTAAATATTTTCAGCTGTCATCATTTACCATGCCATTTCATTCAGGGCCTGCACAGTATATCTACCCTAAGACACTTCAGAGGACATCAAGAAGTGCTAGTGCAGCTGCTGTAAGCTTTTTTTAAGAAGCTACAAGATATGAACCTACATCCAGACAAAATGCTTATGTAGCTAGAGCTGCCCAAGCCACAAGGACGAAGACTTCTTGCTCAGGATAGGAAAGCAGTATAAAATAAACAGGAGTAACTTAATGATGAATTGTACCATAAATGGGAAGATCTTATTAAAAGAATAAAGAGGTGGGAGTGATAGAATAAAAATGACATGATAGTTAATGTTGTGAGATTACAATCTTAGTTTGGAGATACATGTAAGGTCTACAGCAGTTCTGTCTGGGATATATTATGTCTGTTCAGTAAATTTGCAAATAACTTTCGTATCTGTCAAGTGTCGCATGCAAATCAAATGTAGACGATACATGTATTCACGCACAGTGCCTGCTCTGGAGTACAAATAAGACAAAACCAAAAAAAACCACAAAAACCACACCAGATCACAACAGACTGCCCTCCTTCACCCACCACATACACTACCAATTTTAAACAAACAAAGATGGTAGGAAAAAGGTTACATGGAGAGGAAAGCTATTTTAGTCTGTAGGTAGCCTGGAAAATCAGAGCAGCTACTGTTCCTGCAAAGCTCTATCTGCCATCATAGCCTTTATAGCGGGGGTACCCATGCAAATAAACCCAGAAAGACAGTGGTAAGTGTACACATATAAGAAATTTAATAGGCTTGTTACGTTTGTCAGCTTGTTCAATTATAAACTTTTATGCATATATTGTGGGGAGAAAAGGCAGAAAGATACCTGTATTAGCAAGCCTAGAGGCAGCAAGTTTCTCAAGGAGAGTGTCTCCAACATGAGTTGCATCTTTATAATGTCTTGACATCTGTTGTAGTGGCTCTTTTTCCCACACCCAGTTCTCAAACATTTGTGAAGGTACCTCTACAAAATCTGTTTCCACATTAGTTCCACTAAACCTTGCAAAATCAGTCTAGAAAACAAAAGCCATTGAATTGAATTAAAATAGAAGCCAATATTTCTAGCAGAATATAACATTTCAGATGTCAAAATTTCAGTTTAAATCACAGCAAAAGGAATAATTTGAACAGACCAATAATAATAATTTAAAAATGAAATTTAAAGAAAGGAGGAAAAAGATCAGACATAACACTACTATCGAGTAATAAAGTACATTGCTCAGTAGTTATACACTGCATTATCTACTGGTGTAGAAAAGTACTTCAGTTTCTTTAGTATTATTTTTACCTTTCAGGTTATGACAGAAATAGAAATGTTCTCATGTTATCTTGTGACAATTATATAATTTGTAAATTATTAAAGAATTTTGTTGTATTACACTAAAGCAAAATAATAAACTCCAATTAAACACTTTAAAAGTTTATTGCATTGCACTCTACCACATTGATTCAGACTTTACTTAACCAACTTATTCTATTAAGTGTTGCCCTACTTGTCTTAATGTGTAATATGTGTGGTTAACACATGGCACAATTTTTCTAGCCAGTAATAGACAGACTGAAATAAATAAATCCTAGCAACCTTATCCATGAAAAGTTTTCAAACCTGGCACTTTGATAAAGGAATCTTTCAGAGGAAAGCCAAGCACATTAGAACTTTTTCTATTTTTTTATTTTAATATCAGCAATTACTTCATGTTTAAGAAGCTCCCCCAATACTAATTTTGATGAAAAGTTGGTACAGTTAAGAACTTCATTACAATATATTCTAAATCCCAATATTTCTAAAAAGTAATCTCTGAGAGACAGTTGTTCAAATACACAGAAATGATTTGGTCTCATAGAATCATAGCATCATAAAGGTTAGAAAATACTTTTAAGATTATCAAATCTAACCACCAACCCAGCATCACCACCATGTTCAACATTAAGCTGTTGACCTATGTCCTCAAGTAATACATCTAAACATTTTTGGAACGCTTCCAGGGATGCTGACTACACCATTTCCCTGGGCAGACCATTTCAAAGCTTTACAACTCTTCCAGTGAAAAAAAGCTCTTGCTAATATCCAATCTAAACCTCCCCAGGTGCAGCTTAAGGCCATTTCCTCTTGTCCTGTTTCTGGTTGCCTGGGAGAAGAAGCTGATCACCACCTGGCTACAACCTCCTTTCAGTCGTAGATAGCAAGAAAGTCCCCCATGAGCCTCTTCTCCTCCAGCTAAACATCCCCAGCTCCCTCAACTGCTCCTCGCAGGACTTACGGTCCAGACCCTCCCCCAGATCCACTGCCCTACTCTGGACTCACTCCACCACCTCAATGTTGTTCCTGAACTGAGAGCCCAGGATTCAAGCTGTGGCCTCACCAGTGCTGAGTACAGGGGACAATCCCTGCCCTGGTCCTGCTGGCCACACTGTTGCCGATGCAGGCCAGGATGCCATTGGCCTTCTTGGCCACCTGGGCACACCCTGCCTCATGTTCAGCTGCTGTCACCAGCACCCCCAGGTCCTTTTCCACTGGGCAGCTTTCCAGCCACTCTGCCCCAGCCTGTGGCACTGCCCGGGGTTGTTGTGACCCAAGGGCAGGACCCAACACTGGGCCTTGTTGAACTTTATGCAACTGGTCTGCCCAGATCTGTCTGTATAGCCTTCCTAGCACCGCTCCACCCTTGTCTTGTAGTAAGTCTACCTCCTCTTGCCAGTCCAATTTTATTTTTTTTAGCTTCTCATCAACATACTAACAAAACATTTTAAATGCTAAAAGAATTCTGGTTATCCTGTCTAAGAGCTGTTAATATTCTTACAGTCCCTCCTCCACTGGGAAGCATCCTCACAGGATTACAGGCTTTTGAACTTACTTTCTTGCAGGGTTATCAAAAAAAGCATGTATAACACAGGACGGAACCCGGAACTGACATCTGTGTCACATACATGTGTCTTCCTCTCACGTCTTCAGAAGAAGAACACAAAAGGAGTAAAACTTGATTTCGTTTACTCTTGCAGGCTGCTCAAATCCATAGCTGTAACAGGCTGGCCCTTCTTACTGTCTTTGTTGAATAGCAGCTATGAAGAAAAGCTAGGAAGCATCTGCTTCAGGGAAGAAATGGTGATAGAAGTGGCTAGAGCAAAAGGCAAGTGGCCTTCAGATACCTTCACTTACCCATACACAAGGGCACCACACTAACAAAACACACCAAGACATTTGGTTCAAGTTACTTCAAGAGCTCTCCTTTCTGAACAGCATAAACAAATCCCCTCCATGCCCTGATCTTTCTCTCCAACAGTATATCTCACCAGTATATTACAGAGTATCAGACCTTTACCAGCAGCTCACAAATTCTCTCCCAGTCTCATCCTTGCATAGCTTTTAAATGTCAAGTCTTAACATGCTTAAACAAATCATCAAATGAACCAAGACAGTGCTTTGTACACACAAATTCCAGAGGACAGATGTTCTTATGTGGGACTAGCAAGTTTGCACACATACAAATAACTATTTACATACAATACAGAAGTACACAAAGTAGCTGGGCACACAGAAAACGCCAGAGCTGTGTGAGAGACAACTGGAAAGCAAGGCTCTCTGATCTGTGTGCAATTTCATAGCAACTGAGGTATATATTCATTGGAATTGTTGGCTTTGGCTGCCCCGAAGGGACTTCAAAACACCCAGGCACATCCTCACTGGTTGTCAAAATGTTGCAGTCAGTTTTGTACTGTTTTATACCAACGCCGAATGTGTTTCATTTATAAACATGTTCTAGATTGTCTATATTTAAATATATATAGTTCTATATTTCATTCCTCAATTTTTGATATCAGAAACACCTATGAAGATGAAGATGATAAAATAGTACTTTTACCTTTAAGATGATCCAAGAATATCTAAGCAAGTCTACCTACTTATTAAATTTGAATTTAAGATACGGATTTCTGTGATGACATTGTTTCTTTATTCTGCAGTCCCAGTCTCCAGGATCATGGTCAAGAATTAAAATCTAATGTTGGTAATTTTTCCTTGATTTTATTATTTGTTATTTGTTCATTCAGAAGATGAAGGAAGTGCTATACAAAAATCTGAATTTGTAGATAACTGTGAATTTTTTGATGTGTGAATACTGATACTCATCTTTTTCTGAAAGATACAAGTTTTTTCACTAGGCTAATAATTTATCATCAGGCAGTATCAATTATACACATAAGTAAAAATGAAAACACCAATTTCACAACTTTATTGGTATCTTGATGGAAAACCTGAAACTACCTTCAGTTCTTTCTGGTCACTGCAATAAACCTAACCAGTCAGACAGGAGAAAATAAAATAGCTCAGGCAAGACCTGTTTTATGCTTGTAATATCAAGACTGATAGCTCTCAACAGTACTAAATGCCAAAATGCTGGAGGTCATCTAGCTTCAGAAATTATTTTCATTCCTAGGTACAGCAACTTTTTTTTTTCCTAATACCTAGGGTGAGACTAGAAGTAACAAAAAGCCCTCCAAACAAAGCCATGACTGAGCATCTTCTCACCTTACACATCTACCTGTCATAAGTAGACTCCTGCATGATGCAAATGCAAAAGTACAAGTTCCTACGAAAATGTTTTTCATAAGAAAGTGTATTTATTGCTTTGAAATAACTATTAAAACAAAAAACAACCTGACGCTTTAAAAAATAATCAGAACTCTGTATAAGTGCTTTACTAAAATTAGAAACAACCAAAACAGACTTACACCTTGCTTTGAGACAGTGGAAAATGAAGTAAGTCTTACACTGGAATAGAAACATCACTCACCTGTGCACATATCTGATGCATTACGTGACCGAATTCATGGAAGTAAGTCTTTACTTCATCATGTCGCAGTAACGATGGACGGTCCGATGCTGGTTTTGTGAAGTTGGTTACCAGAGCAGCTACAGACATCAATCTGCTGCCATCAGAGAGAAGACAGCCGGGTTGTAGACCAAAGCAGGCTGCATGCCCATACTTTCCCTCTCTGTATAAGAAAATATATCAGACACCATCTTCAAACCACAAGCCTGCTCACCAGAATGGCAAAGCCTATTCAAGAACAGGGAGAATCGGTCAGCGTCTCTACACAAAGTTTGACACAAAAAACGCACATCTTTTCATGACTTCTAAGACCCGCTAAGTTAAGAGCACAAGGGGAAAAAAAGCCCCTTCTACTTCAATCACAACAATTCAAGATTCCCAGAAGCACTTAAAGGGATCTGTTTTTTACAGAAATGCTGAAAGTATATATACTTTGGATGTAAACTGTGTTTTAAACTGCTACTGCAACAGGAAGGACTAGGTTCTGTTCTCTGATGCAGTATTTTTTTTTTATTATTATAGGAGACAAAAGAATACAATACATTGCATTTTCATTGTGATATAAGTACTTAAAGAAAAATCATTTTTTTAATTTTTGCCCTAAACTATTCAGTCAACTACTCAGATTAAGTCAGAGAAGTCTTACTAACACATACCTTCAGCAATTACATGATATATGTAAAGGTGGAAGCAGGTGAACAGGTGAAGGAGGTAAGTATGTTATCATAGAAAGACTAATTTTTTTACTACTAAATTGACTAATCTAACTTTCTTAGTCCAGAAAACCTTTAATCAACTTATATGAAAAAAGATAAGTAAATTTATAAAATGCTAAATACTAATCTAAAAAACCCTACACCAAGCAAACAAAAACCAGTGACAAACAGCCATAAAGGACTAGCTCAGAACAAATCCTGTCAAATCAGTCTAGTCTCCTAATCTTTGACAAAATACAGATGATGCTGTAAATAGCTACAAAAAGAGCTGGAGAGCTACAGAGATCAACAAGGAAGTAAATCTGAATGCGTGCTCAACAGAAATCTATTCTTGGTACTGATCTATTTGATATTTTCTTTAGCAGTCTGGACAACAGGGTATAAAATACACCTAAAGTGTAAAGAGGAACTGGAAGAAACTAGGAACACTTGGCAGACAGAAATATAACTGATTTGAGCAGGCTGGAGTAACAGTTCAACAGAAACGAAAATTAAAGCCCAGTATTACATTAGGAAAGAGAAAAGTTCATAGATGCAAGAAGTTATGGGCAACTGGGTAGACAGCAGTAGTACTAAAAATATGAATAAAGTAGCAATGCTTCATAAAATGAATGTAAGCAAGAATATGGAAGTGCTTAAAAAAATTAATATTAAAAAATCTGAACAGAGTCCAGAGGACAACTTAATGAACACAGTAATAATTTTGTCAGTGGAACAAATATTTACCTCCAAATGCATTTAATTTTAACCACACAAGCAGCAACCCATCAAGACAAATTCCATTTTAAACACATAAGCAAAACACTAAGTCATAATTACCTGGGGTAAAGATCCAAATAGAACTGCCCTAGCATTTCTCCTGTTGATTTATCCTTTACTGTATAAAGAGTAACACTGTCATGCCAGACATGAGGACTTTCTATTTGCTCAAATTCAAGTCCCAGCAGCTTCTGGTAAATACTCAGTAGGCCTTCTGTAACAGCCTCAATTGGGAAGTATTCCTTCAGTTTTTCTTGATCTATGGAGTACTTCAGCTCTTCAGTTTTGTTCATATAATAATGAAGATCCCATGCATTGATTCTTCCATCATAGTCAAAGTTTCTTTCTTTACAATCCTTTTTCTTTAGATCTAGAATGAATTGTCTTTCTTCCTCAACTAAAGGCTTTAGCTTCTCACTCAAATCATCTGAAAGAAAAATTGCCTTGGAGTCAACTTCCATGCTCTTTACTATAATTTGTATTCCTATAAAATACCCTGAACACTTAAGCACATGCTCCAGGAGTGGATGTTTTCCATTCATTGACCAACAGCAAGTAATATCTGTTTTCTTGTTCTAAGGAGTATTAATTGCAGGCATGCTATATATGATATAGAATTCCATGTAGGCCTAAGAGTGCTGTGAAAGGTTTTGGTAAATTTAGACCTTTTCCAAGACATCAGAAATGAAAAGCAACACTAGATACTCATGCTTGAATCCTTTGATTTTACCTCATTTAATCTCAGTAGTCCTCATACATTTCTTCAGCAACAGCCAAAGACTACAACTACTATTAGTTACTGGAAGGAAGTGCAACACAAAATTCAGTATTTCTAGATAAAGTCTTTTTAAAAACCAGTAAACTAAAGAGTTCTTGCCTATAGGATGGCTGGCTTTTAGACTAGCAAAGCCTCTGGCTATTAATCTCTGTGATTCAATTTTTTTCCAATATACTTACCTTGGACAAGAAGGCATCATAGTACAATGAAGCAGACATATTGAATATAAAATATTTAAGCTTACAGAAAGTTCTATAGAGTACATATTATACTTATTCTCTTGTAAGTATTTCTGGTTTATCAGAAACCTTTTTCTTCATTAAGAATTCACATTAACATTCATTGTTGATACCTAGAGCATAAAATTTAGGAATTGCCACTCCTGTTTCTAGGAAGGCTGTAAGGCACTACATGCCTTACAATTACTACATGATTGAAATACTGTTTGCAGCTTGTACTGTGCTAATTTCAGAATGTCATAGGGGAGATTGCTCTTCCTCCTAGACATAAGATCAGCTTATGAACATTTGATTTAAAACATGAGTAGATAGGAACAAAGTAGAGCAAAATACACTACTATGCTTGTAGCTGGGGATACATCAAAAGAACTAAATCAAAATTGACACTTAATTTGATTTATATTCTCCCTCTGTGAGAATTACCATGAAGTATGATATTTATGATATAAAAGTATCTGATCTCATACCGTAAAAAACAGCTGCTAAATTATGTGCAAAATAAATTAAAAAACACAGTATTATAATAACGTAAGTCATAAAAAGAAGACTAAAGTACTTAAAGTACACTTTAAAAAAAATCTAACATTTGATAATAAATCAAAAGTAAGTATGAGTTAATTGTAAAGCATATTGATAGTTGGTATTGCCAAATATGGATCTGATTTCATGAAGGAGTATTTCAGGAGAAATGCAACAGAATTATAAGTTTGAAAGAGGAGCATTTGAACCTCCTTATTGATGCATAAACACAAAAAAACCACTACCAACAAACATACCTTATTTTTGTACTAACTTATTTGTTAGTTGTATGATACATCAACATCCACTCCTAAGTGGTGTTAGGACACAGTAATAAAAGAACACATACTATTCTGTGGAACTACAAAATTCCAGAAAGCAGAGGTTAACTCCATGCACAAGAGTCCACTGACATCAATAGGATGACTCTAAATTCGTGAACTGCTATGTCTAAAATTTTCAAGATATCTCTGTTTTTGGATCAAATTCCATTACAGGGCTTTTGAATTCCAGATTTAATCCATCACTCCAGATGTAATTTTTCAATTCAGTTCATGGAAGTTGCATCATCACATACTGTAATCTTTCATTACACTTAATGCAGCTGTATTACAAAAAGACACTAAGGCTACAGATGCCAAAACAAAAAACTAGGAATGTAAAGCTGCAGTTTTGATGCAGCCTCTTGAACTGATAAAATTGCTTAAGCTGCACATGTTACTCTGGTTCTAAATTAGGGTAACTGCATTTTGGGGCAGAGAAAGGCTTAACTACTTGCTTATACTGGCAGTCACAAATACTGGCAGTTATTCTCAGAATTTGCCTTGTGCTTCCCGATTTGGAGCAACTGCATTTGCACAGCTATGGTTTAAAAAATATATGCCAGAACAGAGGCAGCAGAGTTCTTTTTCTAGCTAAACGTCATGGACAGTGTAACCCAGTTATGTATTTAAATTCGTCTTGGCTGAGGAGACATGTTGCTACATTAAATATACAAGTATTGCTTATAAATATGAACAAACCTAAGAAGGTTGTTACGTTATCTGTGCTCTTCGCAGTGTTTACCTCCAGGACAAAGTTGGCATGTGTATTATAACCAAGAAGCTCTGCTACTTTTGCCCTTAGTGGGAGCAATTGCTGCAGAATTTTTGTGTTCTCCTAAAAAAAGAAAGCAGGCAAATTTGTAAAATGAAACCAGAAAACACATGTTATCAAAACAATTATCTCAATAATACCTCTAACCCTATGAAACAAAAGGCATTTTAATTTAAACACTTTAAGATAAAAATATAAAATAACCTAAGTTTAGTTACATTCTTGGAATTTTTTTCTCAGTATTTAACTGCAGGCAGCTGGTTTTCCAGTTGACCTAATTCATTTCGCTCCTTGTTACTTTTTAAATTATCTTTTCAAATTAATCAAAATATGCATAATTTCCTTTTAGGATAATAACAAATATTTGACTGTTGTGAAGAGTTTATTTCCTTTATCAATCATTTACATGTGAAAGATAACAGGGAAATTGCTGACAGCAGACTTAATTGCTTGTTAGTGATGAAGGCAGATTGCTAATCTATTGTGCCAACATTCAAAGTTTGTTGCAAATTTCCTTCTTTTGCCACTCTGATAGCAACCAGAGAAAGATCTGAAACACAAAACACCAGATCCTGACCTAAATGTGATGAAGAATACTTGAGAAGATGAAAATAACTGTGTAAACCTCTAGCTCGGGAAAAGTGAGATTTCTCAGGGGGCAAAAAAAAAAAAAAACAAAACAAAAAATCAAACACTAGATTCGAAGATTGTCCCATAGGTTTATCATTAAATCTTATCTGTGTTGACTTGCAAAGTATTCAGTATCTTGTACTCATCACATTTCCCAGCATTTCAAGCACAAAAGCTCAACTCTGCAATTGTTCTCTAATGCATGGTTAGTACAGTAAAATTGTCTGAAGGACACATCCTGTATCCATTCAACCCTTTTAAAAATTTGTACTTGTCTTGTTGTGCACATATATAATCTGTTAATTTCACATTTAATCACCTGTATTTATAATTAAAGCCTGTGCTTAAATAACCTCTCTCTATTCTGAAGAATCCCAAAGGACTACAGAAGCCACAATTGAAGTCACACTCAGACATCCTTTTCTGTGAAAAAAGTGTCAGTAAGCATCTGCAGAACACTGTAGGGAAATTTCATAAAAGATCAAAATCCCACTTCTATATTAACAGCACCACTTGAACATTAAGAGACATGCAAATACACAGAGGCAGATCATCAACATTTAAGATCTCAGGACATCAGAATAAATTGGAGCAAGGAACTGTTAAAGATCATATTTATAAGTTTTGATTTCATAGTACTATACAATATGCAAAACTCAAACATAACATTTGAATGTCCAGTTCAAGTTTTCAACTCTGTCACTGCACTGCAGAACAGTCAATATACCACATACCTCTTTGCATCTTGAGTTAAAGGCAGATTCCATTTTTCTCCTGGTTTCTGAAATGCAGCACTTCTTCATAACAGGAAAATAGTGGGGATACTTTAAGGTAACTTTATATTTGTCTTTCTCAGTCTTCTCTAAACTGTTAATAAAGTCATCAGGAAGACCATCTATAGAATACAATTTAATACACAATGTTTACCAAAATTATCAACTCACCCCTGTTTTTGTGAGACTGTTGCCTTTGTTTTGCTGCAACCTACTTTGACATCAGAAATCTCTACAGAAATATATCTCTCTTTTTACAACTAGTTGCTAAAACTTTTTCAAATTCCACCAAGCAAAACAAAATTTGGTAACAATTGTGAGCAAAAGACAAATACATGTAAAGCTACCTGAAAAATACTGAATGACGTAAAAAAAAAATCTCTGTTATTAGAGGGCATTTTATGTGATATCCTTCAGATAATGAATCCCCAAATTCTCTGCCACATGAAGTCTCTAGCTTGGTTTAAATTACTGGATTAGTTAAAATATATTGCAAGACTGAAAAAGCTTTTCCAGTAACTACAATGAATATAATACACAGGGAATTGCTTGACGATAGCTGAGAAAAGGAACAGAGTAAAGTTATGCTAAACAAAGTAGGACTAATATGCTAATCTGATGTAAGGCAAACTCCTCAGGAAGCACAAATGCATGAAGACATCATGAACACCCACAAAAGATAACTCTAAAATGATTCTACAAAAGGACTAAAGAGGAACAGACAAGACTGGGAAAAAGTCAGAATTTCACTTGATCTAACCATCACTCATGGGACAAAAACCAGTTAGTCCAGTAAAACTGGAATGCTGGAAAAATAGAAACAGCAAGCATACTACTCACCAAGTTCTTCCTTAGAAAATACAAGAAACGTGTTTTCCTCATTCAGGTTTTTGTTAAAATCTATACACAATTCATTCAATTTTTTCTTCATTGTCTTTATTTCCTGTATCAGGAATAAACCAAACTTAGTGGAAAAACAAAAATCGAAGTTAGCAATTTTTATCCTCCACATGAGTAACATCTCTTTTTTTTTCAGATAGGCTCTCTACTAACCAACAGTAAATATCACATCTGAACAAATAACACATTGCAGGTACCATCATAATCTTCCTTTTATGTTTCTTTCAGTCCTGAGCAGTATTGTTGCCAAGGGCTATCACTCCAACATTTTAAACTCAGCTCAGAGAAGGTTGAACAGATTAAACACATTCACTGAACAGTTTTATGTGCTAACATTTAATTATTTTCTATTATTTGAAAAGCTAAATTACAATTTTAAGTGTAAAAATATCCACTAAAATCAATGAGAATGAAGAGAGTAAAAATGCATGCAATCGACTCAAAAATACCGCTTTGGAATTCTATGGCTATGGTACAACAGAAGGAAGAGGCTGTTCTCACAACACAAGGCTATTCCAAAACCTTATTTAAAATCCTGATATTCATGATTCTGAAATATTTTCTAATACACCTCATAGTAAGTTTCTGTACCTTACTGTCAAGTTCAAATAAACACAGTAGTTACCAGTAAGAGAATGAACACCAAATAAAAAAACTTGGCAAAGACTAATATTAGCCAAATTTTTAACCTAATTATAATTCAACTATAGTCTCCTAAAGAATTTCAAAATACCTTTAGACACATTAGATACTATTAAACTGTGAAAATACACATCAAACTGTTCTCACTAGTTGAAGGACGTGGATGAAGAATGATTATTATCTACAAAGGGTTAAGTCTATTCAACAGTCAGAAATAAAGGTCCTAATAAAGTCAGAAATATCACTCAGAATTTGAAGATAAGTATATTGGCATCTGTAAAATCTCAGAAGATAAGGGCCTAGAGTCTATGTCTCAAACACCAATAGCAGGATAGCTACGGCGCCAACCAAGGACTGTTGGTCATAACAGCCAAGGACTGTTGGCAATAACATGCTGTGAGAAAGAACAAGATGTGACTGGACAAGGGGCCATACGAGGCAGGACAGCACTTTTCTGGGACAAATGTCCTTGATCTAGCTCCTGGAGATAAACACAACTCAGTACAGCACAAACACAGGAATGAAGTGGAGCAACACGCCTGGAATGCAGAGGGGAGGAACAAAACCACCAAAGACACCTAAAGCCCTCTGACCCATTTCCAGAAAAATCTAAAGAACAGACTATGCATGATGACTAATTTACATAGAAAGTGCAAAACTTTTCTCCAGGGCAAGGAAAGCTTATCTATATAACAGTACCCCCATTCAAGCCCAGGCAGTACACCCAGGGCTCTGGACACCTTGTCAGCTGGATTGATGCTGGAGGCATGAATGGTCATCTCTCCTTCTCCCTTTCTGCCTTCTCTCTCTGACTCTTTAATTAATTTATCTCTCCGTCTTCTCCCTTTCACTCTACCTGCTTTATCCAAAACCCAGTCCCATGTGCTTATACTAGATCACAGACTAATATACCAATTTCCACACCAAATATACAATTTACTAATAAAACTTCATAATCTTTTGGCAACCCTCCAATTTTGTTGCTCCTTTCAGCTACAAGCATCTGTATGACTCTTGGGTGCTCCCTTCCCCTTACGGGTGGGATGCCACAGGATCCCAGATGCCGGAAATTTTACTTCCTAATTTTCTGAAGTGACAATTGCTTTCTAAGTCAGTTCCCTCCTAATGAAGAAAAATTCTCAAAGCAGCTTGTTTTCTTCTTAGACCTACTTTAAGGGTTTTTTTCAGGTGCAATGCTAAAATCTTGGACAGGTTACAAAATCAATTACATGAAACTAGCCTAGCTGTGTGTTTGCAACAGTTACACATACTTTTGAATAGAAGTGCAGACTCACTAGTAACATTTTTTGAGAGGTCTCTTCCCTAGGCATCTAATTTAGGCATACTCTGCAAACACACAACAGAACTTTTTCAGCTCGGCTTCTTTTACTGCCCAGGCTACGTGATAATGAATACCACCTTTTTCAGTTAGGCTTCTTTTACTGCCCAGGCTACGTGATAATGAATACCACCTCTTTCCACTGTGTATCACGGGTGTCTATCAAAGTAGTTTAAAAACGTTCAAGTGATTGAAGTTTAAAGGCTTGGATCCAGAAATAGTTTAGTGCAGTAATTCAGCAGGTCCAAAAGCATGAAGTTCAAACACAAACAATACAGGAAACCAACCACAAATTTATCCCTTTAACAGTTTGTAACCTTTGCTTTATAAACCAATAGTCCATATTTACTTTCTGCACTTCTTCAGGAAGATGGAGTCCGTTTCTTCTCCCCACTTGAACAGATTTCTCTAGATACCGTTTTGTTTCAGGCTTTATATTTTCAAGATCACAGGTTTGCTGAAAAGACAGTATAGAATAATTGAATTTATAAGACATTGTAAGAAACATACCAACCATTAGAAGGGTTTGAACAGTTTTCTTTAAAACACTGCCATAGTAAAAAAGGAACATCCTGGATTTTAATGTGAAGAACTTCCCAAAAACAGTTATCTTACACCATAGTATTCTTATACACAGGTAGAATGTTTTAAAAATAATTTTCTTTTAGTGAATGTCTCAGCACATATACATGCTGACATAATGCCAAGGCCTTTAAGTTTACAGTAGAGTGCACTTAAGCATCTTCTGTAGAGATAGCTTTTTTTTACATGGTTGAAGAAAATTAGTGCAATAACACTGAAACCTAAAAGCCAGAGACATTGAAGAAAAACCCCAAAATATTAGAAGCATCACTGAAGGTTATCAGATGGCATAAAATTTGAGCATATATACCTTCTCCTAAAGAACTGAGCTACCAGTGACAACAAATAAAACAGGATAACAGAATAATATAAGTAGGAAGGGACCCACAAGGACCATCATTTTGAATATACTATACACATGAAGTTTTTAACTTTCCAGAACTTCTAGAATTGTTGTGGTTGATGATTTTATATACCATTTCTTACATGTTTTGGAGAACCTTGCTACTGTATTCCAGAAAGAAACCTTGAGACAGAGTAAAAAACTAAACCTACTTAGAATTCCATGAACAAAACCTGCAGCAGCTGTTTACATCAGGCAGTTTCCTGAGGGTATGTGGGTGGAGAAGACTGGCAACATTCTTAAGCATGCCTCTGCTAGTCACTATGTGCAGATGTTAGGAATAACAAAATTTAAAATTACAGTTTCACTACCAAATTCAAGTTTCAAACCTCAAAATCCAAATTTTTCAAAGAATAAAATCTGGAGCATATTCAACAACAATTTTATGCAGAAATGTTTTCCCCCTAATGTGTAGGGAAAAGAAAGCAACTACATTATTTAAATTTTTAAAAAATTAAATATAAAAACCTCAGTCATTTTTCTCCATCAACAGCTCTCAAATTAAGCATAATTTAGAAAGACTATTATTATTAACTTTAGAAAAACTATTATTATTAACTTAGAGAAGTTTAGTCCCCATTAAGGAGAGCTAAAGTATTCAGCATGTCACTGAGGTCAAGCAGATTTGCTCACCTCTTAGAGAATTCTGTTATAAATAACATGGTAGCATGATGGCCCTCATTCTCCTCATTCCATTTTAATCTGGTCCCATGCAGGATCATGAAACTGAATTTATCTATCTGAATTATTAAATCCCCAGTGACGCCATGAAAAATCCAATTTAATCGAACTGTTTACTGTTTTATTTGAACTGATGAAATAATTTCAGCAGAAAGCTGAATTCTGCTTGTGGAAGTTCTTTTCTCATGTGTTCCTGGAGCCTGACTTTTTAACTGAGAGTTTCTAATAGGAGAAGGTGTTAGAAGTTTAGCAAAAATTAACAAGAAGTTTATGATTTGGAAACAGCAATATTTGACCAGTCTGGCACTACTCAAAATTTCACATTTTTTTCTAGATCAAAACTCTTACTACTTTCACAGTAATTATGAAGTCAATATGTGGTCAGAGCTTGCATCTTTGTCAAACTAATACTAAAACATGTTTGCACGCTCCAGTTAAGAAAAATCTCTAAAAAAATTCAATGCGGAATTAAGCAAAAATTCTAACTGTTATAAAGGTCAAAGATTGCTGCAAAGGAAAATGAAGTAGGAAAACACCAAATGAAAAAATAAAACATTTTAAGAAAGTAATAGTAGTGAATAATGATAACCAGTTTTCACTACCTACTGTCAGATATTCTTGTAAATTAAAAGTAGATACACAGAGATGTTAGATTAGTCCTCAGTGTATCTGTGTATACTCTAGTGGAGGGTATGGAAAATCACAGTGGATAATATATACAAATCAAGCCATTTAATTACTAGCAACAGAGCAGGGGAAGAAGAAAAAAAATCAACATAAAGTACAGGGGGGGAAATAATCAACACAAGGTACTATCTGCCAACACACAACAGAACACACTCAAAATAGGGCTATTACATACTTCCACAAACACGTAACAAGAATACCCAGCTAGAGAAGAACAGTTGAAAATTTCCCTGGAAAACATAGCAAAAGAAGATAATGATAATGGAAGGCACTTCAGTAAGGTTATGCAAGCATTATTCTGATTCCCAGTCAAGGCTGCAGAAAGCACAAATGATGACTCCAAGAAACAGGGCTCCAACATCTTATGGGCATTACAAGACAATTAAAAATCAGTGGAGCTGAGAGGAAAAACTCACCTCTAAAGCACAGAAAAATATATATTTTTTAGTTATCACGTTAGATATCTTCATTGTATTATCATTATAATAAACTGTTCAGAAAATTACACTAAATGTCACTAGACATATTAGAACAAAACCAAATATTCTTCCTGTGTGAGCTACCAAATAAATAGTACAAATGAAGAATACGAGACACCTATAGGCGCTCAATTAAAAGGGAAGCTAAACAAAAATACAAAAGGGATAAAAACTAGTTCAACAATAAATGCATCTTTTAACTTAGTTTTATTTTGAGGCTGAAACAACAAATGAGGAATAGAATACAATGTAGCTGTCTATAATTAGCAGAGCAACACAGGTAATTACAGAGGTTGCTCCCATTTATGTCTTCTCATTAACTTTCATAACTTTAAACAACTTTTACATTTAAAATTTTCAGCTATTTCAATAAAGCATAATTTTGGACACAGATTCAAAAGCAGTATAAGCCAATGCAAGTACACTGCTATATTGTCTCTTTTCTTCCTTGCCTCCTGGAATGAGTTCAGATAGCTCAGACAGTAGAAAACAAAGGATTTTTCCCCAATAGGTTCCCTTCTGTTGGTTTAGCTTTCCTGTCCCAGTTCACTGGAAGACCAGACAAAAGTCAAAGCTACTGCAATGGAGAGAGAAGGATACACAGATCTAGATATGAGAGGCGTAAAAGAGTAGGAACAGCAGGATACACTGCTTTCTGTTGTATAGCGGTGCCCTACTGGAAAGATTTGGGTGTCACAGACACGGAGGAAACACAGTCACATTGAAAAGCATTGTGTATACCAGTTAATTTTACATACATTTAGATACATTTCACAAGGTATGCAGACATACTGTTATCTACCTGTAAATAAACAATCTTCTGAAACACATCTTCTCTCATGCTCATCTCCACATCAAAATTAGACAGTTTTTTATCAGCTTCTGTACTTGCTAAGCGTATCGCCTTGTCAGTAGAAACGTGCTGGGGAAAATCCAACATGCTTCTTTCCACTGTTTAAATAAGAGACAATGAACACAGAAGGACAGACATGCTTTAAGGGTAAGGAACTTTCCCCCTTCCGACATTTACAGAAGACATAAGAAAAAAGTATCCAAAGCAACCTGACACATATAGCAAATAAAGTGATTATAGGTAATGTACAGCTGAAAAGGCAAAAGGACAAAACCACACACTGTTGCAACAAATAAATATTTTACAGAAGATTTCTAAAACTCAAGCCTAATTATCTCATCATCTTCTACAAAATCAGCTGAAAGGTATATAAATATGTTAGAAATGGTTTGTCTTCCAAAAGTCATGTAACCGAAGACTGACGTTTTGTAGCTGGCACAGATGCTTCCATGTTAGCAATTGAAGTCAGAAGCTCTGAATATTTTAAACATGCCCATCTGTCCTGAAGTTATTTTTACAGTGCTATGAGCACAGTGTCAAATCCCCATGTACTTCTGTGTTTAAGGAAAAACAACATGGCAAGCAGAGAAGATGCTGTCCATTCATTCTGAAGTTCTAGAGATTGGAAGCTGAGTAATATTACTTTTTTACAATATACTTTGGAGATTAAGGAAATCCTTGCCTATTAAAGGAATGTTACATCTTATAATGACATTGAATAGAAATCCTAAAATAGAAATTAATTCACTTAACTAAAAATCAAATTATAATGTCTCTACCAGCTACCTTTCTAAAAGCAGATTTTAGAGTAACATTTTAGCCTGATTTAAAACTTTGTAATTTTATGTGATGTGCAGTCATTTTATCAAGTTCTGAGACAGTCTCAGAAATGTAAACATGGGCATGTGGTTCTTCTTGAAGTCCACAGGAAACTTTCCTCTTCACCTCCTGCCCTTATGCCAAGATGTTTCAAAATGATAATACAAGTTTTAGAGCTTCCAAGTGAAATTTAAGGTCTATTGTCATCTCTGTCTTTTCAGATAATAAGTTCCAGTTACCAGGGTAGGTCTTTCACATGAAAGGGACACATAGGCCTTAAATTCCAAGATTCTAATGGAAGCCTTGCTATGGTAATACATCTCTATCATATGCCATGGGCTGCTTCACAGGTCATGATAATTTCACACACAGCTTTGAAAATTAGCATTAAAAGTTTAAATGTGATCCACTACTGCAACAGCATGTAGTAAAAAAAAGTAGACCTTGCATCAAGTCTTGGTGGCTATGGTGAGAAGCTGATGGCCACTATTTTCTGAGTCAAACACAGATTTTCCTTCTACTTTAATTTAAAGAAGAGAGTTTCATGCCTTGGTGAAATGACTTACAATAATTATACCAGATTGGTATATTGGTAGATTGGTACAATTAAAACTGAATCTGGCAGCCAGCTTTTTGAATGAAAATTACTGTCTTTCTGAGTATGCCAGCATAAATGCCAGACAATTCACTGGGTGTGCAATTTTAAGTAAAGTGAAATCCAGACTAAAACTACAGTACAATCATTTGAGCTGCAGGCTGCTTTTTAGCTAGTGAAATATTTCACTCTAAGCCAAGATGGCAGTTTCTAGTACTTCTGTGGCTACTGTAGATTTTTTTAGAGTATTTAAAAGAATTTGACATTTATTAAACTCACTGTTTTTAAAGTAATGCAGCCACCATCTGACAGGTTTTTCTAAACAAAGACACCCAATATGCAGTTTGTATTTTACCCATCTCCTCTGACTGGCGATTATTAACAAATTAACCGAACAATGTGTGTTTGATCATTAAACTCCACCCCCATTTTAATATGGCTTCATAATTCATTCAGAACAATCTAGATGTGACTGTGAGACCAGCCACTCCCTGGATTCTTCAAGGCCTCACAGGTCACAATATAAAAGTCAGCAAGTAAAGTAGTCTTCTTCCAATAATGCATTCAAAAATTCCTCATTCTCAACCATCACACTTTCTCCATTAGCAGTTTTAACAACCTTTCCATTACTCCATTCCACTTGCTTGTGTCAAATTTCACAATGTCTGAAAAAAGCACTGCCTCCCATGTTTAATGCACCACACATACCACAGACACTGCAGTCTACACTGCTGCAGTGTCCCCTGGCAGCTCACACAGTTGGAAAAGTAACTGTGCAGAGCTTCACATGCAAAACCAAAATAGGTGACCAATGTTGTTCTCTGGATGTATCAAAGACATCAACAGTACAGTTTTATCGATCCTTATTTTTGTCTCTCGAATAAAGGAGCAGAACTTTGTAGCTGATCATGTTACATATTGCTAAGAGATCCTGAAAGATTATTATCAGACTCTTGAGAAGCCTCTACACATTCTCCACAAGAGCAGCAGGGATCAAAATTGTAAGCAACAACTAATTTTTCTCAGTGTTTTCTTGGGTACAGAAGGAATGCCTTTGGAAAGAGTTACAGAAAACACACTAACCTGCATATTCCACTTCTATATCTGCCAAAGCCCGTACAGTATTTTCATGTGTTACTTCCTCAGTTTCAAGCATCCCAACACTGTCATACACATGCTTTGTCTTCCGGATTAGTTCTTCTGTTCTTGTTCTAATTTCCTCTGGTGACAGGTCCCATCTCAGAAGGTTTCGTCCTGATGCTATGTATGAAGAAGCCTTGAGCTGGCTAGTAATTTCTGCTCCTAATGTCATTCTCAACACAAGCCGTGGCCCAATGGACCTGAAAGTATAAAAATGATCTTTGCATAGCAAGATTCCAGTTCGAGAAACAGCTTATAGTAAACATTAAAAAAACAGCATCAGAGTATTTTTAGAGGGAAGAACAAAGTACTTTTTAGAGCTGCTATCTTTATCAATTAAGTCTGATTTTTAAATAAATCTGGCTTCTACCTTTTCCATTTGGAGTATGAGTAAGTGCAAACAGGGACAAAAATGTTGGTATTGACGAAAACATACAAATTAAATTACAACTCAACCTTTTAAGGAAAACAGAATTCCAGTTACTGGAACTCTACAGAAATAGACAGTATTTCCATTTTTGAAGTAAGGAATAAAACCCACATAGTGATTTGCAGATGACAAAGAACAAGAACAAGAACTGCAAAGTTGCACAAAATAAGACACAAAAAATATCACTTGATTGTATTCATTATAGTAAATAATATTATATTTATGCAGGATGTCTGCCACATAACCAGCACAAGAGGAAACTTTCTAGTTGTTACTCATTTGAAAATTTACACCTTTAATTGTTGTGGATTTTAAATAGACAGTTTCACTCTTTTGCCAGAAAAGGTTCATTCCTTCACTATGGTTTATGTATTAATAATCTATCAACTACAGTTCTAATCAACTACATTTCAGCTTCAGCTAGCAGTAAAGCTTATAACACAACTGATCTTAGTATGTTGGGCAATCAATGGCTGCCTTTTTACTGATCTTTTTGTCAGTACTCAAAAAGCAAGTATTTTTGAGAAACAAATCCAAATATATTAAGACTGATACTGGTTTCGGAAATACACACTTCTACCTTTCCACCCCAAGAAACCAACACTCATCTTGGTTGTATGAAGGAGAAGGACACAGAATCAGGCAACTGACTGAAGTGGGGCTAATAGAAACTCACACAGCCAACAAGATGTCCACCCAGTGACTACATTAATAGCTCAGTTACATATGAAGTTGCTTGAGAAAAATAATAACTTGATAATAATAAAAGACAGCTTGCATTCAAAAGTAAAACTTGCTGCAGTGTTTACTATCATAGGAGGATCCCTGGCTGTCAGAGACTTACTATCTGTCTTCCTATTTCAGCTACATAATTAAAAAGAAAACAAAACCCAAACCAAAACAAAAAACCACGTTTTGTTATGGTAAAAATAACTTAAAATTTTCAACTGTAACTAAAGAAATACTACCAAAAGGGATGTTTACTTAACAATATTTTACATCAAGTAACTTTTTCTCTTAACACTAGCTACTGCACCTCTATTGATTTTATTGTAAAATCTGTCTGGTATGTGGCTAAGTGCAGAGAGGTTTTGGTATACAATGCAGGGAACATGCATAAAAGGACAGGCAATTTTAGCCTGAAGGAATAACAAAGCAGAAGAGTGAAATGCCAACAAAACTGGAAAAGGCTGCACGCACAGATTCTGTTTGAAGACTTTTTGTCACATATAATAGAATTTCTCTAGAAATAGCCTAACCAAAACTATTTGATGCAAGACAAAACCAAAAGACAACATTTCTATCTATGCTTTATGTTGAAACTCGATTTTCCTTGTTACCACAGATTCTTCAAATCTTCCCATTCCAGTGTAGGCAAATTGTTTATTTTTCCCTTTGGTGGCATACAGAAACATCAATGTCCAGAATATTGACAATTTCACTTTGAAAATGAAGTGTGAATAAAGAACATTTGTTCCACCTCTGTTCCTTCTCTCTGATACCAACCGAGTTCTGACACTAATGCTTTAGTAGCTTCTCCACTGGACTACTGAAATTTTGAATTTCAAACAGAAGTTTATGATAAATGAAGTGCTCTCATGAAAGCAAAAGCTTAAGTATTAACATTCTTGGAATGCATTAGTTTCCCGTCCTGAAAACCCACTGAACTCTACCCTGAATTTACAAATCCATTAAAGAAGAGTACTTCATTAAGTCATGAACAGATTCTCAGATGACTGCCCTGTGTCTAATTTTTCTGACACTGCTAGTACAGGACTGGTATAACCTCTTGGGAGCTGAAGGGGAGCCTCCTCAGAAACAGGTTCAAGGCTCTGAAATCTATCCCATGCCACCCACACCCAGAAACATCAGAAAGACTACACAATGTTTCAAATTAAAGTCAAAATAAAAGTAAAGTGGAGTCAAAGGAAAACAACAGCCTGAACAACATAAAGTATGCTAAAGTGAAGGATAATAAGCAGATACTACTTTTTAAAGGGAACCTACGGCTTTCAGTCATTCAGTACCTTCACCTAGAAATGTAGACAATACAGCCCTATCAGTGATAATAATTACATATTATCAGAACACTGAAACAGTCACAGCACCAACAGATTACATTAATTTCAGTCTGTCCAAAAAGATTTATTAGTAGTTGAATTGGGACTGAGTTCATGAACTGGAATGCAGGGTCTCAGAATACTGCAGAACACTATTTTTAAATACTAAAAAAATATGCCACCTGATTTTCTTAGTAAATTGGCTAGTTTAATAAAGACGTATAATATAAATTTGACAGCTGTATAAATTACTGGCATAAATGACAACAATATGTTCTCTACCTGTTAGAAACAGGAAAACACAGTTTTGAAAAGCCCGATTTTGAAATACTGACACCTTGTCAGCTTCTGATGATAGGAAGAAGCAGCCATTTATGTAGATTAAAAAAGGCAATACAAATCAGAAAGTTCTTCTAATTGACCAAATGATGATGGGCCTTCAAAAACTGTGCCATAACATTTCATGTAAAATCAGTTGCTACACATAATTCTTCAAATAATAATTTACAGTCATGTGTTGCTATCTTTGTACCAGTTACTCAGACTGTGCTAAGAACTAAATCAACTGACATCAGCTTAATAAAAAACAGTGCACAAGTAATTTATTTTAGTATTGTGTATATGCATAGATGAAATCTTAACCATTTCTTTCATGGCTTAGTGTTTTGAATTATTTATCTGCATAAAAATATAAATAAATAAATTCCCAAAACTCCATGTATTAGACTGCAATACAAATAATTTAATAACTTTCTTCAAGAAGGAAACAAAGAAACAATGTCAAGACTAAATATTATAAATAGACTAGAAAGAAACAAGAAAGAAGAGTACCGCGAAAATAGTATGAAGTTCAAAAATACTCTGCAGTAACATTTGTCACATTATTAGAGAGAAAATATTAAACTGTATCACTGAGGGAATCTTTAACTTCCCAAATATATAACTGGAAAATAAATTTGTTTAATAATGCTAGGAACCAGATGCAACAGCAAAGAGTTTTCTTCAAACACTGAACCAAGCAGGCACAATAATTATTTTAGGCTTGCTTTTGGTAAACAGCAGCAACATTATGGAGCAGCCAACAACTGCTTGGACTGAGGAATCAGAAGTTATTGAGTTTAAACTAGATGGAAGGATGTTGCCTTGCATAGGCTGTTGCTAATGCCTGAACTGTCTCGCTCAAGCTGTTTCAGCTATCACATTCAATTTTCTCTAGTGCAGTGCAGAACACTACAGGTATCTAAACAAGCCTGGGTTAAGTATAAAGGTACATGACCAGCAACAGTATTGCCTTAAGACACTGCCATCAGTGTTCCTTCCTTGGTTGCTCATTTCTGCCCCTGCACACCACCCCATCAATGGCATCAGCACTACTTTTGGTAGGGCCACACTTCGAAAAGATTCAGGACAGCATACAGGTGAAACACAAAGTGGACCAAAAATAATCACGGGGGACAGCTTTTTACCAGCTAATCAGTCCCATCATCTATTTGATAAGTGACTTCAAAATAGCTGTGTTGAACTAAATAAAAGATAAAAAGTGTCAGTAGCCATATAAACTTGCACTACTGCTAGAAACATATGAAATGCATGAATGTAGTCTAGCAAAAAGAGTCTCGAGACAACTGCTGTGGTTAAGCATACCATTTAAATGTCCTGAAGTTAAAAGAGCTATTGATGCTAAGAGGCAATACAGGCAAAAGAACAAATTAGAATAAACTGGTTAGGAATTCATATAAGCTAGAATTGCAACAGACATTTGTAAGCATCAGGGCAGTGAGATTCTGAAAGAGACATCCAGTAAGTCCCAGCAAGTGAAAACACATCTATTTATAACATGGTGTTTGACCAGCTTATAAAATGTATTATGTTACTTCGTTACCTAAGGTAGCATGGGGCTAGATTTGATCAAGCCAAATGCCCTTCCAGTCCCTGTGTTCCTGTAAGGTCCTTCAAAATTAACACATTTTTATTTATATTGCATTTTTACAATAAATGTCTAACTGGCCTTTTTTGGCAAATTGAATTGGCTCTTTTCTGGGGTGAGTCCTATGGCATCTAATAATGTCAGTGGAATGACATACAGGGCAGACTGAAATATTTTATGCATTTTTGCAGTGCTTCATCCATTTAGGGGAACGTCAGGAGGAAAGGCACACAAGACTTCATCTGGACTTTCAGCTGTAACAGAAATTATTAGAGGCAGCTATTTTCACAAATTATGCCAATATCAAAAGCATTAAGAATGGTATTTTCTACCAAAAGCAGAGTAAGTTGAATAACACTTAGAAGCTTAGTAGCTACTTCTAAAAGAGGATTTTAAAGAATAAAGCAAAGCTTCTAAGTTGTAGACTGAAATAATTGCAGAATGCCAGGTAATTTCTTTTACCAACAAATCTACAATTTGATTACTTGCTGCTTCTGGAAAATAAAAATTTGATTTGATTTTAGAAAGGGGAAGAACCTTTATAATACTCTATTACAGCAATACAGTGTCCAACATAACTGCTGCAAAGACAAACAATGCAATTGAATTTACAAAGTTGATTTTTAACTTGTGTAGTATCTTAAACATATTAAACATTGATATAAGTCTGGTTTTGCTTAGAAACATTTTCCATGACTGAAATATGTGCAAAGCAGCCTTTTATTGGCATATTCCATTAACATTATTAAAATAAAACAAAAAGCAGGGAGCAGTAGCACCAGCTTTAGAAAATGCAGACAAAAACCTGCAAGCTTGTCCACAACATGTTCCTACTACTGACAATCACTATATAATAGAGTCAAGATTTAAGCCTGCTGCTTCTTTTAAGTCTGATTATATATTGATAGCTATAATTCCATCCAAGACTCTTTCATGGCACTTTCAGTTTTCAAATTAATCTTCACCTAAATAGTATTAGTTACAATGACAAGTATAATTTTACAGAGTAAAGTGAACAAACTAATACATTTCTGGGAAAAATACATACAGACCAATTTATTGTACTTGTGAACAGATCTGACAGTTGTATGCAGCCACACAAAAATCAGAGTATATTGGATTCACACAGGATGGAAAACTATATCATCTCCTGACAAAAGATGTGAGAGAACAGCTTCAAAAGCTGACAAAAGAAGTGAGAGCCAAGATTTTAAAAAGAGAGAAAGACAGAGGGGTGTGTGCGTGCAAATTCAGGTAATTTAGTCATCAAGTTCTTAAATACTCTAATGCAAATAAATACAATTAAGTTTTTCTTGCTGCACCTTATGTATACCTTCAGAAGACATTTTTATGGATGTAAGAGCAGATTTGCAAATCACAACTAACCCCACGAACAACGCTTTCACTCATAAACATATAGTATGAAAAATGCTGGAGTTTAAAATTAAGAACAACATTTTGGTCTTTCTATCTTTTGAAATGGCATATCTTAGTTAAACAACACTTCCTGGTCTTCCAGGCTGCAGGAGGAGCAGTACTGCATGCTGGAAAGCAACACAGTGTATGTGAAGCCCATACCCACTGGTTACCTGCAATCAATACCCACAGGGGCTCAATCTTTTGACTCCACCTAGCGGCCTCACCAAAATGAAAAATAAAACAAAAAACTAGACACACTCTATTAAGGCAATATAAAAACTCACAGTTTGCCTCATGACAAGCTATTTGGTACTTGACTAATATGCCATAAATCAGCATTTCCCTGGAAGTCAGACCCAAGTGCTACCAAACATATACAAATGACAGCAGACAGGCATGGTTTAAGCAAAATTTTTAACAGTCAAGCTCACATGAAATGGAATTTCTTTTTAAAATTTAAATCAAGTTAAAAAGCATTTCAAAACCAAATCACAAAGAGTATTCAGCAGCATCTAATATATAATGCACATTACAGTGTGTCTGTTTCACAGGAAGGGCTTTAAGAAAAATTTAACAGGCTAAAATATTTGTATTATTTAGAGATCCTTAGGTTTTGCTTGTATTTTAAATATACTTTCATATTCCTTTCAGTTTTAACTCACAGTTTCAGACAAGAGGTAACTCTATATCGTATAGTAAAGCAAGGCCAAAATCAACTAAAATAAGAAGAGAACTGGGTAGCACAAGGTAAAAGCAAGAACAGGAAAAAAATTCCAAGACCAAACAAGCAAAGTACAGTTAAATGCCTCAAAGCTAATCACATGGCAATATTATTTCAGCTGAGCCAAATGAATGAAACTATAACCCTTCAATACAAATCATCACTTTTTCCTGCCAAACAAACACATTTGAAGTCCTTTTTCCATTTCGCTTCTCAGTCCTCTCCTCTGTTTGACTCTTGACAGTATATGGAACAGTCAATACATGCCTTGAATTCCTGGGCCATTTTCCTTGGAAAAGTATTTGGCTCAGTGTCTTAACTGTGTTTGGCACAGACATATTTTACTGTAGCAAAAGCATAGTATGTTTAGTACTGCCTAATTTAAAGTTCCATAGTTGACATTAGTAATTGATTTTTAAAGCTGCATTTGAAGAAATAGAAGAAAATCTAGCAGCTTTTGACACTAAACCTTTATTTTGTCACCACACCTTTCCAAAGAAGAAATTCTCTGCAACTTAGTTCACTGTACAGTCTGCATTAACTACACTTTTACCTCTTCCAATCTAAATGAGCAAGTCAACCTACACGTCATGCCAACATTTAAAAATATTTATTGATATATTCATTACCCTCAGGGCTCATGACCTTACTACCTGACAACAAATGTTTACTGGTTTTCCAATAGAATTAACATCAGAAAACTAATTGAAAAGGTGCTCTGTGTCAGCTAACAAAAAAGCCCAGACTTTAGGTAGGAACTCATAGCAGTGTGCTCAAACATGATACAACTTACTTATTTCTTCTCCCCTTCCACCCAATTCCCTCCAACAGTCTTTAAACAAAAAGAATTTGTTAACTAGTCTGATTGACTTTCATATAAGGAGGTGATTCTACACAGTAGTCTGCAGTGGAACACACAGAAATGATAGCATATGGTTTCTGCAGAGTGTGTGATCTCTAAAGTTTGGCATCCATGGTTCTTGGGAGAACAGAAAAAAAACTGGAACCAATGAACCAACCAACCAGCCAAAAAAACCAACATACCCAAAAGGCCCCCAAGCCACAAATTACTAGTACAACTAATTTAGGTTTAACAGCATTCTGTGAACTATATCCATTGTGTGTCACAGTAAACCTCCATCACAGTAACTTGCTTGATGGATCTTAGGAAAGAATATGCTTATCAACACTTGCATGCAGACAGTAATTGTACTATACTGAGTCTGAGGCACAAGGCATACATTAAGGTTGTCTTATCGTTTGGTTCTATTGTCAGGCGAACTGTGGAAACATAGTGGAAAAAAAAATTGCTTTTAAGGCCCTACAGCTTTCTCAGGTGCTGCTGCATAAGCATCTATCATATTTCCATCAGGCCAGCAACAAAGAGTAGGTGAAGCGCAGACTGTTTAGTGCAAACAACACAATCCCAGGATAGTTCAGTACTTGAATGCAATCAGCTAATGCATGAGAAACAGCTTCTTGATTCTATCTGAAAAAGAGCTCGTACTGCAGGACAGGGAAAAATACTGAGGATTTATAAACACTTTCTTTGATTTACACCCA
Source organism: Dasyornis broadbenti (assembly GCA_013397935.1). Classification (NCBI taxonomy): domain Eukaryota; kingdom Metazoa; phylum Chordata; class Aves; order Passeriformes; family Dasyornithidae; genus Dasyornis; species Dasyornis broadbenti. Next base: position 1,031,878 of record VZRN01005377.1, read on the forward strand.
GTACTAATCAGTTCAGCCTCTTCCATGGAAATATAGTTTGATTTCTCGCTAACCTTGTCTCATACAGCTAAAGCGATGAGAAATGCTCTCTTGCCATCACTAGTTAGTTGGAAAACTCTGTCTTCGTAACAGCTGATGACCTGCTCTACCTTAGTTACTTGCTTAGCATTTTAAATCAGTATTCTTCCTGGGAAGACAGTGCATTATGAACATGCCATGTTCATTTCAGTGCTTGCAAAATCTCAAATAGCCTGCTCAACACCACAAATTAGGAAAGGAAATGAAGACTGCTTTCTTCTCTGGCTTTTGAGTGGAAAGTGATTCAGTAACACTGTGCTTCCCAGGCTGGTTACACGTTATTTGAAATATTGTTCCACTACAATTAACATGGCAATGAACTTTGCTTATTTAACATTCTACTGTAGAAACAAAAGGTATCTGTTAAAGATGGATTTTCTCTTAGAGATGGTATGAAAAACACATGTGCCCAGTAATATTTTGCTCAGAAAAAAGTATAATTACCACCACCTTCACCTTGCCTTCCTTAATCTAAACACAGATAACATTTAGTGAAAAAGAGTTTCCTCTATAGAGAAAAGTTTAGACTCACAAAACAATTGTTCAGTTAATATAATCTATTTCATTTCTACAGACTGTTAACCAAAAGGTCCTAAAGAAACTATGCTGCTGTGAGATGAGAAGTTAGATCCTCTCACAAGTAAATGGTTTAAAAACCTAGGTTGTTGAAAATGGCTGCTTGTTTTTCTGAATGGAACTATGTGACCTGTGGAATCTTGAAGGGTTCCATATTATTTCATGTATTTATACATCATCTACAAAAAGCTGTGATTAATGAAGCGACAAAATTTACTCATGATTATTTACTCACGATAGTGCAGTATACTAAAGGCAGCCACAAAAAGATGAAAAAGAGTGTCACAACACAGAAAAGTTTAAAACCACTAACAAAGTGAATTTCAGTCTTAATAAATGACACACTCTTCTGACTTTATATACACAGGACAACCTGTGAGACATCTAATCATTCTGGAGACAAAATAGTTCAACGAAAACATCAACAAAGAAGCAACTGCAAAGAAGGAAATGACAGGATTTAGTAGAAGTGGAACAGAACAAAACACAGAAATTCATTATACTGCATGCATGAAGCACATGCATACTACATGCATTTCTGATTCTCATAACAGTTAAACTATATTGTCTTCTGTTCTCCCAGTTGCCAAAACCTTTTTCTGTTCCACCAAGTCATGATGACTTAGAAAGAATCAGCTGCATTGAGCAATGGACTCCATTCGAAGTACAAATCCTAACTAGACTGGGATTCTTCAGAGTGGACAAAAAAACCCCCAAAAATGCATAGAGTAAAGTACAACTGAGGAAGTATTTCAGAAATTTAAATGATCATGGAGAGGATGGAGAGAATAAACAGCGATCAATTTTTAACCTGTAACTTCCAACAAAAACAGCAAGAGAGTTTTAGGGGATAGTTTCAATATAAAAAGATATCACTGAACAGATTTTTGTAAAAGATCATATGAAAAAAATGGTTTTGTGTTAGGAAGTCCCTAATTTCCAGCCTGTTCTGAAAGGTAATACTGAATGTACATACTACCTTACTTGCTTTCTGAGGTACCCCATCCTGACTCCTGCAGAAGAAAGGTTAGACTTTTGAACTAACCCAAACTATTTTAAAGAAATCTTTCCAAGCCAGGCATTTCTTGGTTTATAATGAGAATGATAGAACAGGCATGTCCTCAAAAGACATTAACAACATTGCTTAGCATGGTCTAACCGGTGCTCCATGGGTGAAATGAAGTCCATAAAATGTTTCCCAGCTCAACAGTTTTGTGTCACCTGGTCCAGGAAACATTTTTGTTCTGCAAACTCTGTCTAATAGATAAATTGCTCTTCAGAAGCCTGCTGTGAAAGGTGGTAGCTGTTGCTTTTGACCACAGGAAAAAATGATGCTGCAATACACAGAAGGGGTTATGCAGTCCACAGCTCCTAGGGATAGGCAAAAATGTCCCAAATGTTTCGTCCAGACTTTGTCATTTCTGAGGTGTTGGACCTGACACTTCAACAAAAGCAAACAGACACAATATTGTTGTAAGTAAAAAATAAGAAAATCACTATAGAAGTTCTTCCCATTTCTTTGCCCTCCAATGTCATTCCTCCTTTTGCCTCTTCCCAACCTCAGTTTCTTGCTGGTTTTCTTCCTCAGCAAGAGAAGTGTCAGTGTTCAGAATTTCTTTCCAGTGATGGAATAGTATGTTGGTACCTGTATACAGTACAGTATGTTGGTACCTGTCTCACTCATGTACGTGGATTTTCATACTCAAAATCTGCTTCTGAAAATTTTCAAACACCCCAGAATTCATGAATCCAAGAAAACTATTTTAGGACACTGAAATTATTTAAATCAGCATGTCTGCTTTTATTTTTTTCATATCTAAGAATATCCTCATAAAGTAAACAGATTTTTGTGCTTAATTAATCTAGCCAGGTATTTTATTGAATTAAATCTAAATCTTTGAATCTTTTGAATCTGAATGGGGAAAAAATGTTAATTGCAAAAAGCCTCCTGCAAAGCTGCCTATTTTAACCAAAAGAATCAAACTTTAACATCATTTTATTTAATGTAAGGCATAATACTTGAAACTTGCCAAGAATTGTCATTTTTATCTCATGTTACGACACCCTCAGGAAAAATAGAAGGTGACATGGAACCTATTCAAGATTTCTGTGACCAGCTCCTTAACTTTTGAAAGTTAAGAGGTCACTGTGACACACTCAAAAATACTCTCTTTTATGAAACAATTATTTGGGCACACTGAAATGATGACTTGGGGAAAAAAAAAAAAAAAAAA
>VZRN01005377.1:1036034-1156265 GCA_013397935.1 Dasyornis broadbenti
CCTTCACCCACCCCCACACCGGAGACCGCCCCCGTCCCGGCTCCCGCGGCGCCACCACCTGCCCTACGCCTACCTGCGAGTCGCGCCCGCGCACAGCCACAGCATGAGGGGCGGCACGGGGGGCGGTAGCGGAGGAGGAGGAAGAGGAGAGGAGGAGGAGAAAAGGCCGGAGGAGGNAATCACAATTACTGAAATGCAGCAACCATTCCCCATTCTACTAATTTTTACTTAAGAAGGAGGTATCCTCACTGTTCAAATGCAAACTGCAACCGAAGATAAACCTTTTATCTAAAGAAAACCAAAAAACTCTTCCATCCTTTCCTTCTTTTTGATGGAAAAATCTGTAAGACAAAGTCAGTCAACCAAAAAATGGAGAACAGTAAAATGTAAATGTGAATTAGGAAAAGAAAATAGATGTGCACTTTATTTGGCACCAGAAAATAAATCATTTAATTTTCAACAGCACGAGCCTTATGAAAAGAAAATATTCAGATTTTTATTTTCTATCTGCTAACACCCCTCAATCCTAGTTTGACATGAACAAAGGCTGTGAAATAGGACAAAAACTGTACACTTTGTGCAGTAAGCACACGACTATCATTTCTCAAAAGACCATGTGAGGCAACCATCTTTTTCATTTCATGATGAAATTCAGCTGCATCCTCTTTACCACAACGTGACCCTTCTACTATTTCAGTGCTTCCTATCAAATGTAGTCCTTTGGAAAAACTGAGAGGCCAAAATAAAAGCAATTATGCTCATTTGTCTAGTCCACATAGATTTGACTGCAAGCCTTCTTTCACACCCGTTTTCTGGGGTCCATTTAGAGCTAGTGTTCATTACGGAGAAGTAATCCCCTATTTTAAAACCTTTCGTCAGTATACTGGTACCTGTCTCACCCGTCCTATAACGTGTAGTAATGACACACCTTCTTATTAAGCTACTATAAGCAAGCTGCCGGTCTCGCTTCACATGCACCTTGCTGCAGAGCCCCGCTGCTACAGCCGTATCCCTCACTCCATTGTGTTCCTGCCCATCTCTCCTGCAGTGAGTCTGACACTCAGTGCAAGGACTACCAAGAGGAGAGCTCGCCTCGCCCACCTGCCCACCTGGAAGCCATGCATAACGAAGCTTACGGCAGGGAGGGCAGGCTGCGGGAAACGCACCAGGAGCTGAGGCAATAAACCCCACAGGCAGTCAGGTTTTCTGCCCCCCTGTCTGCCTGGCCCCTCGGAGCTCGTCCCGTACCGCCGCGGCAGCTCCCCCTCGGTCCGGGGGCCAGGCCCAGCTCCCCGAGCGAGGGAACCTCCCGTCAGCCGCGGGTGGCTCTGGGCTCCCACGGCTTCCAGTCCGGCCGGGCTCCCTCTACCCACTTCACCCTCACCCGCACCACCCCCCCACCTCCCGCCTTCACCCACCCCCACACCGGAGACCGCCCCCGTCCCGGCTCCCGCGGCGCCACCACCTGCCCTACGCCTACCTGCGAGTCGCGCCCGCGCACAGCCACAGCATGAGGGGCGGCACGGGGGGCGGTAGCGGAGGAGGAGGAAGAGGAGAGGAGGAGGAGAAAAGGCCGGAGGAGGAAAGAGAGGCGTCAGAGAAGAGGAGGAGGCAGGACAAGAGGAGGGAGGACCGGCTTCGCTTCTGCAGCCGCGCCGCCCTCTCGCCGCCCGCGGGTGCAGCACTCAGTCCCGGTCTGCCGTGGTTCTGCGCATCCGCTTCCGCCGCCTCCTCACGCCCCCACGTCCCTGGTGTCTCGCAGCCGGAGGCAGCGCGGACGCTCCGCATCTCGCACGGTAAGGGCGATGCCCCGTTCACACGGCGAGCGCAGCCCCGCGGGCGTGGGGAGGCTGCGCGCCGCCTCCCCCCAGCCCACGGTCCGCAGAGCTCGGGGGCGGTGGGGTCAGTCGGGCCCCGGGCGATGCGGCCGCGGTCCGTGCGGTGCCGGGAGGGGCCCGCGCCGCGGGTGGTGCAGAGTTGTCCTTGGGGCCCGAACGAGCGGACCCGGGCCTGGGAGAGACCGAGAGGTGGGCGTGGGGCGGGAGCGCGGCCCGGCCGGTGGGGCTCGCGCTCGCCCTCACGGGGAGCGGACCGTGGACCCAGGGTCCCCGGCTGTGCATCCCCGGCCGGTGGAATCCGCTCTGTTCCTCACGGGGCGGCCGGTGGGGGACCCCGGTGCCCGTGGCGGTGCATCCCCGGCCGGTGGCACCTGCTCTATCCCTTGGGGGCAGGTAGAGGACCCCAGTCCCCGCGTCTGTGCATCCTCGGCCGCCAGTCTTCCCGGCTTTTCCCGTCTGCACGACGGGATTTGCCTGGTGTGGGTTTGGCCGCACACCGGTTTGCTCGTGGGTTGTGGAGAGAAAATAACGTAGCGAGAGCTGGTCCTGATTTTGCCATTCGTTTAATGCTATATTTTAACCTGCTTTGCCTAGAGAACTGGATAAGGTTGTGCCCTTTTAAATCAAAATGGTTTAAGGAAAAATAACTTGGAAAGTAGTAACTAAAATTGTCCTCCAAGTTATGTAACTGCCAGCTGATGCTGAATGGAAATCAGACTGAGCCAGTAGTGTCACTAATCACAAGTATGCACTGAGGTCACGGTGTTCCATTTCTTTGTCCAAAGTGATAATAAACTGCTCAGAGCACCATGTCACACCATAGAACATCTTTTATTAAAGGATAATAGTGTGTCACACCATAGAACACCTTTTATTAAAGGACAATAGTGTGTCACACCATCGAACACCTTTTATTAAAGGATAATAGTGTGTCACACCATCGAACACCTTTTATTAAAGGATAACACTGTGCCACACCATAGAACATCTTTTATTAAAGGATAATAGTGTGTCACACCATCGAACACCTTTTATTAAAGGATAACACTGTGTCACACCATAGAACACGTTTTATTAAAGGATAACACTGTGTCACACCATAGAACACTTTTTGTGAAAGGATAACACTGTGTCACACCACAGAACATCTTTTATTGAAGGATAACACCATGTGTGTCACACCCTAGAACATATTATATTGAAGAATAACGCTGCATATGTCACACCCTAGAACACTTTTTATCAAAGGATAATACTGTGTCACACTATAGAACATCTTTTATCAAAGCATAACACCATATCACACCACAGAACATCGTTTATCAAAGGGTAACACCATGTCACTTTATAGAACAATATTTACTGAAGTGTGTTTCTTTATGTCATATTTATCACAGTGGCTTCTTAACTGGTTTTGACTTCAGCATGTGCTCCTACTTGCAAGTGTATATGTCTTATAAATAAAGTGCAAACCGTAAAAAAAGGCCCTCTAAATGGAAAATAAGTTGCAAAAGTATTTTTGCCATGGTGAACTTGCCTCCAGGAATGAATTAGAGCAAATACATGCTTTTTTGCTGATAATTTGCTGACTAGATGATTGTAGCAGTTTTCCCTAATCCATTCAACTTCACCACTTGTTTCAAGGCATTGTGTTACTGGGCATTCTCGTGAAGGATGAGGTTTTATGCATTGTGTGTAGCTCTTACTGAGGTTACTAGGAGATTGGAATACTGTAGGAACTCATTTTTCAGGAATAAGATATTTTGTTGTTTTTAAAACATAACAGAAAATCAGTTTCATCATGTCATCAGTCAAGCGCTTGGTGTATGCAGTCATCCATTTCTTGAGAGAGCAAAGTCAGATGGATACTTTTACTCCAGATGAACAAGAAAGCTTGGAAGGTAAGCAGCAAACATGTTTTCATATATATTTATTTATACGTACATATACATATATATGTGTGTGTTTGTGTATATAATACCTACACAGGTGATAAATTCCTTTATATATAAATCACAGAAAGTAACTGGAATGATGTAAATGAAACTGCCACCAAATATTGTCTGCAAATAAGATCATGATCTTAATGTTTCTGAGATTATTAATTTTAATACATCTCTCATTTAAAAAGTATTATAAAGCTACAAATGTGTATGGCCTTAATTTGAGCAATAGGTACTTAAATCACATCAGTTGCGGAGGTCTTTTCCAACCTGAACAATTCTATGATTCTAAGTTAAGCAGTGATATTATGCAGACACTCATAATGACTTGTGTTATGTGTCCCACAAGTTTTTGCCTGCTGATTCTTTCTCTCTTTTATGTTTGGTTTCTTCTGCATTTCATATCTGTTGGTAGTGCTGCTGGTTACAGAGGAAGTAAAACAATTACTATGTATTGGTTTATGGGAAGAACTGTTTCCTACTTGCAAGGATCCGATGTAATTTATGATGGAAAACACATCCTAAGAACATGGAAAATAAAATAAATGTTCTGCATATATTTTTCAGCTGCGTATCGATTCCAAAGAGTATGTGGTAGTGAATATTTTCAGTATGGCATAGCTTCTATTATACACCCAAGTTCATTTGTGTAAGTCTGTAGCTATGTCTACAAACAGATACAAAAGACTTCTCTGTGTATTTCTCTGTTGACAAACACTCATCAGGTCTTTGTAACCTCACAGTATTTGCTGGTTTTCTTCATACTGCTCTTACTCCTTTTCCATAATTCCTGGAGTCTTTACACACTTCACATCTGGTAGTATCAGAATGTGGAAGAAGAAAAAAGTCTTAATACTGCAGCATTTTTCACAGCATCTTTTTACAAGATCTTTCTACTGTTTTGAGCACTCTGGTTGTGCCCATCAGCCAGAGGAGGAACTTTATGGGAGGAGTCTAGGGCCAGCAGTGCAGTTGATCCCTGAGTTCTGTGAAATCTTACACATGGGGAGACTTTGCAGAGATGCAAAGCAAGTCCTGCTTCTCAGAGGCATAAACTTACAAGATAAACCTGGAGTAGGCTTCCTTCTAGTGTCTTACTTTTACAGTGTAGTTGTTCACGAAAGTAAACAAGACAGAAACCTTTGTGGCATTATATTCAAAGGGTAGTCCCAAAGGAATAACAGCCAAAAGATTTGATTTTACTTCAGAATCTGGAGCATTTTGTACATTTGAAAAGCAGCAGCCATCAACAAATTTAACCTGTATCAGATTATGATGGTGTTCAGCTGGTGAAAGAAAACAGTGGTTTTGGAAATCATATATAATGAGAGATGAAGAGATTTACTTTTGTTTTTATAATGAACTGGTAAACCTTGGGTTATGGTTGAAAATTTACCTGATAACACGTCTTAGAGCAGCCTGAGCCAATGTGTATATGAAAGAATCAATTTTAAGATGTAGTTTTCTCAATAAAAATATTTTAAAACCTCAGTTGTGCTTAAATGCTAATGCAAAATCTACCATTTTAGTACAGATCTGAAATCCTAATTTTAGATCTGTGCTCTGCCACAAGCATGGTACCATATGGTATGTGTTAGAAGATAAGAGGCGGGCTTTTAGTCAACTAAAATAGACTCATTTTAGTTGTGCAAAGTATCTTTAGTGCATGTAGAGTAGCAATAGCCCAAGTCTTACTCACTGAAGTATTTAATGTTAGGTGGATACATAACGGATGAAAAAAATTGACTGATAGTTTTTGTTGGTACCTTATGTACCTTCCTGCTGTCTATGAAAAGATAAAACACTGTATGACTAAGTGACTGTGCCAAGGAGTAATTCAAACAGTTCCCATTTCCCACAAAACAAAAAAAGTGCTAGAACATTACAAAAAAAAATTGAGCATTTATAAAAATACAAGTCTAGGATGTATTCGTACTCAATGATAACCTGCATTCTGCATGCTTGAATTATATAGTAATGTGAATGAGAATGTAAATTTCCGTTTGGAATTTACTTGCTTGATGAATAAAAATGCCCTGAGAAAGCAAAGTAATTGGAAAGTAGACCAGAGAAATATATTCCCCTAGGATCTCGCGCAGTGATACAGGTCTCAGTGGTTAGTGCTCGACTCTTTCTAGAACTAGACACTTCCCTTCTTCCAAGTTATATTTTAAACTGTGTTTAAATTGCAGTTATTTCTTTTTCCTGTTTTATAGGGTGGGGTTTTTTTCTCTCTGTCACTCCGTTTTTCTTCTTTTCTACAGTACCTTTTTCCATGGGATTAAAGCAAAAACTCTCAACAACATGCACAAAACTGTGATTTTTCTTCTTAATTCTATGATTAGAGTACTACAACTAATTTTTCTAGGGCAGTTTTTCCAAAACAGAAAGGCAGTGGATGCATGTAATACTTGGCATGGATAAGGTTATGTGTAAGATGAAGCAAGGTGATACTCAGTACAAAGGGGGCCTCAGCAGCCGAAGTAATGCTCATCATTCAGTGATCAATAGCGTGCATGTTGGCTGTGGTGCCTTTGTTTTGCTTGGTGGTGCAAACTTGTGTTTGGACGGCAAAAAATCCTGGAGCTATGTGGCACTGGGAATACTGAGCTGGGCTCCAGCATAGCCCAGGTGCTGGTATTGTCATATAGTGGGTGTTTGTGTGAGCCCCAGATGTTCAGCAGGGAGGTGGGCATCTGTACTCACTTGCGAGGTAGTCACTTCAAGCTTCAACCACCACCTAGGTAGGTGATGATAGAGCTAATTGGCAGAACAGATAACTTTGGCTTTTGAAATAAGACATAGGAAAAATCTTAGGTGAATAGCTCGCATGGTGCATCAAGTCTTTCCCAACTCCCTGACAATATTGAGCGTGCAGCATTTTGACAGTGCCTCACAATGATAAATGGGATAGCAATGTGCTGGCAGTCTGGCCTCCTGAAAAGCTTTTCAGGCAAAAAACAAATCTCCACTCCTTTGACTGTACTGGAGTCATGTTTCCATGTAGCATTAAAACAGGGTAGTTATTGACCTTGTCACAACTTATTACATCTTCTGATTTGAAAATATTTCTATTTTGATAGAGTTTATTTCTATGTGGGTTTCTGTTTTGGGCTTGCACGTTAGCCAGTGGTTATTCTAATCTATTCATTCATCCTATAAGAAGTCCTAATTTTATTATATCTATGATAGATAGAAGTATTCTAAATTCCATTTTTCACTTGAAGGAGAAATATGGGAATTCACTGCACCAACTAATTATTTGATTAAAATGCTGAGTAGTAATAATACTACACTCAGAATTATCTTGTTTATGCATAATGTGCACTGCTGCATTTTGCAAAACTCGTGTATATCATAGAGATTTGGTGTCACAGATTTAATGCTTTGAGGGCTGTATTTTAAATTTATGCAAAACTACAAATGAGGCAAGGCATTCAGAAAAGGGAATGTCTTCAGGTAAAAATAAACTGGCAGGAAAAATTAGTAAACTATTACAAGTGGCTTCCTATTTAAGTCATACAAGGAAAAAAGATACGTCTACTTCCACTGACTTTATAGTAGGCCTGGTAATAAGTACTATTAATATATATATTTCAAAATTCAGCATAATCTGTGTTTACAATAATTAAGTTTTTCTACATAACAGGAGATAAAGGAGTTTAACCCAAATCCCTCAGTCCTCTTACTGGGTGACTTTGAACCTGGTAAATTGATTTATAGATTATAGGAGCAACTTGTATGGATATTTACCAGTGTATTCAACTGTTTCATGTTACCAACTTTAACTGTGTATCATACTATACTGTTTGTAAGAAATTTCTATTGTATGTTGTAATTTAAAAAAAAGATGATATCTTTTAGGTTTTGCTATCTATTTTACAAATCTATTCCCACCCCCACCCCCCTTCCTTCCAGCTGTGACACAGAAGATAAAAACTGGCCTTACTGTTGTAAATATTCAGAAATTTTAGTTTTCTAATTTTGGGTCAGTGTTCAATTTCATTATAATGCAAATAAGAATTCAAATTACATTTATTACATTAACATTGGATTGATGGTAAGTTAAATACTAAGAATTTGCTTTTACTGATACTTAATTTGAATTCAGATATTCCTGGTGGTCTATAACTTGAGTTTAAAAAGCCATTTTTCTGTTCAAACTAGGCTTTACAAAGACCCCTCTTTGTTCCTCCTCAATATGCAGTCTAAAACATTTAGATGATACACGTTAATAAAAACATTGTACTAGAATGTTAAGATTTTAGGGAAAATATATAATTTGCAATAGTGTGTGCGTGTACATATATATATGTATGTATATATACATACAATTGTGTATAGTAATTTTCATTGATCTTTTGTCTAAAAATAGGAGCATATTTAAAACTTCAGTTAGGGATACAGCTCTATGTTTTTTAGGCTTACTGTGAGTTTATTTGCATTATGGCAGGTGTTGGGGGGTATTTAATCCTTATGCACAGAACGTGTGAGAAGATATTGCAGATATATTTTTTATAGGCTAAAGGTTGTGATTAATGCAGCATTTCATTAATAAATAAAATATCATTTAATACTTCAAATGAAGATATTTTGTTCCAAAAAAGGCAAGAGTAATAAGTATCTTGCCTTTATTCTGTGCAGTTAAGATGAACCATTTTCTTCCAGCTGTTATGGCACACAAATATATTCCAGCTGTGTGCTTTGAGATGCAGCGGGTGACACATGGACATGCATAGTTGTTGCTATGCATAGTTGTTGCTATAGTTGTTTAACAAGAGTTGTGATGCTTTTGTTAAACCACCATATTTTTATATTTAAAAAAAGCTTTAAAAGACTGAAAGAATTGAAATTAAATTTTAAATTGGTTTAAATATAATGGCCAAACTATGTGTGGATTGTTTATATCTTAGATCTTCTTCAGCAAGCCAATTCTGTGGGGATTAGGTAGCCTCTCTTTATGGTATGTTCCAAAGCGCTGCATTTACTAGCTGAGTAAGTGAGTCACAGCTTTATTAATAAATTACTGAAGTTATGCTTCTGTTGAGAAACTGGTAACTTATATTGTTAATTTTTTTTTCCTGTAAGTTGCAATTCAGTGTCTGGAGACTGTGTTTAAGATTACCCTAGAAGATACTCATCTGGCATCCTCACAGCATTTGATAGAAATGTTCACAAATTCCATTCAAAAGGTAAGAATTTAATTTAGATTCTAGAGTTACTCTGCCAATACATGCTGAGGTCTCATACTGTATACACAATATTGAAGCGCTATATAGGTCAAAATGATGTGAAAACTGAAAGAAAATAGGAAAAAAGCTAAATTTCCATAAAAGCTAGCATAATGAGAATCTTTTGGGGCAGTGGGAGGAATTATTTCAGCTAGACAAGGAAAATTCCATATAGAAAATTACTAAACAGTGGATGCCTCGTTCTCACTGAGAACGTTTTTATTCTTCATTTAAGCACTTTGCAATTCCCAGAGGTAAATGTCTGATGTGCCTGAGGTCATTTGTAGTTTGTTGATGCCTCTCACTTCTTTCTGAAAGTTTCTAATAAAATCAGGGTTTCTATATTGAAGGAAAAAATCTTTGGTTTTTTTCCCATACAGAATGACATGCTGCCTCTCTCAGGTTCCTTACCAGAGTGTGTTGTAAAGGCTGACCAACTGAAGGATGAAGGTTTGTAATAAAAATAGAAATAAATTGTCTTATGCTCTTAATACATTTTTGGGTTATTATGGGTAGTGATAATATAGCAGCTGGGTAACACACACCCCATAAAAAAACTTCAGCTGATACATTCTCTGATGACTGCTATGTTGTAAGAGGGCTAGGTGATTTGTTCCATCCAGGAGCAAAGAAAATAATGTTTATTCTCTTCCTTGCTCTAGAAGTTTCTTAAAATCTAAGAGATAACATGTGAAGTTGGGAACATGCCCAAGTAGCAGAAGCTTTAAAGAATGAACAGCTATTGTTTGGCTTTTTGTTTGGCATGGAATTGCTATACAAGTTTCTGCTTTTATTGCAATGGTTATGTGATGTTAAACACTGGTAAAAAACCGACCCAGCAGAATGGAAAAATTCTTGTGATCTTACTAGGGTTAGTATTTCACATATGTGAAATTATTTGTGTGCTTTATGAAAATTGCAGACAAGCCAGTTGTTTATTTTCCCTTTGGCAGCTGTTGTTGGTGTTCTGTGAGGAAAAGCAGCTGTACTATAGAAGTCACTAATGCTGCCTGAGAAGGAATCTGTGTTACTTCCCCTCAAAAAGAAGGGGAGGGGAATGGAAAAAATCATGTAGCACTGATAACTGTTATGAATTGTTATGGATTAATGCTTTATGAATCGCATTGTTTATGACCTGTTAGATAAACATTTTTCTGTGCAAACTGTAGGGAAAAAAAGTAAACTTCTAATTGCAAGGCAGATGTAATCCTCTCAAAATTTCCATAATAATGCGGAAAAAGTCCTACTGTTTTTCAAAATGAATTCCATGTCTCTCTTACCTTAAAACTGGTCATCTGTAATCATAAATGCAGTCCACTACTGGCTCTGAAAGTAAGTTTTCCTAATTGTTGGAGTTGCTCATTAGCTGTTTAATTCTGAGGATGAGAGTTTGAACATGGTTAGGTCACAAGTGAAGATTTGTTAGTCATTTTAACCTACCAGCTGTGCATGCTGGCTTTTCATTTTGCTGTTACTGCCAACTCATGGAAGGGGAAGAATACCTCTAGGTCTCAGTATGGTCATTGAACTGTAGGAATAGTCAGCACTTTACAGGTGTGGGTATTTCAGCTGTTTTAAATCTGTGATTTCTGTCCTGTCATCTTTCAGCCCACAAGGGATTGTGTTAATTAAATAAGTGTGTGCTATGTGTTAGTTTTTGTGCGATATCACCAAAGGAATTCCATAGTTCTGCTGAAAAAAAAATTGAAAGGGTCTAAACTTTAACAAAGGACCATTTCAAGTGTCAGCTGTCAGAGGCATCGGTAAGCAGTTTTAAACTGCTTGAAATGCCTCTGGTTAATTTCCCATAATTAAATTAAAACTTACTGTCCTGCTTTCTCTGTTGTTTTGATCCTCCATGTATTCACACACATTATCTATCACCACAGTCATGGTTTTCAGTTATGAGTATTTTCTATCCTGAGTTAGAGAAATAAAATTGGTAACTTGGAGAAGTCTATTTGACCTGTATCTTCTATAATATCATAATTCTATGACTGTGATTTCCCCATTTCTATCTGTGTGTCCTTATGAATGGAGTAACTTCCCTCACTTTTGTGGCCATCAGCTTGCTCCTCCTCTGGTCTCAAACCAGTCCTAATATTTGTAGAAATTGGCTAATGAATGGCAAAACAAAATCAGGGAACTGAATTTTCTTTCTTAGTTCTTATAGAATCCAGAAGTACCCTTCAGACTATTAAATACTTGACTTTACTTGCATAACCTTGTATATCACTTGAAACTTTGGCTTAGTGTAAGCTATGTAAGAGCACAGAATATGTGCAGGTTTGTATACTGTAATGGTGGCCTGATCCTAAAAAGATACGTGTTTTATTACCACAGCATAATTATAACAATAGATAGTATTTTCAGTATAGAGGACACACATTCAAAAGTATAACCATTTGTGTAATTTTTTGGTCTTCAGAATTTTTGTATGATACTAAAATAGGATAATATAGTTGCTTTTCCTTATCTCAGCAGCATTAGTAGATCTAGCTATTTTTCTGTTTTCCTTTAGCAAGGTTGCAGCTGGAGAGAGAGAGATAACAAGAAGGGTATGCAGTGATACTATCTCCAACTTTGCCTTGCACCCTGGTTCATCTTCAGACCAGTATCAGAAATCCTAACATTGATAGTCATTGATGGTATTTTTATTTTAAAGGAACACTAACTGCTGCAGTCTTGCTGAATGCAGCTCACTTGCAAGGCTTTTTCTGTCTGACAACATAATTTAGTGTACAGATCTTTACCTTAGAACAAAGGAAAGCTGAATAGACAGTGGGCCTCTAGAAACGAGAAAGATATTGTTGCATTCTGTGTATTTTGAAGGTATACATGCAGGTGTGGTATGTTTGACTTCTCACTGGAAGGGATTGCTGACTAAAATTACAGTCCAATATAGCACTATTAGGAAGATGTGATTCTGTATTACTTTGATACTTGGTTATTTAAATCTGGTTTTGTTCATTAAGCTCTCCAAGTTCACAAATAAATGCAAGTACAGTTGTTTCGGTTAGTGCAAGCACAGAGGATTCGCTCCACAGTCATGCTGTCTGTCAGAGATAAACTGTTGCACCGACTGAACTTTTCTAGCCTTTGCTTACGCAGTTACCTATATCAGTAGTAACTTATTGACCTATCCCTTGACTTGTTTATTTTAGGATGTTTAAATATTTGGCCAAAAGACAAGGAAGTCAGTTAAAGTCTGTATTTTCCTGACAATTTTTTGACATTTCTAGAAAATCAAGGCTTCTGTGGGATCTAGAGGGCCAAAAACTTATAGCTGCAGGACCACAGACAAGTTTGGGTACTCTGAACTAGATTTTTTTTACTACTGTGCCATCAGGAAAGAGAGAAACTACCGTAATTGCCCTGTGTTGGGGACAAAAGCATGTATAAGGTGTCTTTTGCTTTCAAAGACCTTAGTCCAGAATTTTCCGTCCATGGAGAAGTTACATAAATATTTCTGGGTTTTTTTCCACTGGACTTAAAACACATGAAATATGAAACTTTGTTATACAGTAGAAGTTCTAAGCTTCCTTGGTGAGATATTTTACCTCTGAATCAGTTTAGACTGCTTGTGCTATACATACTTTTCATTAACTTAATGAATTAATTATGTGCTATCACAAAAATGGGGCTTATGTGCTTAATTTTGGTTTTGTTTGATTTTTTGTGTTATATAGACAGTTACAAGCAAATTGTAGGGACATATAAGAAAATGAGATTTAAAAATTAACATAGTATATTGGATTATTTGGCTTGCAAAAGTAGTTAAGACTGATGAATCTACACTAGAGTGGAACTGCACTTACAATGACACTTCTCTGTGAAGTGATCTTTGCTTAACAGCAGAAACTAACTGGAAAGTTTGAAATATCAAGATGAGAAGAGGAAGGTTTCTGTGGTGTACTACATACATCACAGAACGTACATAATAAACTTCACAGATACAGTAGATATTTTTATTTGCATTACTCCATGATATTTCTGTTTAAAAGAATAATCTCTCAAAAAGGTGCTGTCATAACTCACGTACACAGATGCTATAGGGTAGCTGCTCTATTTCTTTCATACAGAGTACTGTCTCATCTAACTACTTAAGAGCTTTTTATAATTTATTTCAGGTAATAATCATATGAAAGAAGAAAATTATGGTGCTGCAGTAGATTGCTACACTAGGGCTATAGAACTGGATCCAAACAATGCAGTCTATTACTGCAACAGGTAAAAGCAAAATGATACACACCTGTCATTCCTGGATTTTGTTAACATTATTTTAAAGATAAATTGTGATGTAGGTCAAAGTAACACAAGGCTAGAAACCCCACTCTTCAGAAATTTATTGTTAGATTTGTAAAATTACAGTGAAAGTGAGCTCATTCAGCATATCTGTACCAGTTAAAGGTGTAATATGGGCTTTAAAATAACTTACAACTCTTGAGATCAGGTATTGTGCGTCAGGTTGTCTATGTTAAATCATAATGTAGGCTGTGATTTCCAGTCTGTTGAAAGTAGTAAAGGCCTCTTTCTCTGGTGTTTCAGTGACTCAGCTGCTGTCTCTATCTCCCATAGTACTAGCTATCCCTGGCAAAAAATCATCAATGTGGGAATACCATTTTGGAGATTTCAAGCATTATGTAAATACTCAGTATTTTTATGTGTGACCCGTTGAAAAATAAAAATGCTGCTGTTACAATTTCGTTATCTAATCTGTTCTTTATCATCATGAAGACACAGTGATTTGGCAGCAGATAAGTCTGGAAGGGCATGTTAACCTAGTCACAGCTGTCTGTTCTTGCAGAACACTGCTTGGAAGACCAGACCAAGAGCAAAGGCAGTCTCGACTGTGGGCCCTACTGGAACAAGCCCGACTCTAGAGTGCCTCCATTATTAATTTAAGGATATAGGATATATTAACTTAAGTGCAGTCAATCTGGCCTTGTGGCACTTTACCCACTGGATTACGCTATTTTTGGAGCTCTGCTTTTATTGCTCCAGAGTTTAGTTTGTGATAAATATGAATGAAAGATTCAGTGTTTAAAGGCAAGTATAAAGAGAAAGGAAATGTGTGGTTTGCTAACATTTTACATGTTTAAGATGGCAGATCAAAGTGTAAATCGTCTATATTCCTTGTGAAAATTGATCACGAGTGACTTTAAGTATAAAATGGAAATAGCAGACCAGATTCAAAAGCTTTCCAAAATCACTGAAAGTTTTCTCAGTAGAGGCTTAAATGCCAAAGCTGTAATTAGCAAGAGCAGAAGTAATTTTTGTGTTGCATCATCACATACCACATTTGTTAGGACCAAAATGAATCTTGATGTCAGTCAGTACAGTATTGTACGTAACTATTTAAAAGAAAACAGGAGTTGCTTGGAGTTTTGTGGATGACAGGATATTTGAGGAAGTGTAAACCTTATTCTTTATTTTTTAAGCTTTTTTGGGAGCCATGGGGACATACTACTGCCTTGAGTGGGATTGCTTTTTATTCGCAGCATTGCAAAAAAGAGGGCTGATATGCCCTTGGAATCTTAACTGGCAATATAAATCTTCTTGTGAACATGGAAAAACATTTTCTGCTCAAACATATGTGAAAATAAGCATTGCCCCCAGCTTTTATTTATAAATCTTCACTGGCATTTGTGGAGTTGGACAACTGTTAAACAGTCTAAAACAGATAAGTAGTCCCATTCAGAAGACATTTTAATCAATGTTAGAAAAACCCATGCAATTTGGAGGTAATCGCAGGAGAAAGCATTCTTAATATAGAAGAGGAATGCTTTATGCAATTAATATATTGTAATTTCTACTATATTTTTTTTAACAAAGGAAGAATAAATTAGAGTGGTCTGAGACCTTTTGAACTGGTGAAGTTTTGATTATTACTGTGTTTCATGTCCTTTTTAATTTGGCAAAGTCTTTAATCTTGTATTAATATCTGCAACAGTTACTATTTCTCTTGTATAGAGATGCAATTGTAATTTAGTAATTCACAGGTTATTGAGAGATGTTATTGTGATTTACCTGTAAGTATGAGCTGTCTTCTAAAAAACTGAGCTAGGAAAAATCACAGCATTCCCTTGAATGGCTGTAAAATTATACTTCTTGCTGGAAAATGTCAATTGTATAATATACTTCTCCTTAAACAATGATTTTATATAAACTACTACTTGTTTCACTTCTTGTAATAGTTTTTATGATTTATTTTGTGTATGGTGATATGCTAGATCTTAGACAGTTCCATAGAATTATTTGTCCTTTGTGGTCTCAGAGGTGAGTGCATGATCTCCAAAACTGTAGTCCAGTAATGCACTTATGTGCATATTTAACTTGTAACATTTGCTTGTCTTACTTCATTAAAGAAAGTTAAGATTGCCTAAATTGTGAATGAAAAGTCAGTAAGATTAAAAACGCTATAAACATATGAATGTCTAGGCTTGGGGGAGAGGGGGGAGTTAAGGGGTGATGTTTATTAGTTTTTGGTTTGCTTTTTTTTGACATAGCTTTCTTATTCCTTACCATTTTTCTCTTAGGGCTGCTGCTCAAAGTAAGCTCAACAACTTCAGGGAAGCAATAAAGGACTGTGAGAGTGCCATAGCAATAGATCCAAAGTACAGCAAAGCATATGGAAGAATGGGGTAAGCTAACAGAAATATGAGTAAACACTAATGACCCATGTGTACATCACCATAGATTTTCTGAAATATGTGGTGCTAGATTGTTTTACTTAGCTGATAATTCTTGTTCTGAAAGTCTAGCAATTTTCTGAAGATGACCCTATCAGACTGTCAGCTCTTTTATATATGTGGTTGATATCAGCATTTTCATCAGATTTCATCAGTTTGCAATTTTTTTTTTCTTTCAGTTCACCAACTTGGCAGATTTAGTTTAGGAAGTAATGATGTTTTTTTTTTTTTCCTACCTCCTAACTAGTTATAAGTTATCAAAATCCTGCTGTTGGAATGGTGAATGTGTTAATGCTGCTGTTAGAGGACAGCATTGGGACTTCACACTAGCAGGAATAAGAGCTTAATTTTCTGTTCAATAGCTCTTTGGAAGTAGATATTTTAGCAAGAATAAGCTATATCTCTTTGGTAGGTTTTTTCAGTAATGTCTGAGAGATTAGCTGTTTAGCCTCCTGATGGTGCATTTAAGCCTTACCTGAAAACAATGTCAGGAATGCTTTAAACAGCCTGTTTATTTGAGTGAAGGGCCAGTTCTTCCAAGATGTCTAGCTTTGCATTTTAAATAATCAAACACATTGTGGTTGTGGACTTAGAGCTGTGTATGGCTTTTGAGATTATATTAATACCAGTAAATTGAAAAATGCTTGGGATTGTTTGTTGGGTCAGTTGGCATAAAATTACTCATGTCCACATATTAAAATTTAGTTTGCAGTATGGAGTGGCCCCATCCAAATGACCTATTGCTAAACTGCATTGGTCTGTGGTTTGAACCATGCCCTGAAATTGTCTGTGGTAATTCTTGTTGGCCTGGGACAAAACCATGCAGGACATTTATTTTAAGATAAAAAGCGATGGAATTCTATGACTTGAAAACTTTCAACAATACAGTATATTTTACTAATACAAACGCAGACTAAGTAGCTTTTGAAATGATTCATTAATTTTGAAATTTTAGGTTGAATTGGTTGTTGAACTGGTTTTGTTTTATTTAACTCTCTTTAGATTGTTTCTTCATATAGCACAGTCCAAGCTCCCTCGACTTCACTAATATGGAGGGATGCTACAGGCTGATTTAACTCCAGATTGGAGGTTATTTGAGAGTTTTGGGTGTAAGTCCACTGTTTCTTTGATACACAGTCTTAAGTGGGACCACTGTCAGACAATCAACCTTCTCTTTATTTGATTGTCTTAATACAGGATATATTTTGAGCTACAAGCCATTGCTTAACTCAGCAGATGAGTAAACATTTGGCATAGGCTGAAGGAGGAAACTGGGCTTGTTTAGTAATAGGTGGACCTCCCCCACCCCTCAGTGTAGAAACCACCTTCTCAACAAAAAGTCCTAGGAAAAAAATGTTTTCTCAGCACTATGGACACATACCAGTTTTACTTAGAATTTGACAGAAATTCTTCATATGCCACAGAAAGATGCAGATATGCCACAAATATACAGAGATGGGAGCCATTTTAAAGTATGAATGTCAGTTAGAGGTGGTATTTCCAGCATGACTCTGGAAGAGCACTTGTGTGGGTAGGAATTGTGAGCAAAGAAATTGTTGCCTGCTGTTCTGACTTGTACTGTGCTCCAAGAAACTTTCTCTGTAAAAAGCACTATTGCATCATAGAAACAAAGGATTGCATTTCTTGTCTCTTTAGAAACTACTTTAGTAAATTAATGGGCCAAAAGGGAGACTTTTTTGGGGGGTAATTGAGTTAAAAGAGAAAACACTGATATTGTGTGGGTTCATCCAGGAGCAATATCGGAAACTCCTGGAGTTTCCTACTCTTACTGAGAGTGAGCACCATCACTGATGTATCTAAAACGCTGAACTTGCATGAGATGAAAGACCAAGGTCTGTTAGTGGGCATAATTATGCACAGGCTTATCAACCCACTCAGTGTAGCTCAGCACACATCAAAAGGTGAACTGAAGTACTAAATAGCTGAATGTGGGTCACACAAAGCTTTTACACAATGTGGAAAATATGAGTTTAGTTTTTTGGTCGGTATAAATTGAAAGTACAGTAGAAGATAGAACTGAAACTGCAACCAGATGGACTTATGAAATAGTTAAAGAAAGATGATGATTTAAATGTAGTAGCTAATTGAATTTGAAAACAAATACTGCTTAAAAGTAGTAGGTCTATCCTGTGCTCTCATGAGCTGCTGGAGCACAGTCATTTTCAAAACATTAAGCAGGCTTCCCTGACACAAGGGTTTCTTACAGCATGTTAACAGATGTTATTACTATGCTGTAGTATAACCCATTTGTCAAGCTCTTGAAGTACAAGATCTGAAATGAGAACCTTTACCTTGATCCTGAGACAAAAATCCATTATGCTGAAACTTGTAGGCCCAGTATTTTAATATAATAATCATTATATATAGTATTTTAATATAAATTTATAAAGACAGCAATATAATTATTAAATCTCTTCTATACTCAAATATTTAATATAATAATTATATATAAGACATATATAAATATATAAATCTAAAAATAGTGGTTTTGTGGGTCTAGTTTCTTAACATTGCAGAACTTACATTAAGAGAATCTTTGCCCTACTTACTCATGTAAGTTTCTTGTTCTTGAAGTAATTTCTTGGGTCAAAAGAACTGGAAAAAAACACTGAGTGCTTATGTAAAAAGTCACAGATACTGGATCCAGCTTGTGCTCTTAAAATACACACTATGTCACTTGATGATACCAAGGAGTTCTAAATCAAACTTGCATGTATATGAAACAGACAATGTAAGATGTTTTTGAAGAAAAGGGGTTCCCCTGAAGAAAGCAAGTTCTTACACTAAGGAGTAGTACCACAATAGCAAAACCTGGTTTAATTAAGTGGTCAAGGTAAAAATCAGTTGTAAGAGACTGTTTTACTTAGAACAGAACATGTATTGTTAGCCTTTGATCATTTATGTTCTAACCAGAATTTCTTTATTTCACATTAGGTTGGCTCTGACCTCAGTGAATAAATATGAAGAAGCAGTTACCAGTTATCAAAAAGCACTGGATCTTGATCCAGAGAATGACTCTTATAAGTCAAATTTGAAAATAGCAGAACAGAAACTAAGAGATGTGTCCAGTCCTGTAAGTTTGCTCTGCATCTATTTATTTACAATAGTTTTAACTGGGATTTTGTAGGAAACTTAGCTTCAATTGCAATTTGTTTGTAGACTGGAACTGGACTGAGTTTTGACATGGCAAGCTTGATAAACAATCCTGCCTTCATTAGTATGGTGAGTATATCTCAAGGTTTACATTATCCCATTTTTAAAACTGAACTTTTAAGAACAACTCTTGTCTAATAACAAGCATATTTAATGATTTTTATTATACTAATGGTTTTATTACATGGAATTTCAACACAATTTTACACTTAAAACAAGAAGTGAAGCATTTATCTCCAATAATGCCTGTCTTATTTCCAGTTGATTCTATGTTATTTATGGAAAACAACACACATAGATTAGCTATGCTGGTTTTATGTAGGGTATGATAGTAAAGCTCTTATCAACAGCATGATAAAAATTTCTTCAATTCTCCATAGAGCAGTAAATGATACAAGGACTAAAGTAACTCTTCTTCAGGAGAAATACCCAAGAGACCTTTCTGTTCTTACTCTTTCAAATTATCCCTAATAACCTGAAGAGTTCAAAAGATGAACATAAATAGCATAGTGTGCATTCCTTTATGTTTAGCACAATAACAAATTGTGTATTTCTCCCTCAGTATTCTCTTTTTTCCTGAATGGCTTTCTTAGCTAAATGGAATTAATTAACTTTGTAGAATGGAATTTGGAGAAAAAGAAATACCCCACAAAAAACAAACCCCAACGTATTTACTTTAAGAAAGTAGTTAAAACTTTACAAGCCCTCTGGTAGCTTCATTGGAACAGGACATTTCAACCAGTGCTTTTGTGTGGTAGTGCACTGTATTCAAAAGAGATCTATACATCTGGTTTGATACCATGGTCCAAATAAAAGAGACATGAGGCAAGGAAAGAGGGAGCAAGTTCTCTGACGGCATTTGTGATTAAATAGCACTGGAATTCTGTGTACCACTTCACTGGCCACATGATGTACTCAAGACAACCTGTGTCGGTTTAGAATCAATGATGTATGGAGCTAGCTTTTGGGAAAGGTTCTTTTACATTGTTTCCAGAAGATGCCCGGTCAAGTAGATAAAACACAGGGCATCTATCCAGAAACGAATGAATTATTTTCTTAAGGTGCAGTTACTTGTTTTGTTGTTAAGGTGAAAAAATTGCCTCACTGTCTGACCTTGAGAAAATTGCTTGTAGCCTACATTTTCAGCCCCTAAACTAGATCAGGTTTATTACCAATGGAAGAAACTAAACCAGGAACCTGTATTAAGCACGGAATCCACCTGCATGTGATATTTTATATCCAACTATTAACTAGAGAAGTTGATTTACTTTTGAGTTATCTACATATGGCAAGATGTTGATCAATCAAGTGAATATTGGATATATCTGATTTTTGTAGTACCTTTATAAGAGAGTGAAGAAGCACATACTGTGTTGTGTCTACTGGTGGTGTATTCATACAGACAGATTTCTGTACGAATTACATTACTAACGCTGAAATATCACATGGTTTTTTCTATAGTATCAGTCCGTAGACACCCTTACACTATGGTAAATGCAATATAATTTTAGAGGTATCTTATGAATGAAAAATTTAAATAGCCTCATGCTTACTACAAAATAAGAAGATATGCAGTTGCCACAGAAGAGATATATTACCACAAAACCATGCTACAAAGTAAGTCCACAGTCCAGTTTACTCTGAGATATTTTGTTGCCATCATCTTAATTGTTAATGCCTGGCACTAATCATAGTTGCAAAACTAATTTATCCATGCTGGGAAGCAACAAAATGCAGACTTTTTGAAAAGTAGATAACATTTGTGTTTGCAATTCTTCAGTGTTTTATTTGTTTGTTTAGTTGTCTGGTACTGGGTTTTTTATGTTTAATGGCTTCTTGTTATATTTTTCATGTCTGAATCTGTAACCACTACTTTTTCTTTAACATTTAACAAATTGTCTCAGCTTCATTTCCATGAAATACATTGCTGTAGTGATTGTTTGTTTTTTTTTTTCTATGCAAGTAAACTTAATTTTGTAATAAAATATAGAATACAGCATGTGGGATTTTTCCCCATGTTTTTCTCAGTGATACCCAAGTAGTAAACATCTTATAATTTCAGCCGTATGTTGTCTATTCTAGGCAGCAAGCTTAATGCAAAATCCTCAAGTTCAACAACTGTAAGTACTAAAATGGGGTACCATTAAAACAAATATCTTTAGACGTTTGACTTAACAGAAGATGTATAGTACTTATAGCTATATTTTTGAAATATATAGTACTGAAAATGTAATTTTAGTTTTGCTTACTGTAGCTAAAACTACTGTAGTTTCTTCTCCTTGCAACATAGTTCCTCTCAGCAATTCAAAAAAGAACTAGGGTTTATTGCTTACAGTAAAGGTCCCTGCACGCCCCAATACCACTATTGTGCTAACTGTTCCAGGATGTCAGGGATGATGTCAAATGCCATTGGTGGCCCTGCTGCTGGGGTTGGTGGCCTGTCGGATTTGTCCAGCCTGATCCACGCGTAAGTAAGAACTGCATAGTTGTAACTGTCACATTTGTAGTAGGGTAATTGGGCAACATCTATTTAAAAGGGCATAATGTCACACAAATTATACTGTGGCCTATTCCCACTGTTTGTTATTAAAACTGAAAACCTGAAGACTTATTTTCCAGAAGCTTCTTTGTTTGCTCCATACATTTCCATCAATTGGAATGACTGAACTGCTGTGTGCTCAGCTTCACTCTCTGCTTCTAATACATTGTTATTTCCTAATGCCACTTACTAAAAATGTTCCTTTAAATCTTTAAGTACTCCTACATGTGCTTTCAAATAGTGTGGATAAATTTATTACCTGATATCTCAGATACTAGGTAGGAAAGCTACAGATTTACTTAGCACAGGTCAAACCAATTTCTGCTCTGGCATCCCTCCATTTAGACAAGGAATGTTTCAGGGAACTCAGTATAATGACGACTACCTTTACAAAAACCAGGACCCAAGGCTGTTGTACTATAATGATGATAAAAACCATCTGGAAGGGTCTGTGCAAAAACATACCATTTGCTTATATGCCAAGATCTCTTAAAGAGCGTACAGTTTTACTTTATTCAGCATTCTCGCCAATTTCAAACTATTTTTAAGTTCCACCCCTTCAGGGCAAAAGTAATTTATAATGTATATCAGAGACAGAAATGTATCACTGCAAAAATCTAGGGCTATTTTCACAAAAAATGTGTACTATACAGACATCCATGAAAATATGGCTTTCCTTCATCCGGCAGGTTTCCTTCAAAACTGTGGTTTGAAGGAGTCTTGATAGGTTGCTACTTGGACAAAATGTAGACGTTACAGAGAAGCCAAACCAGGCTTTTCGTGAAGTCATATTTTTTACTTATTTTTTATTAGTAAACAAGTGTTACACTTATCTTTTACATGGAATTGGTCTCACCTATTAATTTAACTGTGAAGCTACAACTATTACAGAGATGGATCTGTTATTACTCCAATTATGCAAGATATAAAGATGTGATAGTATGTTTGCATTCTACTAATGACATCTTGTTCACAAGTACAAGTTGGCAGCTGCACACTGTGTTTCTGCAACATAAGGTTGCATGTCAGCTCTAAGAGTAGTTACTTTAAACAGTTAGAGTGGATCCTCTCAAAAAGAAGGGAATAAATCACTGGAACAGATGTGTTATTTTACCATAAAAGGTAATACATTTTGTAAGGTAATACTTTTGTCCACCATGTTATCAAGTAGAAGTAACAGTTCTAAAGAATGAAAATAAATTTATGATGATAATCCTGTTTGGAGACACTTTAACAAGGTAAAGTCATAATACTACAAATACCTTAATGTAAATCAAGATACCTTTAATCTTAACTTTAATGTAATGCACCTTTCAGCTGTATTGAGATATCCTGTTTTCTTAAAAATGCTGCTTTCACTTGCTGATTTCACTTAAAACTGTTCAACACAGGGGGCAGCAGTTTGCACAGCAGATACAGCAGCAGAATCCTGAGCTCATAGAGCAACTGAGAAATCATATCCGGAGCAGATATTTGAGTGGCAGCACTGAAGAACATTCCTGACTTCAAGGAGTCATATGAATTGGAATGATATATAACCCCAAAATGCATACCATAGTTAGTAGCAAAAGCACCATTGTAACTCTTCTGCTTGAATAGAAGACAGAAAATTCTTTGTGTGTGTTTGCAAACAAGAATAAATCTGGTAAACAGATCTCTTGCACATAACTTGGAACATAGCGTTTATGTATAGTTACTCCTCTGAAAATTAATACACTGAACAGGTGGTTTATTAAAATCCCCAAGTCCAAGTCATTTCAGTATGTGCACTTGATTGACCTCCGGGGCTACTGAGTGGAGAGGAGTTTTGTAGTGCACTGATCTTGCCTAACAGCTAATTCTAAAATGCTAGTGTAAAAGACATGTTATTCGTATGGTGAGAATCATGATGGCTATACTCCCTGAAACAGTATTGAAATATTGAAACAATAGGCCCATCTGATGTGCCCTTTTATAATGAGCATTAAGTGGTGTTGGCATATAGCGTGTACTTAAAACTCATGCTTGAGAAGTCAGTTTCTTTAAGCCTGTGAAGGGGCCTTCATGAGTAACAGGAAATATTTTTCAACTTCATTGGGCAGGAGAAAGGGAGATGATTGCATATGAAGGAGTACCACAAATTGTAGAGAAAGAGAAGACAATAATTCTGTGTAGGATAATGCACAGAAATCAAAATGGAACTTAGCTTGGGAAAGGAAAGAAGTTTTAGGCTTTTCTACTGCCATGTATACCCTCACATCATGATGGTAGCCCTCGAGGTCAGAATTATGGCACTATGTTCCTAGGCATGGCAAGCTGTATTACATTCCATATGTATGCAGTATTTAGTATAAACTTAAAATTCTTAACTGTAATAAGCTAAAACTGAGCCTGTGACTGTACAAATAACTAGTACTGAAAATTTAAAAAAAGAACTGCCTTAGAAGGATTCTTTTTCTATTCTTGTGTGATAAATCACTGGCTTAAACAATTGGGGATTTTTTTTAAAGTTTAATTACACATATCTATCTAAAATGATGGTTATATAGTCAACTTAAAGATTTTTCCACTCTATAGTATTTGTTTCTTGCTCAGTTAATATTAGTCTTTCAAAACTGCTGCTTCTGTACGTCTAGTATGTTAACTGTTTTAACTCTGCTTACTGTTCACACTGCTTTCTGATGCAAAATACACTTGTTCTTAGCCCAGGGAGGTTTTCAACAACATTTCCTCTTTGTGTATGTAAACTAACTTGAGGAGCCCGCTTTGATTTGTAAGACGAAGTGATCTCTCATGGCCAGTTAGTCTGGAGTTGGTATGTGGAGGAGTAACAAATAACCTCCCAAATGGAGAAATACGCAGGCACTCTGAATCTCAGACTTTATATCTGATTGATGCTGTGCTCATAAAAGAGCTCCTCCAAGCAGAAGCAAATGCAAAATTTGGGGCTAAGTAATGTACTTGAATCTAACAAATTACAGTAGTTCATCTATGGTATGACTCTTACCCTACTAAACCAGAGAGAAAAATACAGTTGGATCAAGGAGAAATGAAAGGAATGGGAGAAAACACGAAACTGGGAATCCATATGACCATCTGTTGAATAATGAGGTAAAGCTTAAACAATTTTAAGATATTTCATACTTTATTGAATAGAGCTTACCTATGTACAGCATTAAAATGCTTTTTAAAATTCTCTCTTTAAGTTGGTGTAGCTGCTTTTTTTGAGGCTGTAGAGATACTTAAGCTTTACATTAAATACATTTTCAAGTAACAGCTTCTGACTTAACATCTGATGACAATAAAGAGAATCCCTGAAGGGATCTTTTTTCTGAAGCAGCCCAGATCCTGAATCTAATCCATTCAAGGACACTCTTACTTAAGTTCAATTACATTAAGTAGGACAGGATACTGTTTAGAAGACTTATGGAGGCTGTGGGTGGGCTACAAAAAGTATACAGATATTATTTGGAATAGTGTGTTGTGTCAGGAGACAAGCATTGCACCTCGTATGTATCCTGTTAAACTTCACAGTTCCTCTTAATTCTCTTTCCTATCTTCAACTGCTCAAAGTGTGTTTCACTAACTTTGATAGAGGGAACCAGAAAAATCCACAGTGGACTGGAGAGCTCTGTCAGTATCTCTCTACAAACTCAACTTATTCTTAATTTGCAACAGCAATCCTCATGCAGTCAGTTACTTTTCTGCTGTAAGACAGAGTATCAAGAATTTGCCAAGTATTCCTTAAGAACTATAAAATATGCTAATGTCCAAAGAGGGCAGTGAAAGTTGTACTTTCAAGTACAATCTCTATAGCTTACCAGATTTATGGGAGAACAATCCCCAATGTTAAATGGAATGAAGTGCTAGTTAAGTTATCTGAAAACTACTCTTGAAATCATCTTCACAGAGTAGTAACTCTCATTTCACGTGCTATAATATTGTTGTGTTTAGGTTTTACTTCAGATAATACAGAGTATATATTAAAATGTTCATGGCAGTAGCTAAACCTTCAGGAATGTGCTACAACTGTCTGGCACAATACTTTACTAGTAAACATTCTCTGCTTCTTGTGTATTAACAAAAAGGGCTTTATAGCCTAAACAAAAAACAGTGAAAACAGTAACAGAAGCTGTCATTACATGCTTTCCCATTGAATCTGGGAACAGAGAGATCATTTATGCTAAAGTCTGCTTTTCCTTGAATTGCCTAGATTGTTTCAGTCATGCAGCACGTCTTAATCACAGGGTGTGGAAGGAATCTTTTCCTGTGTAGTAATTGCACTGTATCTTGTGCTAAAATTTTTCATCCTGCTAGATAAAGTGGTAAACCACAATCCCTGTAAATATTGCTTTAATTTAAGGTCAATTGCAGTTTATCATTCAACTGAGCAAATATGCATTTACACATAATTGGTTTTGTATCATTACTGTTCCATCAGTGTATAAGTATGATAATTTGTTAGAGAAGAAAATATTTTGCAATCAATTGTAAACTCCTGTAACCTGCTTGCATGGGAGTATATTCTTCTAACTGTGTCTGATCATAAAGACACCTAATGAAATATTCTGCTTAGAAATTGTTTCAGTTGCATTCTTGGTTTTGTAACAAGTGCAAAGTAAAATCACTCATGCATACTGAGATAGAACTAGCTCTGCAACTTTGAGTAGACTGTTTCATGGCTACAGAAAGTCATACTGGCATAATGCAACTTGTCTACTATTTCTGTATCTCTCCTACCTCTTATTGCCATGTGGTTACATCTCCTTCAATTTGTGTAGTTTAACTTGAAGATATATTATAAATAAAGTTATACTTTTTTGTCTGTATAGTTGTGGTTTTCTGGTTTAATTTTTTATGTATCTCAAGGTAAATTGCATTCTTTAAAATACCTGTTCATGTTGGTTGGATTTTATCAGATAGGCAGGACACACTTCTAATTTACTGTTTCTGTATAGACTTAATCCCTCAATATAGGAAGCTGGTCCTAAATTTATACAATATTTTAACACTGACTTCTACACGTTGAGATTTTACACATAGAAAAGCCTTAAGTAAAATACTGCCAAAACTAAGGTTGCTAAGTTCCAATATGTAGCTGAGAATCACAAGCTGCTGATTACAATTTTTAACACTAGTTTACCTAGTGTTAAACAAAGAAAGACAGTCACCATTTTATATATTAAATAGCTACCTCTGGGTGACCACAGATATTTCAGCCAAAAATATTTCCAGTTTTTGTCAAAACAAAATAGGGAAAAGCACATTTTAGTGCTTGACTAGGTCCTAAACTTCTTTGTATATATGCTTTATAGAATTTGATCTAAGGCAGCAATGCAGGAATTTTTTTCCTTTTTTCTTAAAAATCTATTTAAATGTCTCTGGGATGGGAAGAATAATGGACACTACCTTATTTTAACAACAAAAAAAACTACCCGAGTTTTGCTATTTTAGTTTTCACTTCCCTATTAGTTGGAAAATAATATGCCTGTTCACAGCATGCCCTGTGTTGTAGGGACACACAACTCTGCTCACGACTGCAGATAATTGGGACAGATTTGCTGTATTGCTTCCTCTTCAAAGACTGAGCCACAACCAACATAGTCTTTGGCTTATACTCCACTTCCTACCTCCTAGTGCCTCAACAATGCCAGCTGCAGTCTTTCATCTCATACCCTTATCAGGCTCTATTTCCTATGACTATATATGTATCATGCAAATACACTGCCATGCCAGGTACCCCAAATTATTTCTTTTAGGGATTTGGATTCCAGGAAATTGTCTGTAAAACATTAGTTCCTTCTGAAGTGGTTTTGTCAGAATCATGATTTTAAAAGGGTTGAAATATTTTTAAAAAATTAAAATAATAAAGTAAGTACAAAATGTTACTATTTCTTATCAATCTCATCCCCCTGTCCTGAGGTGATGTAAATGGAATATAATTTGCTAGAACTACAATTTTTTCAAGGGTTTTATTTTTAGTAGATAAAATGCATATTTTAAAAGATTTTAAAACATTCAAGAAATGCTCAGAGAAATTAAATAATCATTATTACATTTACAGCTATATAGGGATTTGGTTTTGTCTGTACTCATTTTAATACAACTGGACTGCAAAAACATCAAGAAATTGGTCAAAAATAAAACAAGCCCAGCAAAACAACAATTTTTTTCTTCAGCTTTGCTTGACTTCTGAAGAAACTACACAGACTTGTGCAATATCATCATACTCGTATGTTCTCTTCAAAAAGGTGTCTGTAAGTCTTAAGCCAGAGACACTCTAGAATGGGAAAATATTTGCAAGAGTTGTTAGAAAGAACTGTTAATATTATATATTACAACAAAAGTGTGCTAATAACTTACCTGCAATCCCTGCACTGAAGACAACAATGTAAGTGCAAGATGGAGGGATGAGCTTGGGTGCAGCTTTCCAAGTTGCCTTCCTGAAACTCCACACCAGTGGATGGAATTAGTATTGCACATTTCTAAAACCAGATCCATAGTCCTTTCACTGCTAGAGGAAATTGAAAAACAAGAGTAAACCTGTGGGCTTTTTTAAGCATTCAAAGACTGCAGACATGTAAAAGCTTGATTATTATTCAGGTTATTATTAATCATTCATAAATAATTATAAGGCGGCAAGCAATATTTATTGTGATGCACAGTAATTCAGCTGCAGATGGCTCTGTTTGACACAAGCATCCTGTCATGGCTTTAGCAATACTGGCTAGCATAATAGTGCTTACATTTTGGATGGACTACATTCTTTCCATGACAAGTATCTGCAGGCCAGATACATGCTTTAGTCCCTGGCCTCAACTTCTATTTAGAATTGCTTCATTTAAATGTCGCTCTTGCAACCCTAAGATGATTTGTGATTGAAGTATGAGGTGCAGTCTTAAATAATACTGCAGACAGATCCATGGAATTCCTCTACAGATTTTTGGCAATCTCCTATTTCAGACAGCATTAACAGATCATGATAGAAGTTTTTTAGTTGTACTTGTTTCTTTGTTCTTTTCAAATCTCTGTGTTTCAAGTATTTTTGTGTTGTTACAACTCATAGTAAAGGCCAGGTTTAAGTTGTTTCAGGAGAAAGTATTGAAACAAGAAACAAAAACAGCCACAACTCACCCACTCAGGAAAAAGTACAAGAATCACATGACATTGTTACCTGCAATTTGTTATTTTACATGTAATGTCAAAAGGTTCTTCCAAATTTACAGTATCTGGTATTGTCTCCAATGAAAGCCTTACATCACCATAACCAGGAGCCTGGAAAGGAACAAAAATGTATATTCTTAGATGTTGGATAGGAAAGTTGAAGCTTTTACTACTTAAATTTTCATTTCCTGGAATAAGCTTGGAATAAGAGAAATCTGAAGAAAGACTGGCTGTGCTTTTGATTAGTATAGAAATCACAGTAGTTCTCCATCCTCAACTGATGGCCACCTTCTTCATAGATTTAATAATTCATTAGACAAGGATAATCTTTATTATTATGTTTTTCCAGATAGTTCACATCCTTAAAAGTTTGAATAGCCATATACAGCTCCTGAGAAGATCAGCTTTATCCTAAGACATCTGTTAGGCAGATAGCAGATCTGTGTGGACAACATAAGTAAAACTTCCCTGCATAAACCCACAATTCCACATCCTAAGGAACAAGAGAAACTGCCATTTCAGTCCTCTGTGCCTCTGCCAAAATAATTAATTGTCATCAGTTAGAAAATCACATTATTTGAACACTTGTCAATTATCCATGAGCCAAACAAATTTCATATGGGCTACTAATAAGCCTATAATAAATATCTTAGTTACTACCAACCAGGGCTGATTCCAAATAGTAACTTGCAGATAAAAAGCATGTTTAGATTTTCAATCCCCACAAAATACAGTTCATAAGAGAAAAATAGAGAAAAATTTGTCCTGCCTGCCAAGGCTTAGTTGTTGTTCATGTTCCAATTCTGCTGATAAAAGGATGCTCTAGTCAAAGTTGTATTTACAGCATGATTGAAAGATATTCCTTAAGACATCCAGCATGTCAGTGACCGACAGGCTGGGAACAGGTTTTAGTCACATAGATTTTGCCACAGATTAATGACAGATGACATTTTAGAAAGCATATTAAATTGGACATCAGAGTAAGCAAAGGGATGTCCAACCAATGGGGACTTTGATTAGTCAAGCCACATACATCTGGAACCTTGCAAGAAAGAGAAGTAATTATTCAGCACTGGAAAAATGCAAATATATTCAGCTGTATTAGGTGACAGGGAGGAATTGACTGGAAAAATTATACTCAGTTCCCTAAACAACAGGTAGTTTTCCATAACATTAGGCTCTTCTTTTCCCAGAGATGCATTCAGAAAAAAATGCAACAAACACAAACCCACAATAACAGCAGTATTGTCATAAACTTAGCATCAACTGACCAAATCAAAACAGAATCAGAGTAGATGAGGCCTATACCACACCATACCTGTTGAACTTAAAATTTAGATAACTCCAAGAACTGGTAGTTTGAGGTAACAGCCTTGAACTAACACCAAGAGGAATAACATAGGTTTTATCCAGAACTGAGGTAATTGCTCAGATTATGGACTCAACTAGACAATTCCCCACTTGTGTTACTCAAAAATAATGTTCTTTAACTTCGGACTGGTTCTAGTCTGGTCCTGTACTGAATGCCTGTGAGCAGTGGAGCACCCTTGGCATACTGTGAACATGCATCTGTCTGGTTTATTGTCTCCAAAAGAGACTATAGTTGTGAATTCCAAGACCAAGCCACATTAAAAAAACAAAAAAAACCAAAAAAAAAACCCAACCAAAACCACAAATTATAGTATGTGGATACTTGTTTCAAAGGTGCATTTCTGCTCTGAACCGTAACAATGACTGAGGGACACAGTACCAGTAAAATTCTGGGCCTGGGTAGGAAATAATGGTTATAGTGCTGGCAAATGGATTAGGAGAAAAATGATTAAGGGTTACATCTAGAAATTAAATAATCTAATAGCACTTTAAAGATGAGTAGAAGAAAAGAAGGAGTTGCACTGCAACTCAGAGGGGGAAAACACCCAACTACCTGCTGCTTTTCTAAAGACAGATGTTGCTCAAAGTACACAAAATAGTTAATGCTTTTCTGTTAATCACAAGACACAAAACGATGCATGACCAAAACTAATCCTGGAGTGCTGAAGTTGTGTGTGTCACATGCAGTTCTCAAAGGGTCAACAAGAAGAGATGCAGAGTGAGACAACACTGATTTACAGAGGGGGAAAAATGTCTATAAAGAGAAATTAGAGGAAAGGTCAGTTGACAATGAAACAGTTAATTGTTAAAAATAAGCAACAAGTTTCAAAGTAACAGGAGTAATTAAGTTTAGAAAAAGGGCAGTTTCGAATCTGATGGGGTTATACACACACTTAACACCTCAATTAAAAATCAAGAGATGTTTCAGTGACTTAGTGACTTTTTAGTGACTTTCCTGTGAATTTCCAGGATCCACATTTGCTTGTCTTGTACCAAGCCAATGTGACTTCCCTATAGAACTGCCCAGTGTACTAGAAGGTGGGGACTGGGGGAAAGATAAGAGACAGAGACCTAATTATAAGCTTTATAAACTCAGACTGAGATTCAATTGTCAAAGTTTTTTTTAACTGCTCTTCCATATCTCTTTCACCATCCTCAACTGAAAAGATGCAAGTCAGGTTAAGGCATTAGAATGCAGCTGTGCAGCTGACTTAAGCAAGCTAGTAATTACAACTTAAAATTTAAGAACAATTTAAAACAACCAGAATAGGATAGACTCAGTCAAAACTGTGGACATGAAAGATAAATAGTATTATGCATAAAAAAATGATACTCCAAGCTAAAACGTCTATATGAACTTCGGAGCAACTTCCATGTCAAGAGTTGGAATATTTAAAGTTCTTTTGTCAGTTTGTTGCCTAATGGTATCCAAGCAGTTAATTTTATTTTAACAAATGTATTTTGTAACACTGGTTACTTGATTCTGAAAATTAAAGTGCTCAATCCATTAATTTACCCACACTTCATGGAAGAAATATATGAAATAACTCTCTAATACATAGAGAAAGATGTGAAAATAAAATAAATACGTAGAGAAAGGCTCAGAAAATAAGCCTGCACTTTTCCAAATCATAATGAAATGGTTCATTGAGTTTCCTTAAACATGAATGTCAAGTTAAATTAACACTTCAGTTAAACTTACCATTCTTTGGAGCTGGCTGGTTTGCAGCCTTCCTCGTTCACCCAGATTAGTTTTCCATACAATGTCTAGTTTACCAATCACTGTTACACCTTTTATTACTCCAGCTTTCTCTGCAAATTCTTGCTTTGGTTTTAGACAGTATAAGTACTGACGTGTATCCATAGGTTGTAAATAAGTCCTTGCGCCAAAAGTAGACTCACTGAATGAAAAAAAACCCACTGGGTGTTAATCTAAACAGTTATTTTGAAGAAGACTTAAGAACCCAACCTTTTTCCCCCACCCCCCAACAGTCTTACTATGTGTGTATGCACAGTTTACTAATGGTCAAACACAGAATATTTTTTGTTTTCACAGCAGAAAACAATTCTAGAATTTATGCAGCACCAAGGACCATGGGGAAATAAAAAACCTGTTCTTCTCAGCCAGAGAGAAATAAGATGGAAATCCACTCTGCTACATTGTAATTTATTATGTGGCATTTTAGCATTTAAACAATAACACTGGTAATATTTCTACTGCTATTTGTTTTCCCACACAGTAAGTCTCAATGTCATGAAACCAAGATTCCTGTTCAGGAGAAAAATTATTACAGCGGATGCAAACACTTTGGAAGAACAATGCTTCCTTATGCTGCAGGTGAATCCTTCAACAGGCAAGGAGAAGACAGAATTTTCACTTCAGCCCCTACTACTGAAGCACTCAAACATCACCTCCAAAAACCCAAGCAACTGCAAAGCACAAACACCCAAAGTTAACTTCACAAGTTCTTGTATCCACTGTGGTCAGTTATTCTGGTATTAGGTGTTTAACTAAA
Source organism: Dasyornis broadbenti (assembly GCA_013397935.1). NCBI lineage: Eukaryota > Metazoa > Chordata > Aves > Passeriformes > Dasyornithidae > Dasyornis > Dasyornis broadbenti. The sequence continues at coordinate 1,068,482 of VZRN01005377.1, forward strand.
TGAAATTTTTATTTATTTTAGCATGAAAATTTTTATATTCTAAGACCCTGTAAGGGTGTACCACTGACTGACCTTGACTGCTGCCTTGCTAGATCATGATTAGAACAATAGGAAACAGTTACCAGTTTAGTGATAGGAAGCAAGGATTAGTCAGATGGGTCCTGTAAGGCTAAGTATGAACACACAGATCAGATCAAAACCAGATCTGGGTTAAATTTCATGTGAGGGATACAGAAAAAATTGTATGTTTTCACGTTCCCATGTCATCACTGTATCAAATTATTTGAGGATTAAGCTGGAGACTTCTCTATTAGGTAGAATTATAGATTTTAAAGAAGAGTTTCTATAAAAAGAAAACTGTAACAAATTTTCCAGTTGAACACATAATAGGAGTTTGAACTTTTTACTCAAGTACAGTCCTCCCATGATAGAGAGCTGACTAACTAATACTTACATCTCATAAAATCCTAACACAAAGAGTTCAAAGTCAAATATCCTGAGTCTGAACATACCTTTCCCCTGCTGTGTCAACTGTGTTCAGTTCTGCAACATTGTACATCATAGATGGCTCCAAAGAAACCTTCTCCATAAACATTGGAGAGGTAGTGATATTCTGAATCTGAGCTTCCAGAAACACTTCATCTGTCTGAAAAAAATCAAAAGTGCAAGTTCATGAAAATGTGATTAGTGTTATTAAAAAGAGTAGGCAATCCTATTGTTAAAAAAAAGTCACACATGTTTAGTTCATGCCTGCAAATCAAATTAATTAATGCAAGAAAAAACCTTAATTCCAGTAACAATAGGAGCAAAAGTGTTAGTCAACAGGTATCTTGCCAAACAATGGATGTGGGATAATTTTGCTATGCTCTAGCTACTGCTTTTTTGTATTGCATCAAATCACCACTTCCCAAGACTTTCATCAACTTTATAGCAACTCAAGCTTTTATCCAAATTATAAAAAAATAGAATAAATGGTAAGGAATTGCAGTGCGCAACATGCCATGCCAGATTACTAGTGCATCAAGCTGCATAAAAAAATTAAAGTGTGTGTGTGTTTTTCTTTGAAGTAAAATAGTTCAGGTACATGCTCTGAGATTTTATTATTAAATACTAGTATTCTAGCTAAAATGCAAAGTCTGGCACCCTCTCTCACTCAGCTGCATTATGCCAGGGTTACCAATATTGTATGCATGCAACAATTTAACTGGTGCTCTACCTTCAGAACATCTGAAGCTAATGCCTCAAAATGGTATTGAAGGACCAATTCTAGTACAGAAATAAAAACTATAGACTTAAACTTCAGAAGATGAAAAACCATGGAACTAGAGATGGTTTTGCCTCAACTTCTTTTGTGGAATTGCAAACCAGCGAAGTCACTTCGCGTGTCTAAAAATCTCAGGCTAGAGTAATTATGGAAGGCTCAGTCTATTAGAGATACGAGCCCCCAGAAAAGTGAAAATCAAAAATAAGTAAGTGCCAATTTAAAAAATTTTGTAAATTTGCATTTACAAAAGAGATACTGGTTCAGGCCATTGACCTAAATGATTCCTGTATGTCCCTTCCAACTGAAATAGTCTATTCTACAGATTCAGATAGAAGCAGTTTGAGTATTTAGTTATTATAAATTTTAAGGAAGTACTTCTGTGGGGAAGGTGAAAAGAAACTTACAGTTCCTTTTTAATCAGTGTAAATAAATGATTCTTTATACAAATGGAGTCCTGCTTGCAAATTGCAAAATAAAAGTGGGACAAAATAGCCAAAATATGTTTAGTCTCAAAAAATTGTGTTAGAAGGAGAAACACAGAATGGTTGTGTAACTTTTTGTATTGTCTTATAAACACATTAAACATAAAGCAGCATATGTATACTAATGAAATTTGTGCAACCTCAATAGGTTACAGAGACACATGCTTGCAGAAACTGGAATTAACCCTAACAAAAACATGGTTCTCGGTCATTACTACTCATTATTACTACCACCTGACTGTAATTTAAATTGATACCATTTATATCCCAGAAATCCATTGCTCAAAGTGTCCATTTACCCAAATTTTAGCAGTTTTCAAAGCAGCAACCATAGGCAGAAATTTAAAAAATTTAATTTGAAAGAGAAAAGAAAAAACAAGCAGCATAATGAAAAAGCAAGTTAGTTTTGTGATATTCCTAATTTGGTTTAGTATCACATAGTTTAAAAAAAAACAAAACAACTTTTCAAAATATGCAGTTTATTTTAATACAAGGCACACCTTAAAGTGAAATCAGACTGCAGAAGTAATATAGTAACTGAATCAACTGTTACATGCAGTTAAAATTGGGAAGTGCAGTTCCAGCTAGCCAAAGGCAGGAAGAACATCCAACTGCTGCTCTCTCCTCAAACCCACTGTCTCCACAAACCAGATGTGAAAAGTTCTGTCACAGCTTACACAAGCAGTGCTTTAGTGAAACCTACATTTCCATGGGTCAAAAGCAGAAAAATTTTAGAAGAAAATAACTTCTGTTTTCAAATAATGAATCTAATAAAATTTTGGTGAGGTATTTTATAGGAGGACCCCCACAAGCAAGAATCGGTAACTACCAAGTTCTAGTTTCAACAATGGGTATTAAAGAAAGAGCTAACCATTTAAATGATTAGCTGCACACATAAAGATGAGAAAACATCAGTTTATGATATGCAGAACAAACATTGCTTTTCCATTATGTTTGTAAAATAATGTCAATAACAAGCACAGAGACAGTTAAGCAATTAAAAAAGCATACATATTTATAAAAAAATAAATAAAAATTACCACAGAACTGAGGTCACTCTAATGGGAAAATAAAAAAAAAGAACACATTAGAAAAATTAGGGTTAAATGTTAAAGAAAAAAGGAGGCTAACTTCCAAACAAAATGCATTTCTGCATTTTTTTGCACCATTTAAACAAGATAGCATTAGTAAGACAGAAACATAAATAAAAATGGATGCAAACAAAGATGACAACTACATTTCTAATAACTTATGGCTAGTATGGTTACATGGTTTACTAGCTTTGCTTCAGAACCAATCCAAAGTAGAGCTTAGGGCACACAAGTCACAGACAAGATATGGCAGAATTAACTGACTCAAACAAAAGAGTTGGTTTTTGAGCAAGTTTAGAGTTTGTCCTGAATTGAAATCCATGCAATGGGTTGTGTATGAAATGGAAAAACAGTCCTTGCCATCTTCCAGATAATCTGAAGTATCCACATATATTATGTTTCAAAATAAAAATAATGTGGTAATGTGTCCTAGCAACGCTACCATGTTGCAAGTTATAACAAAATTTGGCATAATATCATCAAGGAAAACTCGTTTTTGAATATCCATCAGTCCAAAGACCCTGCTTTAATTGCAAACTTTGTTGTCTGCCTCCCTGTGCATGCTTGCAGGAACAGAACCTTTTACAGAGCCTTTCTCAAGGCACATTAAAGTCAGTGAGAGAGTAATTAAATCCCAGGACAGCAGCAAGTTAGGGCAATATGGCATGTGTTCTATGCATAAATTTCAGTGATCAACTCCGCATTTGGGTGCTACTGCAATACAAGCAATAAGCAAGAAGATTAAGGTTCAGCATCATTCCTTGTCTTAGAAGAAATTAAATTATGGATTATCATTAGAATATTAATAGAAAATAATTTTAGTAACAGGCATTATTAATAGACAGCATCATATCCATAATATTAATGATAACAATTTAACTGGTTAGTCAACCTTTAAAGATCTTTAGTTAACTAATAACTGACACATACCATTTTTTTCTCCCCTGCTCCCAAGGATAATAGTCAGGATGAATTTCATGGTGCTTTCACAGCAATGTAGTATCACACACAACATCTAACCAAAGACTCATTTCTAAGTTTTTAAAATTTAGCTGAATTCTGTGGTCACAAGACATAGCAACACTTTATATATTTTCAGAAATTATACAGGAGTGCTACTATACCAGTTTGCTAAGCAAATGAAAGTTGCTCACTTAATATCGTCCAAAATATGTTTAAAAATTTTTTTTTTTATAAATTGAGTTGGTAAGATGGTAATGGGAGTTGGATAAATTTATGAACAGGTAGAACAAAAGGCATCAAAGAGTCTTTTAAAAACTCTATGTAGGGAAAAAAAAAGAACAAAACAAAACCCAAAACCACATGTACCAGCTCAAATACCAAAGCTTCTCATAGATTTTTACCATGAAGAATTGGTGGCTAATTAAGAGTTGATTAAGACCCTTATGAAGACCAATCAGTAAAACAACTTTGAAAAAAAAGCGACTACCTTTTAACCACATAAAGAGTTTGCCCAGAATTTACCTTACAGAGGTTTTAATTTCCATAAATTATAACGTCTTTCATCACAAAACTTACACATGAAGTATAAAGAGACAGAAACATTTAAGATATCTGTCCCTCATTCCCCTACTACATACTTTGTATCTGAAACAGTAATATAATCAACACACTAAATAAGAAATTTATTTTGCTCACAGAGAAACGACCTCATTTTTTAGAATTATTTTTTGTTCTTAAATCATAGGAGAAGACATTTCCAGACATTCCAACTTACAGATAATAGCAGTTCTATGAAGGACTCAACCAGTACTATGCATTTATGCTCTAATCCTGCTCAGGTACCCCACACCTGGTCAATGTATGGTTTGAAGCCTGTGGCCTACATATATGTACCAAATTCTTCCCAAAAATAGCCAAAGACAGACACCTAAGTATGTCCTAATAAATATGCAAAGTGTATCCATAAGGTCATTTTGTTTTGAAGTACTGTGAATAACTGTCACAAACCTAAAACTTAAATTACTGAACTGAAGGGTCATAGTTACATAGGGGAAATTAAAAATTCAGTAATTTAAATTTCAATTTTCACCCTCTAATAAATTGTCATCTCCTTTATGAATAATTAATCTACCTTACCGTTAGTACTCTATCAGCCTAAATATACAAGCAATAACTGAAAGTATCTGAGTTCATGGGAAACTGCAAAATAAGCAAAATTTAGTCAATTACATTAAGGTCCTGACATCTCTTTTGCCCCTTCATCAAAAGCCTTTCTTTTTTTAAACTAAACAATATATATCTACCACCATTTTTCCCTTCAGAACTGATCACCTTTCTCAGAAAGGTGTACTTACAAAGCACTTTGAATTTAACCTAAGTAATAAATCCAGCATACCAAAACAAACCTGAATACACACAGTTCTCACCTCTGCATTGTAGAATTTGGTTTTCACATCTAGTGGTTTAAGAACCTGAATGAAATGGAAAAAAAGACAGTATCACAACTGGTTTCTCAGACAACTTCAGCACAGACTGTTTTGAAGTGCTAGGGTATTTTACTAAGAAGTGTTATTTTCCTTTTTGATTGTACACATAGCAGATGCATGACAGAATATACGACAGAATCAACTCAAGAGTATATCCTCGCTGCTTCTTACTTGTGCACACTTGACTGCTTTCCTACTAAGCAGTTTCCTCACATTGAAAACAAGTAATTCTCCATCTAAGCACTGGCCTCTTATGAAACTGCACAAATCCAGTGCTCTAAGTAGATCTGTGTCTTTAAAATAATATATCCATCCTGGGTCCTGCTTTCAGCTGTGAGCAAGAACTATCTAATATTTACAAGTCCTTCAGAGTTCTGCAGCAAAAGTTACTGAGGCTTCTCTAAACATAAATGAAACAGAACTATCCATGTGTTTAGCTTTAACAACAAACCATTCTTTGCCTCCACTTCCTTCTTGAAAATACAGCTGTTTCAAGAAATAATAATAAAAAAATCATAATATATAAAATAAATAAATAATAAATCACATTAATCTCAAGATTTAATCAGCAAAAGAAAGCAACTCAATGATACAAAATATGATTACAAAGTGTTGGTCCTTAAGTGCTTGAATTTTGTGCATAAAGCCACTGCAGTTAGCATATTCAAATATGAAATGTATATAAAATGATGTCACTGAAAGAAATAATCTTGTATGATACTTGTAAGGAAACAAATTTAAATTCTTTTTCTGAAGACACTTGTTTCCCTTTACATAGGGAAACTTTTTTTGTTTGCATGTAAGTACACTGCATCCTAAGAGATCTCTAATGTTCCAAGTTGTCAACAAATTTTTTAGCACTGAAGAATTCAAGATCAAAAAGTAGTCCTCACAGAGATTTCTGCATTTTAACAAGCCTAATGTGCAAATCTTTCAAGTATTCATAACTATCTCTCTCTAGTAAGAAAAAAAATTAAAACTTTTTATTTAGGTCTTTGTTGGTTGAGAGATGATTTTTAATGCTCAACACTTTTCTTCAGTGAGCTTCTTATAAACTTTCCAACATGCTAATTTTTTTCTCTCTCTTCTAATAAACAAAGTACTTCCATTCATTGCAGTAAATTTCAATTGGCATTCCAGTAAAATACAAAAAATTGTGAGGTTCAGAAACCACACTCCCCAAAAACAAACAACAACCAAATCCTAGAAAGAATCATTCCTTTTCCATTTAAACATAATGCTGTTAGTTACTTGCAGAAAGCTTTGGAACAAGAAAGGGTCTATCAATCAGTATAAAACTACACTTAATGGTTGAAAAAAGAAGCTGATCAAAACTAACTAACACCAGTTCAACTTAAAAGATGCCAGAAAATGTAACTGAAAAATCTGAGAATCTGTCAAAGAGGCTTTTTTTTGTTTTGTTATAAAATAGCTGGTGACATCTTAATCACTAGCAGCCATCAATTCCCACTGTAAAGACATGGTTCAATTTTCTGTAACACTTCTTCTTGTTTGTTCTCAGATTTTCTACTGGTATCTCTATGTCAAATTTTAAAAATAACAGCCACAATTCTCAGTGGAATGCTTTTCTCGTAATGAATCAGAGATTATTTATAGAAGGTGTAGAAGTATATATATACTTTCAGAGAAGCTCTTACACCTCCTTCTTTGAATGAAGAGCTTCACATTTATCAGATAACTGGCTTCTGCTATTTTGACAATTCAGTTGCCTGTGCTGGGTTCAGTTAAAAACCATGGCAATTACACCATGCATGCAGAAGCCTAAAAAATATGCACAAATAAATTTGCATACAAAATCTAAAGGAGACAAATCAACATCTTGTACAAAGCTTTGACAGGAACAACATTAGCAGACAGAGAGAAGATGAGATGTGAAGCTTGCACATGTATGCGTAAGCAATCAGAGAAAGCCTGGAGGGGACAGAGAAACAGAACACTGAACTGACAAAAAAAAAAAAAAAAAAGGAGAAATGGAAAGGGAAACAGTTTCAAAAGAAGAACAAGATAAAATACACAAAGATGGAAGTTAACTTCACTAAAGATGAAGAAACTGCAGAGATGCTAGTTTCAGGAGGGAGGGTAACACAAAAATTTATATGGTATGATTTTCCCTAGGATTGTCAGGAAACACCTTCAACTAATCAATACCTGGCATTTCAAGGTCCACAAGTACTAACAAAGGTGTTCTTTGTAATGCATGGCAATTTAACCTTCTAAAGACTGAAATCCTTTTTTCTGAAGTATCTAGATTGAATACTAGAAAACAGCAAAATGCAATTGCCCCACAGAATTATGGAATATCCTGAGTGGAAAGATACCCACAAGGACCACGAAGTCTAACACCCAGCAATATGTGCCCAACAGCATTGGCCAAATGCTTCTTGAACTCTGTCAGGCTGGTGCTGTGACCATTTTCATGGGGAGCCTGTTCCTGTGTCCAACCACCCTCTAGGTGAAGAACCTTTTCCTAGTATCCAACCCAAACCTCCCCTAACACAGCTTTAGGACAAAATTATTTCATGCTCCTGTATTACCAGACACTCTGTGAGAGTATCTGAAAATGTATTCAGTAAAGTGTGTCATATAATCCTCCATTTCATGAGGAAGAGTCCACCATCATCCAAGCTCCAATATACTTCTCTAAAAAATTAAACATCCATTAAATACACAGTAAACAGACTCTTTCTTGCCAGAACCAGTCCACAGATTAGAGTAATTTCCTACTTTCCTCAGTTAATCTTATCTCAAGTCTTGAAACTTGTGTGATGGAACAAAAGGTTTAAACTCTGTCAATTACTTGTGTGGGTATTAGATACAATACATTAGACTTCTTTACATAAATTCCTTTAAAAACCAAACTACTTAATTCCAGTTTAGAAAAGGTTACACACACTAAAATAAAAATCAGATTTTTACATTATAGGCTCAATGGTTAGATGCATCAAGTCAGAATAACCAATATGTGTTCTGTCTAAAAACAGTCATAAAGCTGTCTGCTATAAAAAGGAACTTTTATTTAAGAGTAGATTTTTTTTTTCTCAATAAATTAGTAAAAATTTTAAGATATAATATTTACTAGTTCTGAGATGTTTAACTGTCTGGTAATTAGAAACTACCAATTCGTGTGAAGTTTGAAGTAGTGGCTTTTAATGGTTCACTTTTAAAAGTGAACATATTTGGTATGTAAAAGCACTTTTGAAGTATCAAATATTTTAAAATGGGTTTTCCAGACTCACACATTTACTCTATTTAAAAGTAGAGTAAAATACTTCATGCAATACCTGAAATTTGAAGAACTTTCTGAAGTACATCTTCTCTCCGATCTGTGTAGTATAACTTACTGCACAAACTAAGCTGTAAAAACACCAATAGGGAAAAAAAAAAAAAAGTTGAGTTACTTCATATCTTGTGCTATACCAAAAGCAGGATAGCATGCATGTACTGCAGTTTCATTTAAGCTCATTTAATAATTGAAAAATATAAAATTTTACATGTGTGTTCCTATCTCCTTTACTTCATGATGGATCACATCGTCAATGCAACAGTCAGGTTTAAGTTCTGCCACTGCAGCACTAGAAGCTGAAAGGTTCAAACGCTGAGAACTTGTCTGAAGATCAGCCTGGAGACAGAAAAACAAAGCACTGGTTAAAACTACAGCTGTTTAACACAATCTAAAGAAAAGTAACTTACGTTATAAAGTACTAGGTTTCACCAAGCATTTTGTACCCTACATGCTTTCATACATAGTGTAAGAGCTCAGATGGTTCAGAACATAGGGCTCACAATACCAAGGTTGCAGGTTCGATCCCCTCCGTGGGCTATTGACTTAACAGTTGGACTTACTGATCCTTGTGGGTCCCTTCCAGCTCAGAATATTCTGTGATATTCTTGACTCAGACACCTTCTGTGACATATGTAAGTATATCATAATTTTAACAAAGGCAAAGAGAAGTTCTAAAACATATAAATAGTCCAGTCCTTTAACATGCATATGAAATCTGTTTACTTTTTACATTGAGTTCCACAAAGACTTCTGGAATTTCTATTCTCAGTGTTTTATTTGTTCAACAGTAAATGGAAAAAACCAATTCACTAGAAAATAACTCATACAATATGCAGGTTAGCATACCCTTTACAGGGAATTGCTTGGAAGACCTCACGAAAAAGGAAGGTAAGTGAATAGAACTCCATTTTTTCAGCTGTGGAAGTTTTGCTACACCAATTCTTCAGAAAAGTTTTAAACAGAAGAGCACATGTCCAGAGGCCAATGGAGCTGGGGTTGTTTAGCCTGGAGAAAAGGGCTCAGGAGAGGGACTTTATTGCACTCTACAACTACCTGAAAGGAGGCTGTAGCCAAGTGGAAATTGGTCTCTTCTTGCAAGTAGCAAACAATAGGAACAAGAGGAAATTACCTCAAGCTGCACCAGGGGAGGTTTAGATTGGACAGCAGGAATGATTTCTTCACCAAAAGGGCTGTCAAGCATTGAACAGGCTGTCTAGGGAAATGGTTGAGTCACCATCCCTGCAGGGGACTGTGCAGATGTGGCACTTGGGGACATGGTTTGGCAGTGGACTTGGCAGTGTTGGATTAGCAGTTGAACTTGTTGATCTTAGAGGTTTTTTTCAACCTAAACTCTGTAACGATTCTGTAATAAATCAATTTTTTTATACAATCAAAAGTTTTAAATTTTAATTAAAATTAATTTTAAAGTTTTAAATTTTAATATTTGAAGAGTTCTATATTAATTTCTATGTCTTACTCTTTCCAATTTCCAGGTATATTTTCTGGATTGGAAACAGTGGCATATATTTCCTAAAGTCTATGTATTTAGCATTAAACATACAATATATTGTCAGAAACACATTCATTCTATTTTATTTTTTATAAATCCAGTTAAGAGGATTTCTCTTCACATACCTTCACCAGTATGTCCTTGACAACTTGATTGCTATCATTGTGCACACTAATATAACTGGAAAATGTCTCTCCCAGAAATATATTTCTGTATTTCAGAGGAAAAAAAGAAAGGAAAATATTTTTAGTAACAGTTACTAAAAAAACAGAACATTTCACTGAAACGCTTATAAGTTCACACACATACATGTTTGCCAGATCAAAGCTGAGAAGAATATTGGCATTTGCACACCCATACTTCTGAAGTCATCCTTCTAATACAAACAACTTTAAAAGAGAACAAACAAATCAGAAATTTTTCTAGCTAAAAATCTGAGGGGAATAAGATGATGGCTTTCAGTACCCACAAAAACCACCGCAGTAAATTTTGTTAGTGTAAGACATGGTTTATAGTAGTGTATTACCTTAGAAATTCACACATAGCTGCAAATCTCTTTCAACTTTCAATCCTTATTAGGTTCAGTCAGGCTACAGACAAGAAATATCAGGCAGCATACATATACACATATATAAATATGTATATAAATCAAGCCATGTATTAGTTTTAAAATGACTGAACCTCTCGTTGCAGAACAGTAATATTCAAATAGAAAGAGAAGTATGAATCCTAAACCAATTGAATTCTAAACCTTGCATATTACAGTTACACTCATTCATTCTTACCCAAAATTTTGAGGCAAAGTCAGCATTTCTCCTAACATCAAAGTTTCTGCACCCTTTACAGTAGAAGGATCATCCTTCATGAGCTGGTTAAATAGATTACCTGTAAAAATATCAAGTTGCTATTAATGAAATATTTGCTAAGCCTAAAGGTTTGTCTACATTTAAGTTAGACACTTAATCACTTACTTAGATGTAGTTTATTTTAGATATATTTATTTTACAATGAACTTGTGTAAGGATGAAATATATATCCACAGGCCTGCCTTCAATTTATAACTTAATTTCCATGCACTTGTGTCCAATAATTTATTCAGTATATACATACTGAAGGGCACAATCCCAAAGACATTGCTCAAATTAACACTGAATTTTAAGAGGAATTCTATCCATCTAAACCACATCACATAACAGCACTAATTAACCTCACTTACTTTCTTTTCCTGCTTGCTTTGTATTTCCACACAATCCTCCTTCTTGAATCTTTCCCTTGACTCTCTTATACTTGACTTCTAGACTTCAACTATTTCTGGCAGACAAGCCAGGAATTTCCAATTTATGATGGCCTACCAAGCATAACACAACTCAAAACCAGTGATGCTTGCAAGATTGTTTTTCCATACAACATTCATGTGTTGGGCTCTAATTAGCAGGGCCTATTCTCCAGATTAAAAAAAATATAGTAATGCGAATCTGTCTCCCCTTACACATTTCTTCTCACAGAACTGCCTCTGACTATGTGTCAATTGCTCAGAGTTTGAGGTCATGTGTTTGAGTATGACCACCAGTCTTTCAAAGGTGTAGGTCAAGAGCTATTGAGTGCACCTCAGTACTTTCCTTTAGCTATTACCAAATCTAAAATATACTGCTGTTTCAGATTACAGTCTGTGAGAGGTCATAAGACTCTTCTAAGTGTTAGATGGTCACACTGCTTAAACTTGGTAATACATACATAATAATCAGTCAGTAGAAAAGACTTACCTGGCAAATCTCTTTCTTCACAAGTCACTGGAATATTAGTGAATAAGGTGGGTTTGGTTAGCCTCATCACTGCAAAAATCAAAAAACAAACCTTAGATCAATAAAACAAGTATTTTAAATTTTATTTTGTATAATTGTGCTTTGCTCTCTTTCCACCAAAAAGCCTCAACAAACCACAATTACCAAATAAATCTTAGCCTGAAAAAAGATCACATGGCCTTTTACAACATAAAAAAACCTCCCTGCTGTTCTGAGATCCAAGAACACAGGTAACACCATTGCTCCCTCTTGCTTTCTTCCCCTGGTGAACCAACCTACTAATCTATTGCTTTCAATTTGATGTGCTAAAGGTCTTACACCTGCTACAGCGTTAAGTGTTTTGTGGTCTTCAGAAGTGTACCAGTTTCATCTATTTGTGGACTTTTCCAGGTTAAGTGCCGGGTCTGTGATCCTTGTTGCTCTAGAATGGGACACAATGACTCATACAGACCCTTTCAGTCAAACACCAGTCTAAGAAATTGCATTACAAGACTAAAAGCCTACATTATTTATACCACTGCTTTTTCTGTAAGTCACAAAGTTCAAACTCAAACCAGCAAAATCATCACAAAAATCTAAAGAATATAATTAAAACTATTTTATTTATAATGACAAAATCAAAATCATTGAGATTTTGCTATTAAAAACCCTCTACTTCAAGTAAGTGGTATTTTCAAAGGCTATTTTAACTCACACGCAAAATTATTTTTACTTATATGACAGATTTAAGATGATACTTCTTAAAAGAATTTCTCCTCTTCAAATTAACCAAAGGCCCTAAACTTGTATATAGCTTATCATGAAGGCATTCATATGAAACAAAATTGAACATTTGTAATCTTGGGTGTTAATCTGAATATGTAAAAACTGTTGTGTTTTATTTCTTTGAAACTTAACAAATATAAAACCAACTAAAACTACAAAATAAACTAAAAGGATTTCTCTTGACTGCAACAAGTTAATCAACACCCTTGCATTGACAGACATGTGGCGGGTTTATTTTTATTGTACTTTTGTACATCTACTGTGTTCAGACAGATTTCACTGTTTTCAGTGTTGTAAAGTATACAATTACTTTGATATACATTTGGGTACAGCGGGCTGTATTGGTTCACAAGAACTTACACCACCATACAGCAGACCTATGCAAATTAGCATTGACACAAACAATTCTCAATTTTCACATGCAAAAAAAAGGTAATATATTCTCTTTGTTATGGTGAAAAGTTAAAAATTAGGTCCTTTGAAGACTTAGAACCATGAGGTACATTAAACAAAACCCAAGATATACAAAATAGAATAAATAGAGAACCACATTCAACACTGAAAATGAAAAAGATACTGAATTACACATGCATATGAGTTAAGCAGCCTTTGAACAGAACAAAATGAAAGCCTGGATTTCAGCTTATACACTGGTGCTAATGAAGACTGTAGTAATTCTGTAGAACAACCGAAGCTGGTGTTCACTCTTTATTACATGACAGTTAGCAGCTGAGGTGCTCACAGCTAGCTAGCAGTGCATCTATCGTTATTCACATAAAAGCAAACCCAATGCAGCAAAAAGCTGGCAGCTACAGCGACAGCAATCTCCCCTTCCGTATAGTAAAATGTTTGTTTAGCTCTTTTGTTCGTCAATCAAATTAATATAGTAGGACTGTATTACTAGCATTACTAATTTTATTAAAATTTACACTAAGTCAGTATAAACTAGTATTTGCTGTTTCTAAAGAAAGAGTTAAGTCATGTTTCAGAAAATAAATAAATAATCACAGAATGAAGTCACAACAAACGATGATCAGTATACTATCATATTTATTAGGACTATTAAATTAATATTAGAAAATATACCATTTTAGCTTTTTTCTTCTAAGATCTAGAACTCACATCACATCACATTTTACTCCATTTTATCTTCAAAAATGCTGATGCCTAAAGAAATTTTGTTACTATTAATGTTAAGATCAGAAATATAATGGCAGTGGAATAGCTTTGCTATATAAGCTTTAAAACCAATTACAACGCTCCGTTATTCTAGACAGCATTTTGCATCAATTTTGCTAAGTGGTCATATTAAATACCACAACCACCCCAAATGTCAATATAAGACATTTACAAATGTCTTAAAAATCAGTCAAAGTTTAAAAATACATGTCAATGACTCAAATGGAACTTTTATAATAAAAAAAAAAAAAAGGCATGCCTATAGTAAAATACAATCATTCAATATAAGGATGTCATTAAAAATGTAAGTCTAAGGGGATTTTACTTAGTTTTTCGACAGAGGGATCTCTGTTGTGGCATTAATGACAACCTAACAATTAAACATTTGTTTTCCCCCTTTTCCAGATGCTACAGACCTTGACCTCCAGCTACAGCAAAACTATCTAGAGCTAGTAGGACTGCAAATGCACTTCCAGTCATATACGCTTGCAGTCATATTGATCACAGTTTAACTTCGCTACTGACCCTCCAAACATTAAATTGAGCAGGGACAGCATGACCTAGGAGCACTTCATTCTTTCAGGAGACAAATGTCATGCTGAACTCAGCCTTTTACGACCATAAAAGGCATTCAAATTCTCAAACACAACAAATAAGAGGTTTCAGATAGTAGTCTCATTTCTTAATTTCCTCACTTTTAGCTGGAAGCTAGTGTTTTCTTGTTCCCAAATATAATTAGAGACAAAAGAACAGAAATATCAGGAAAAAAATAATCTTGTTACCAAAGATGTAAACCGGCAATTATTAAATTGTTCATTATTTTTCAGACCACAACATCCACTGAAGCTCTCATTAATATTTCTGTGAAAATATAGCTAACATTACTAGGACAATGCATACATGCCACACAAAGCAACTCTGGATTTCATGTGAGGGATATGCCTTCATTAAAAAAACTCACTACTAACTCACTAAAAAAACACTACTTTCAAGAAATTATCAGATCCTGAAAGCCTTAATGTCAATGACAGATATTACAGCAATTATTACAACTCATTTAAAAACATTTTTCCTTCTCCTAATTCCAAAGAAGCAGAGACGATGTACTTTGCTTAACTGAAAGCATAAGTTTTATTATCTGACATAGCTTGCCACAAATACTTTAATTTTTTTCCTTTAGACCACCAAGATAGAGAAAAGCAATAAAATGCAGTACTAAGCCAAACAGAAACTTATTAATCTTAACAGAACTGTAAGTTTTGAGGAAGAACAAAGTTAAAGAAATATATCATTATGGTTAGAAAACTGTAGCAAAGTAATATAAGTCGTTTTCTTACCATTAATTCATCAGTTGTTCTAAAGTCTATCTATTCTAAACTGCTGAAAAACTCTAGTATTTCAGACAGTAATTTTACCATTAAACTCTATGTTAAGTTATAAACTAAATATAATTCCGTATTTATGTACAAACAAATCCATTTTATCTGTAAGGCTTAGCTGTTCCCTAAGAATATTTCTAACGTATTCACAGTATAATATATCACAGAAAATCCATATCTGTCCCATAGATCTTTGAATAGTAGCATTGCAAGATGGCAATTCATTCTGTTTAATAAGTCTATTTAGTTTTATCCATATGTCCTCCAAATTCTGGTTATTACAAATAGACTGTTCAATTGTCCACTTTGCTCTATAAAATGCATGCAGTTTGAGTCTTTCCAAATTATTTTGCAGTTCTGGAGATAAAGGATGAATCTTTTCTTTGAGTTTAGCACTAGGGAGAGAGGCACTCCAAGACCTTTTCAATTTTTGCTTTCCATTAGGTGGCGGTTCTCCTTGATAGTCCAAGTTAATTGGTCTGTGAACAGCCTGTGCTTGGATTAAAGTTGGACCACGTTTCATGCTAGTGTGAAACTCAAGGAGATTTTTTGTGCAGTCATAATCAGGAGATCCTGTAACATACTCTGAAGGTGTAGAAAGTTGTTTCAATTCTTCCACTTCCTCACAAGAAATAACAGGTGCCTGCTTTTTTGGTTTGAGGGGAAGTCTGTGTAAATCATTTGGAAACCAGGGTGCAAATCTTGGTAACTGACGAATGGGAAACTCCTGCACTGCTGCTTCTGCAAACTTCTGCAGTGTTATTAGATCTCTCTGATGTGGTCGATAGTGCAAGACCACTTCCATGCTTGAACAGTAGGAATCCAGTGATTCTTAGGAAAACAGTCGCTTGATTAGGATTCTCATATCTAGACTGAAACATCTTATTTACAAGAATTTCCTTGCCCCATGATGCAAAGATCAGTAGAAAACAGGACCTAAAGCAGAAGTATTATAAAACAGTAAGATACTACTATATTAAGATAAACATTGCTAGGATATTTTTTAAAAAATAAACAAGTAGTAAAAATATGTAAGCTATATATCAGAACGTTCTGTTTTATCTAGGCTGAACATTAGTGGCTGTATTCCAACATCACCAGTGTAACTTCAGTACACTGAACATTATCCACACGCACACTGTTTATTCAAAACAGTCCCTTTCCAAGAAAATTCTTACTGTTACCATCTCATACCTGCCATCCATCGCTATTCTTGTTATATTGTTGTGATGTATATTAAAAGGCACTGCCTATTTAATTTTTTATTTAATTATTTTATTGAAATAATTAATCTGTTTTAATTATTTTATTTACTACTATCTATTTTCTCAGATTTAGCAAACAATATTTTACAAGTTTTCCTCCTATGTATCCACATTTTAAGCCAGGGCACACAAAGCAACTTGAAAATACATGTGTTACAGAAACCCTTGCTGAAATAGTACCAACTGATACAGTAGTTTTTAAAGTAAAAAGTTAAAAGGGAAGTGCTCTAGGCAAATTAAAGCTGCCTGCTTCCGTTTTGTATCGGAGCTACACATTTAGTTTTAGCCTCAAAGCTTCCAAGCACTACATGCAACTATGCTTTAATCCTTATGGAACTGATAATTTTTTAATTTATTAAACTTTTGGAATGACTAAACAATTTATTAAATCCTCTAAGGCTTTATGCTTTCTTACAAAGATTATATTAAATGCAGGGGCATGCTGAAGGGAGAACTATAAACGCCGTTATGAAGCATAAGTAGAACAGGCACTTTTGCTTTCCTATTTTCCACCCTTCTCTCCCTTCCTCCTGTCCCTGCAAGAAGTCTGCAATCATTTCAGGTTTCTGACAGAGAGCAGCAATACACAATGATACTAAAATAAAACCTTGGACTGCAGCTGTCAAGATTTTGTTTAATACAGTCACAACGCAAATAAAGCTTCACACCTTCCCCACTGCTTTTGCAAAATCTGCAGCCTGGACACTGCACTAAATTCACTACAAGCCCAAGGATTGCACTGGTTTCTTACAAAAGCAAAATGATTCACCATACCGCCTTTTGCTTTGAATTAATTACTATCAAAATGCACTTGTCAGCTGATAATGTTTCATGTTCTCAGGTTTTCACTTTTATTGTGTTTGTGTTTACACATATTTGAAAAGGGCTTGTTGAGCTCTGAACTATAGTTAGCAGAACTTACAATCACATGCAGGCATCCTTAAAAACTTTCTCTGTATTCACAGCTTTAATATTTCCTAGTTTTCTTCTTAGTAGTTATTAAACTATTAGTAATTAAACTAGTTTCTAGTTTTAAAACTAGATGGGCTCTGAAATTACTCATACCTGCACTACTCTATCTGGGCAGCCTCACTGATCTAGAATTCTTGCAGAGTTGAGATTCTAACCAGTTCTTTATCACACATATATAATTAGCAGCATTTATGATTCAAAAATGATCAAATTCTTCACAGGGCTCTCTTGATTTCTGCATTAATTTTGGAGGCATGCAAGTGACCTACACAAGCATGTTTTCACTATTCGTGATCCCTGAATCAAGGAGGTAAGCCTCGTAGTTGCACATTAAACACGAGGTGAAAAGGGCAAAAGCCATTCAAAGGCGAGTCACAGAAAGAACTGGGTTGGAAAAGACGCCTGAGATCATGGAATCCAGCGTACCAAACACCACCTTGTCAACTAGACTATGGCATCAAGTGCCACGTCCAGACTTTTCCTTAAACACTTTCCGGGACAGTGACCCCACCACCTCCCTGGGCAGCCCACACCACTGTCTAATTACCCCTTCTGTGAAGAAATCCCTCCTAATGCACAGCCTAAACCTGACGCAGTTTAAGACTGTGGCCTCTCGTCCTGGAAAACAAACAACAAAAGAAACAGCAGGGGAATCGGACAGGAAATTTTAGCTAAACATTTTCTTGTAATTGAAGCCTTGTGCAAAGCACTGACGCAGCCCAGTCCCGCTGCGCCCCTCACGCCAGGTGCACACCCTGGCACCTGGCGTGTAGGGCATGGCAGAACAGACCCCACCGCTCCCTTAACGCCCTCTGGCACCTCCTGCCGCGGGCCCCGAGCTCCGGGCCGTCCCTGCTCCACCTCCTTCTAAATCGTGGGGAGAAACACCTTCGGCTACGGATCAGACACGCTCTTTCACCACCGGATCAGGGCCGGGCGGGCCTGAACCGGCGGGGCCGCGCTGTCGGTACCTTTCAGAGCCAGCAAATGTTCCTGCTTAGGCTGGTTGACGTCCATGGCCTTCACCCCGCGGGATGGCCGGCGAAGCGGGAGGAGCCGCGCTGACTGCGGCGGTGAACACTGCCGTCCCAGGCTGCAGCGCGGCAGGCGAGACTACAGCCCCCAGGGCTCCGCTGGTGGCCCGGGCGCTGCACCCCCTCCTCCGCATGCCGGGGCCGCGGCGGGGCACGATGGGAGTCGTAGTTCTGTAGTTCGACAGTTCTGCGAAGCAGCGCCTGCGCCCGCAGGGGTGGTGCCTGAAGCGGCGGCGACTCCCGGCTCCTTCCTGCGGGGCCACTCCGCTCCGCCCTCCCCGAGATGGCGGCTCTGGGTGTAAACAAGGTCGGGGCCGGGCCGGAGGGCGGCCGCGGGCCCAGCGGTGGTGGTCGCGGCCCGACGGGCACTGCGGTGAAGGTGAGGCGACGGCTCGTCCCCAGCTCTTGTGGCGGAGCGGGCGATGCCTACCGGGGACGGGGCGTCGGAGGCCTGTGGTATAGGAGGTGTCCCCTGGGGTGCCGGGCTTATGGATTGGTTTTGGGTTTTTTTCTTTTTAAATGACCATCAATTTTGCTTCTCGGTAGTAGTTTCAGATGTTTTGGCCCGCAGCTGTTTGCTCCCAGTAGCTCGGTGCTGCGTTTGTAGCTTGCTAAGTGGCTCCCTTGGTATGATTGACCTCTTTATGAGCATCAGCTGTGAGGGAAACTCCCCACCGACCAACAGTCTGCTATGGTAGGGTCTTGCCCGCTGCTTCCTTTTCCCACGAGGATGTTTCTGCTGGTTGTGCCTCTTGATCAGTAGGTTTGTCTTGTGGTAGTGTATTAAATGAAATGGGCAGGAACTAGTACTGATCAGGCAGGATGCCGAGGAGTTAAGATGTTCTGTTTGTGTCTGATTATTTATTTACTTTTAAAAAATCTTTAGCATGATTGTTAGTTGTGTGCTAAAAGTGAAATTACTGACTCAGTTTATGTGCTGTGATTGCATGACCTTTGTAAAATAAGCTGTCATATGGCTTACTGCGTGCAGTTTTGCGTTTTAATTAGTTCAAAATCAAATATGGTCTGTTTTAACTTACAGGTTCTTGAATGTGGAGTCTGTGAAGATGTATTTTCTTTACAAGGGGACAAAGTTCCCCGGCTGCTTTTGTGTGGCCACACTGTCTGCCATGACTGTCTTACCCGGCTTCCCCTTCATGGCAGAGCAGTTCGTTGTCCTTTTGATCGACAAGTTACTGAACTAGGTAAGAAAATATAAGTTTGACATTCTTGACACCTGTCTGTCAAGGATATGTAGAAGATAATACTAGACATAGGTTGATTCTTAGTGCTCCACTTAGCAATAATATTTCCAAGTAATGAATGTGCAGTGTTCCTTTTCATTCACAGAAGCTCATACCACTGCGAAACACTAGTCAAGTGGGTATGCTAGGAAAAGAAAGTGAAAATGTTGTCTTTATGTTCTTGAACCTGGGCTTGCATGCTTTATACCTTGAAGTCCTTTTGTACACCTATATTTACAAAGGGACTACTCTGTTTAATTTTTCTGTCTAAGGGTTCCAGAATGATATTAGTTTCCTGTTGTCCTAAACACTAAACCCATGAAATTAAATAGGTAGGTTTTTTGACCAACAGATTTATCTGGATTCATGATGAAGTGATCTAGAGGGAAGGGTCAGTGATAACAAACCTGGTTTTTACAATGTCAGTTACTTCTCTACATGCAGTAATTGATAGTGGCAGATCAGTAACAGGAATTCCCCTGCTCTAAGAGTGTCTGCATATGGTATTTGAAAGGATAAGATCAAGCTTTTTTCTTACAGTGGGAGTTTTATTTTAGGCAAAAGATGACACATGTGTATAATTTCTTCAGAATAAGAATTGCCTGGTCAGCGTGGGGTTACAGAAAAGACAAGCTATCAGAGAAACCTATAACAAAAAGAACTTTTTAATAGAACTGTCTCCAGCAGTTTTGAATAGCACTGAGGGAAGAAAAAAGCCATTGTAAGGAGCAGAATCCTCAGAGAAGGATATCTCTAATCTGGTAAAGCATGAAAGAAATGGTTAAGTATCAAATTTGCTTGACTTTGCAGTATGAGAATCTGCTAGACTGTAGACTGAACTGCAGGGAATATTAAGGCACTCTGCAGGATGTTTTTATGAAGATAGGAGTCAGGAAAAAAAAATACTAGTCTCATATGAAAGAGAGGTTTGTTTTCTGGGCAGATGGAGGTGGTGAAGTATGAGCATCGTGAATGATTGCCAGTTTAGTAGATGTGGTTAAAAGAGTAATGGTTTGGTGGACTTCTTATATATGACTGTACAGCTGCATAAGATTTCTTAAACTATGCTTTTAAGAGGGAGAATGTTAGAGCACAGCACTCAGTCCAGTTGTTATGAAATATTTTAGTCCAGACCACTAATGGTGCACTGTGATGGGGAGCTTGTTGCTTCTCAGTTTTAATTGTGCAGTTTTTCCCAGGCATCTGAAATGATCCTATATTTTTCGTGTGTGTGTTTCATGTTTGGCAAAAATGAAGCTTTACAAAAACATTTACAGATTTCTTTTTTTTCATCTTTCTGAGGAGCTTTTGTTGAAATGCAGTGAAATATTATTAAACCTTCAAATCCCCTATAGTTAGGAAGAGGGAAGAAAGGCTTCAGGATCCTTTCACATCAAGGATAATAGACTTGCATCCTGCTGGCTAACACTACGAAGAAGAAGGTTGCACTGTGATCAACAGTTGCTTCCAAAAGTAATAAGTAGAAAAATTTAGCAAAACAGTTTGAAAATAAAAGTACTTCTGTGAATAAAAATAAAAAGAGGTCGTAGCCACTTTTAATCTTTCCATATCCAACGGCCTTGAGAAATATTATTGCTTCTAGGGTGTAAAAACAGGATATTTTGTGGAGTGCAGCTTGTCATGGCCCCGCTTTGAGACTTCTATGCTTTTGTTACCTTGCTCTAATCACCTAGTAGTTATTGCTGTTGGTTAAATTTGCTGCACTTATAGTTCTGGTTTTTTCTAGAGCTTAGGAGGTGGGAGGGACAACTTGGGTCCCAGGGGAACTTTTCATGGTTCTCTCCCCTTTATTTGAGGATATATGAGAAAGCAAGCTCCATGTTCACCCTATTACTGTTCTACCCTTTAATGAATTTAATTAAATAATGTTCTCTAGTCTCAGAGAGCTGATTATTGTCTAAATCTTGATTATAAGACCACTGCCAAGAGAAAATTCTATTGAAAGAAAAGCTGTAAAATTAGGTCATAAAGCTACCCGTGTTGAGCACAGTCTCTTAATCAGTAACTGGATTTATGAAGACTTCCAGTTGGTCATTTAAGCTATGGTTACTTTTTGTCCTTTGCTTTTACTACTGAAGCACTTAATGCTATATTCATCCAAGATTTCCTAAGTATTCTTGGGAACTTTTAGAAAGAAATGCTTGGGAATCTGTATATTAATACATGTAGCTATACTTTTTTGGAAGTGGACTCTTAGTTTAAATTTACAAGACTGTCTCATCTTTCTATACATAACTGTATGTGAAGGCATGGTTAGAAGTGCTTTGTGAATCAGGAGTTTTGGAAATATGTGTTCTGCAACCAAAAACTGAAATGTTGTTTACATACTTAGCAAAATTTTCAAATAGTTCATAAGACCTTGTTACAAGAGAAAACATTTTGTACTGAACAGATAGAACTAAAGCCTGCCTAAGCATACTACATTGCAGAATAGACAAAACATTAATTTTGGGGGCGGTTTTTTAAGAATTCTTTAATGAAGTTTGCTGTGATTAATCTTCTAACGGAGAACTTTAAATGAGTATGCTAAAGGTATGTGAACTGTTGTCTTCAATTGGACTAACATTTTTTAACCAAAAAGGTGCAATGCTAAAGCTTTTTTATTTTTCAAAATTTTGAAATCATGTATTCTGGAGTTTGTTGATTTGGACAGTTTATATAGGGGAAAATCCAATGAATAGTGTCTGTAGAAAAAGAGGGTTCTCTTAAAGCCTTTTTCTTAAAGTATGTTGATTTGGGAGAAGAAGCAAATAATTTCTTGCAAACTACTTTCTCTCTTTGTGTATTGGATTACTGGGGGTTTGTTTGTTTGTTTTTTGGTGGTGTTCTTTTTTTTTCTATTGGGTTCTGGGTTGTTTTTGTTTTTTTTAATCAATATATGTACCAGAGAGTTTTTAGGAAAGATGTGATTATGTTACAACTTTGGAGTTTCTCTGTATCTACCATTACTGCAGATCAGGAATTATTTTCTCTCATTAAAACTTGTTCAACAGAAATATGCAGGTGATGGCATCCTGCATGGAATCCATTTTATTGGTATTGCTTACATTTCCACATGCCTTTGCTAGAGTTTGACTCCCAAGATGAAGCTTAAAATTATTGTGCAAGAAAATGCAATTATAACATTCTCTCAAATCTGTTCAGATATTTAGACAAAAGTTGTTCCTTTATCCCTTTCATTATTTGTAATACTTTTGCAGTCAAGCTTCATGCTTATGAAATTGACATTTGTATTGTTAGCTGGAGTCAATATCTTCACTCTGTTGCTATCTTGTTCCTGGCTAACACATTTCCTGCTGTTGATGTCTTACTCTTTTTTTGAGGAGACAGTCAGAATGTATAATGATTTTTGTAATGGGCACAAGCATCCTTTGTAGGCACGAGAATGCAATCACTAGACTCTTTTACATTTGTGATCAAAACAGAATTTGAGCTGAAGTCCAAGAGATTAAATAGATGTATTTATACAACTCATCTTTTAGTGATTTTAAATATAAAATAAACACTTGATCAGATGTGTTGAAAATGGGTAGGTCAAGTACGTAAAAATTTTATAGTAGATTTAGAGTAAAAAGAAGCAAAGTCCCTTTTTTTTCAAATATGTAAGATTTACGATACATACCAGTGAAATGAGATGATTTTTGTATGAGCATGCATGCCTATGACAAGGTTAACCCACCTAGCTGATCAGGGGAAGCCAGTTGATGTGATCTTTTTGGATTTCAGTAAAGCTTTTGATACTGTCTCTCACAGCATCATTCTGGACAAAATGTCCAGCACACAGCTGGATAAACACATCATGTGAGGGGTGAGCAACCGGCTCATGGGTCAGGCACAAGGGATTACAGTGACTGGAGTGACATCAGACTGGGGGCCTGTCACTGATGGGGTTCCACAGGGCTCCATCCTCGGCCCTGTGGTCTTCAACATCATAAATGACTTGGGTGCAGGACAGGAAGGGATGCTAAGCAAGTTTACAGATGATACAAAACTGGGAGGAGCTGTTGACTCCCTCCAGGGCAGGGAGGCCCTGCAGAGACACATCGACAAATTAGAGGGCTTGGCAGTCATCAACCGTATGAAGTTCAACAGTACGGGAAAGCACTGGGTTGTGCTAGGACAGGGCAATCCTGGATGTGCAGACAGACTGGGGAATGAGAGGCTGGAGAGAAGCACCATGGAATGGGCCCTGGGAGTCCTGGTCGATGGCGAGTTGAACAGGAGTCAGCAGTGCCCTGGCAGCCAGGAGAGCCACCTGTGTCCTGGGGGCATCAGGCACAGCATCACCAGCCGAGCAAGGGAGGAGATTGTCCTGCTCTGCCCCGCACTGGGGCGGCCTCACCTTGAGTGCTGGGGGCAGCTTTAGGTGCCACTGCACAAGAAGGACAATATTTGAGTGTCCAATGGAGGGCATGAAGATGGTGAAGGACCTTGAGGGGAAGCTGTATGAGGAGCAGCTGAGGTCACTTGATCTGTTCAGCCTGGAGGAAACTGAAGATGTCATTGCAGTTACCAACTTCCTTGTGAGGGGAGGAGGAGGGGCAGGCGCTGCTCTCTTATCTCTGGGGAGCAGTGGCAGGACCCCAGGAAATGGCTTGAAGTTGTGTCAGGAGAGGTTTAGTTTGGATATTAGAAAAAGGCTCTTCACCCAGAGTGTGGTTGGGCGCTTGAAGAGGCTCCCGAGGGAAGTGGTCACAGCACCAGCCTGACAAAGTTCAAGAAGTGTTGGAGGATGCCGTTGGGCACACGGTGTGATTATTGGGAATGGCCTGTGCAGGGCTAGGAGTTGGACTCAGTGATCCTTGTGGGTCCCTTGCAACTCAGCATATTCCGTGATTGCGTGTTTTATAGGATGCTTACTGGTTATAAATTCTGTTTTAGTAGATTAAAAGATGGCATGTAATGTTTGCTTGTTTTTCCATCTGTGACCAAGATGGACACGTTATACAATTGCTAGTACTTGTATTAGCAATTCTCATGATACACAATAGCAAGAATATAAGAGCAGTATAATTTTGTTTCTCATGACAGTTTAGAGTTACGAACAAGAACATAAGTACAGAACAGCTACAGACTTGTATTTTTTTTATCTTGTTGGTTACAATGCAGTGAATTCTGTTTTGACTTTCTCTTCACTACTAGACATGGAACAGAACTAATGTGATTAAAATCAGATACAAGATTGTAAACGGACAGGAGTACTTTGTACTGTCTAGGGGTTTTTTAATAAATATTAAAACCTGTGAAAGAAAAGGCTTTTGTAAGAAACTCTGTGGTGATTGAATACCTTATTCCTCTCTCAGCCTTACCCAGTGTTTGCCTAAAGGCGAAGACAATGTTTACTTAAAGGCTAGGAGCTGTAATCTGTTCTTAAGTAGGTTTTCCGTTTAGGTACGTGTACATCCGTTTATACTGGGCTATTAATTGCTATCTGGATTAGTAGCTAATCTGAAAATAGAAGGCTAATCTGTTAGTATCAGCAGTCATTACTGGTGTGTTGTTAATGTGAGTATTTTGGATGCTGTAAAAGCTGAAGATTGTGCAGTCAGTTTCCTGTGAGAAAGTGCTGCTCTGAACACTCCAGAAGGGAACAGTGTAGCCACTTCTGAGTGCTTGGTTTTCTGAGAGTTAGTCTATTGAGATACACGCTTAGCAAATCCAGCCTCTGTTTACAAACTGTTTTCATGTAAATTAAATTCTAAAAGTGGATATAGTGCTCTGTATTTCTTCAACTTTTAATAAGAGCTGACTCTTGCTCTGTGTTATGAAAAAAGACTGTGATCTTGCTAGGAGAGCTCAAGCTAAAAAATCACTAAGCTCTGAAGTCAGAATATATCAAGACAGATGACTCTGCTGGTGCTTAGTGTAATTGTGGAGGGATAGAACATACCTTCTGTAAACTTCAAGATCTATGGCAAATAAAAGTTAAAAGACTTCATTTTTTTGTTTGCAACTTATTTTGTGAACTACACTGATCTAAGATTGGGTATTGGCAATGCAATGCTTCTCTGTAGCAGAGAAGGCTTCCACCATGGAACTGATAACTGCAGAGATCATCGACTTTAAGAGCACGGACTTTTTAAAGCACCTTGCTTTATACCTAACTTCAAAATTACTAACCAGTGCTTTCGTAGGCCCATTTCTGGAAGCAGCAAATAAATGGTCCTTACTGGTAAGCATGTTTTTTTAAATAAGTTGGAAAATTATACCCATTGAGCGTGTTAGAGGATAAATAGTTTAAAAATGCTCCCATTTATAGGAAAACAGTATCATCCATTTATTGCCTTTAATCTGTGAGGCACATAACTTCTCAGTGGTTAAATTCAAAATAGAGTATTATGTTCAATAGTTTAAACTGTGAGGAAGATGGATGAGGGAAAAAAGCTTCCTGTAGTAAAACTGAAAGCTACATAAAGCAATGAGGTATCCAGTGTGGTTACCAGTTGGACAGTTGTCATAACTGTTATCTGTCTGTTCATTTAGAACTGCACTTTCACTCTCACAACGGATCAAAATCTATGGACTGTTTGATAAACCTTCGTACTGAAGAAGGAAAACTTATTGCCTGTAAAGGATCAGTGAGATGACATTGAATTCCAGAAGGATGAAGGGCACATACTCCTTCCAGACTGCCACAGGGCAGCATAATTTAGGAATCAGGAGACAACATGGGACAATTGAATAATTCAAGTAGTCTGGGCTCTCTGGGAAAACGTGGGAATATTGTTTCCATTAGTTCATGTAGATAGCTGATGTGCAGTGTGCACAAACTGAAACACAGGAGTTTTGTCTGCATATAAGGAGACAATTTTGACTGTAAGAGTAACCAAGCTCTGCCACAGGTTGCCCAGAGAGGTGATAGAATCTGCTTCCTTGGAGATGTTCAAAAGATGCCTTGAGTGTGGTCCTGGACAACCAGCTCTAGGTGACCTTGGCAAAGTGATGTCAAGAGGTCCCTTTCAACCTCAACAATTTTGTGATTTTGTTATGGCTTAAAAGTAATGGCCCAGTGCTCAATGATGATGCTTGATCTCTTGAGCCACCTTTTCCTTGCAGCAGAGAACATGCCATTAAATTCATGACAATTATACTGAAAAAACATCAAGGGATGATAATTCCTTGAAGGAGCAACCCACTAAGATTCTCACATGCCATATGGCCTATACAGATAATATTTAGCAGCAGTTATTGGGATGGAGTTCTGATTTTGTTTCTTATCTCATTGCTTCATATTAACTTCTACAAAATCAGAATCATACAGGAGTAGACATGGACTTCTGCTTTGCTCTAGGGAGTATGAAGGATCTTCCTTTTTATCAAATAGTGTACTACCCTGGGTTTTCTTTCTGAATATTGTTTTAACTGTTACTTAGGTTTTACTGGAATGAGATCTGAAATAGCTGTTGCATCTTGTGATTCAGGGAATAAGGCCTGTTGGGAATTCTTCATGGTTTCCATTAGCACAGTAGAAGTGTTCATTGTGCATATGAAAATAATTTTTATGGTACACAGTATCTGTGTGTTTCTTGTATTCTTTCATTGTTAGCTACTGCAGATTATTTTACAAGTGATTTTACTGAATTCCTGTAAATTTTTAAAAATCTTGGCATCTTTTAAATAGGGAAAATCTGCATAAGTATTAAATAGCTCAATGACTGAAGGAAGAAAGAGGATGGAGTGAGCTTGCAGAAAAAGTGCTAGTTGTATCTCACTACATTAATATTAATGTAGTTGATGTGTTCTTAGTGTTTGTCAGAATCTGAACTGTAGTATGTGAAATTTCTCAAAATGATATGTCCTTGAGATTTTTCTTCCTCTCCTCCCCTTTGTTTAACTCCTCATCAAAAATAGGAGATTCTGGTGTCTGGGGATTGAAAAAGAACTTTGCTTTGTTGGAACTCTTGGAACGGTTGCAGAATGGACCTGCTGGGCAATATGGGACAGCAGAAGAAGGCATTGGTCTGTCTGGAGAGGTACCGAGTTTTAAACAAAAAACCAAAAAAAAAAATTGTTACGTTTGTTAGAAATTATCTCTAAATAGAAAAAAGTCTGAAATTACATTCGGCGAAGAACTGACTTTCACTAATAATACTGTTCTTTTCTTTTAGCATCTAGTATTAAGGCTTCAAGTAATTGCTTCATAATTAAATGCTCATTTTTACTTGACTAAAGCAGAAAATAAACAGGTGTTCATAAGCATGCATACTATTTTCCCTGGTTTTTATGCCTTGAGGATTTTTAGAAAAGGTTACTTATTTTGATATTTTAGTTATAGTGATATAAGCACAATTTTCTAACACTCCGTAGGAATTCTTTCTAAAGACTTAAGCTCTTCTTCTCAATAGTTGTCTTTTGTAGTCATTTTATTAGATCATGTAGTAGTACTTCATTACCAAAACTAGCTGCTTTTATCATTTCAGTCTTAATAGTTGGTGTGCAAAATATCTTGCAGTACCATTGTAGATCTAGATAACTTTCCTAAATGCACCAGTTGTTCCTATTTGACCATTGGTGTTTTGTTTTTCTGTAACTACTTACTGGAGAAAATTTTTGGAACCAGATTTATTTTCTCCTCCAAACTTTATTTTTACCTTAAAACTTGCACTGAAGCTTGGATTTATAAAAACACTGAACACTTTTAAACCTTTGGTTTTTAAGAGTTTATTGAAAATCTAAAATCAAGTTTCAAAGTAGTCCAGATATTTATTAGTGTATAACTTTTAAAGGAAGCTTACGTTGTTGACAAGTCTTCTGATTTTTTCTCCATTAAGGATTAAGTATTAACAGCTTCAGTTTTGCCTGTTTTTTGTTGTCAGAGTATCATTCGTTGTGATGAAGACGAAGCGCATGTTGCATCTGTGTATTGCACTGTTTGTGCCACTCACCTGTGTGCAGACTGTTCCCAGCTTACTCATTCTACCAAGACTCTAGCGAAGCACAGGCGTGTACCTCTTGCTGATAAGCCTCATGAGAAGACGATGTGCTCCCAACACCAAGTGCATGCCATTGAGTTTGTTTGTTTAGAAGAGGGCTGTCAGGCGAGTCCTCTCATGTGTTGTGTCTGCAAAGAATACGGGAAGCATCAAGGTCATAAGGTACTGCCAGTAATTAATTTCTAGTCATACCATGGGGTGGCTTGCATAATTATTTATCCAATTAAACTACAAAAGCTTGTCAAGAAAGGAGGGTAGACTCTTGATGTGTCTTCATCCCGTTCTTTCGTTTTCCCTTTTTGTTAGTTTGATAGTTGCCATGGTAAAATTAAGAAAAAAAATTCTAAAAACTCAGAGTTGCTAATGTGTGCATATATGTATATATATGAAGAAGGACAGTCCCTTTATCTGCTGCTTTTCTGAACTTCTCATAACATTAGACCACCAGTTATAAGAGCAGTTTTCATAAGTCATTTCATTTCATTTTCGTAGTGCAGACGCTAGGTTCACGTAACATCACTGGTGCAATATAACCACCCTTTTTTTTTTATAATAAATTTTGATAAACAGGCAAGTTTTTTTGTTTTCCTGTATAACTGCTAGATGTCTGAGTTAGTTTCAACATAATCTGTAAGTCCTGATTTTATTTTTAAAATGCAGGATGATTTTAAATTCTTACTTGGCTTTCCTATATATGTGTAAATATATGCTCGTATATTTGCACCTGCATTTTAAATACGTAGTAAAATAGAAAAGATGATTAAGAAAGACATTTATGATTGATATTTAATATGTTGCTTTTAATTAATAGCACTCAGTCTTGGAACCAGAAGCGAACCAGATTCGTGCATCCATTTTGGACATGGCTCACTGTATAAGAACTTTCACAGAAGAAATCTCAGATTATTCCAGAAAATTGGCTGGAATTGTTCAGCATATAGAAGGAGGAGAACAAATAGTTGAAGATGGAGTTGGAATGGCCCATACTGAACATGTATGCTTTTCAAAATTTTTATTTCCCCAACATGCACAGATTATTTGCTTTTTGTAATAACTAGGATAATTAATTTCTTTGAAAATTATGCATAAGTTTTACAGGACACGACTCTAAGTTCTTTTATCTAGCAAGGCAGTATTGAGCCTTAGGTCAGCAGATAGATGGAAACTTGTGTGTTACAATGTTTTTAGGCTACATGAAAACAAGGAAACTGTTGGAAAAGTTGTATAACTGCTAGTGTACAGATTGTTTGTGTTCTCAGGTGGTATGATACTACTGAGGCTTTTTTCCATGATAATTTTTTGTAAGATGTATATACATGCAAATGAGCTACTTGATCATAGGAGTAACTTCTCGGAGGGTCTTGGTATTATACAGAAAGCTTCTTCAGCCCTAACTGGGACTTGAACTGTGATCTAGCCAAGCAGATGTGAAAATAAGTTAGAATCTGGAATAAAATTTAAAATGTACTTCTGAAATTAACTGGTGTCCTTAATCTCTTGGAATTCCCTACTGCAACACTGTAGGTACCAGGAACTGCAGAGAATGCTCGCTCATGTGTCCGAGCCTATTTTTCTGATCTTCATGAAACCCTTTGTCGTCAGGAGGAAATGGCTCTTAGTGTTGTTGATGCTCATGTGAGAGAGAAGTTGATTTGGCTTAGGCAACAGCAAGAAGACATGACCATTCTCCTGTCACAGGTTTCAACAGCTTGCCTTCACTGTGAAAAGACTTTACAACAGGTAGGTTGGCAAGTGAGCTGTAGCATGTGGTAAAATAGATGGAACTATAAATTAAGTTTAGACTGCAAAAGAGAGGTTAGATGGTACTCTGCTTTATTTCCTTGTAAGATTAAAACAATCGTGATAGAACATGAGATTTAAGTATTCATTACACAAGAGTGTTAGACAAAGATAGTAAGTACAAAAGTGTAGAGTCCTCCAGTTGCTGGAAACTCTGTGGCATTACTTTTCTGGAGTAATTTCTGCTATTTGTGAAGTTAGTGAAAAGGCAAGACAAGACTGAAACAAAAAAAAACCGTACAGACTTTATTGGAAGGATTTTACAGTTGCAATTACAATTATAGATGTTTGAAGGTAGTTATCACACATGACTGGTAGGAAAAAGTGTTCTAGGATTAAATAGCTTTCAGTAGCGCTTGTAAAATGGGTAATTCAACATCTTAAATGTATGAGGAATGTGGCTATATGAGAGTATTTGATAGATCCCTTATTTACTCAGTTTAATGACAAGAAAAAGTAGATAACATGTGTAGAAAATAGTAAACTGAGTGTGAGAAGAAGCTACTTCATTAATGTGTTACATGTATTTTTTTCAGATTTGTTTAGAGCTTGTGTTTGGTTGCTTAGTCAGATTCAACTGTACAAATGTTCTGATCATGAATGGGTGGATAGTAATATTTTCCTCCTGAGTGTGTTGCTATATGCTGCAAAGTAATTGCTCCATTCCATCTCCTGGAATGATATATGAACAATATAAACATTCTTTATATGTTACATTGTTATTGTTTCTTATAATTTATATTACTACTAGGTGTCTCGTAAAGGAAGTTTGTTGGTTTTTTTTACCCTGCAGAACTATTTAGTATCTGTTAGTGTTAAGGAAAAATGTTAAGATATTCATATTTATATTGCAATTTTAAATAAATCTGTTTCGTAAATAGTTTTGTTTTAGTTTCTTGAAGTAGAATATTTCTGTTTAAATTGCCTAATTTATGTTGTATTTGGGGTTTTTTAAAGTAAATTACTAAATGAAAGGAATGCTTTTGTTTTCTTTGTCTGTTTAGGATGACTGCAGAGTAGTGCTGGCCAAACAGGAGATTACAAGATTGCTAGAGACATTACAGAAACAGCAGCAGCAGTTTACAGAACTTGCAGATCATGTGCAGCTGGATGCTAGCATACCGGTCACTTTTACAAAGGTATTCTTAATCTCATGGAAGTACAGCTATGCACTATATGAAGTCCCAAATCTAATTTAATATAAAGCAGGAATAATATATGTACATTATGATACTGTATTTATTGCAGCAAGCTGAGGGAGTTCAGTATCAGTTAGAGCCACAGTGTCTTATCACATGGTGAGTACAATCTGGTAGTTGAGCAACAAACCATTGTGCTGTTATAATTAGGGTGAGAAATGTTAATTTGACATTGACCACATCAGTAACTCTTTGAATGTGAGCTGTTTTCTTTTTAATATGTTGGATAGCATTTGTGAATGAATTTCAAATTCCTAGAAACACCTTTCTTTGGAAATATATCTGATTATTTCCTGAAAATTGCTCACCTATTTTAAATACACCACTACTATTATAACTTTCAGTTTATAATATTAGAAAAAATGTATTTCTTTCAGTTCATTAAACAGTCGAACAGTCGTTTGTTTTATAGTTGCTTTGTATTCACTGATAGACGTGGTTCCTCGTCTAAGTAGGTTTGAATTTTATTGCTTCAATATAATTTCAGTACCACTTTCTTTGAAAGGGATTAATGTATTCGAAGTTTGATAATGGTACTTCTATTTTGTGTATATGAATGGTATTTATTCTTTTTGTTACTTTCCTTGTAGGAAGGTAAATAAGTTTGAAACTCAAGGAAGAAGAAGTACTTTGATGTATGGGGTTTTTTGTTTCTGAATGGGTGAAAGAGGAGTAGAAGCTATTGTTGCTGAGACGAAAATGAGGTTTTAACTGTAGCTGTTGAAGCATTTACTATAAGGAAGTTAATGGTTCCTTGGGGATTCTATGTCCATTCTTGCTGACATCAGAAATTAAATTTTTTCAAAATAATTAATTTTTTAACTTCAGTATATTTGAATTTCTATGTTAATGCAACATTTTCACTTCTGCTCGTCTCTTTCCTCTTCAGCAGAAACCAGAGCTGGTAGGGCCAGGGAGACCTCTTCTGCAAACTTACATTATTCCGTGAATGAAGCAGTAATCACATTTCACAGATGAAGAATTGCTGAGTCAGATGGGCATTTTGAATGTCTGGTTTTGCCTTTAGGGGCTGTTAATATGACTTGAAAATTTTGATTGTGAATTTCTGAGCATTTGGAAGGGGAATGATAGGAGCCAGCTAAGGTGTTACTGGACACCTGAAATAGGCTGGGGGGGATCCAGAAGGCTTGGTTTTCTCCTGTAACAATTTGTATTTTTAGGAGGTCTTCTGATTGTTAATTTCTGAATTTCAAAGGTGCTAAAGCAAGTGTAATTTTTCACAAAAACAGCAGCAGCCATGAAAAAGTAATGTGAAAATAATTCCTTCAGTCTCTTATTCTTTGTTTCCTTACATCTGATGAAGTTTAATGTTCTCTTTCAACACAGTGTGTTTTTAGAATCCTGTTATGCCACTACTGTGACTTGCAGTGAGGCTTTTTGTACATGAAAGATCTGGACCTAGCAACACATATAACACCTGGCAGAAATAAAATCTTCAGATTAAAAAACTGTAAATTGTTATTATATTACTGGAAAAGTCTCTCTCAGGAGCTGGCATACACTGAAGACTCTGAAGAGAGGATTTGGAGAATTCTGGTCGACATGTCTTCATGTGCTTAGCTTGGTGGCAAGGAAATGGCTCCTCATCCAGGAGTGTGACCCTTATTTCAAGAAACTGTTCTGTCAAATGAGTGCAGTGGCTGTAAAATGATATATGCAAGAATAGCATTTGGTCATGGTAAATATGTGTGTGTGCATGCTGTGGAGAGGGAAAATGATTAAGGAAACAGTGCCTGAGATTAACAGATGAGTACTCACTACTGTGTTAAACTAAGTATGGGCAACTGCTAATCCTTATCAACATCAAGACTACCTGAGAAGACAGCAATCTGTCTTCTGTCAATCTTTCCATCTATCAGATGGAAAGTACTTAAAGATGGTATTAAGTAAACATATACAGAGAGCTTTGAAGTGACAGAACTATCTGTGCAAAAAGTGGAAATTTGATATCTATCACACTGTGTTTTGATTCCTTCTGAGAGAATACAAACATACTGAGAACAACCTGTTTTCATTCTAAACCTTAGAGAAATCAAACTGCAACAGAATGGTTAAATTTGGCAGTCACTCATCTCCTTCGCTTCCCTGATGATTTAAGTTGTACTGCCTCTGCCCTCCAGCCACGGGAGCTGTAGAGGTGACTAGTGCTTCTGGTGGAGCTATGAGGGCATTGCCAGGTTGCCACACTGTCTGCAAGCTCTGCCAATAGCCAAGGTGCTGCCTCCTGCAAGAAACCTATAAACTGAGCAGCTCTGTCCAGAGTAGCTGCTTTTCCTTCCTCCCTCCTTTCTGGTACAGAGAAGAACTGGGGAGACTCATTGACAGAAATTTTAGACAAAATCAGAACTGAGGTTTGAGTGTGGAAAGGGTGCGGGAGACAGGGCAATTTTCAGATTCTTCAGAGCCATCTGCATACTTCTTTGTATTTTTTCTCTTTCTCTGCACCTTTGCTATTGATGTGCTTGTCAAGAATCTAAAAGCCTAAAAGTTTTTCAGAAGGAGATAATCCATTCTGTTAACATGTTGTGTTGCAGTGTTGTCACTGAATTTCAGGTCTGACTCCACATATCTAGAACTTTGAGGAAATTTATTAAGAAGTGGTCAAGTCTCAATGTTTTATTTTCCAAATCTCAAATAGTCTTTTGATTTTGGAGCACCTGCCTTGTATAGTAATATCACTGAACTTGCTGAGCTTATACAATTTTATTTCACAGATTCAAATAAAGTCACTTTTTTTTACACTGAATAGGTAGTCTGAAGAGTTCTATGATAAGGATCATCTGGGCCCATTTATGTTTCAAGCAGTAAGCAGACAAATTCATAGGTGAATAATGCATCAAGATATGCTAGTTGCAGAAACTTCACTGTTGGCTCAGCAAATCCATGAGCTGCAAGCTATTAAATACAGGGAAGGTATTTAGGAGTATTATCACTATGTGCTTTCCCTATTACTTACTTTCATATCCGTCTTTGGCTTGTTTCAGACAGTATAAACGGCGAGATGAACCTTCGATCTGGCTCTTAAACTTATAGTCATGATGTTGCTGACTTTTGTATTGTGGTAGCGGCATAATTATATTTGGAATTTTTTTTAGGAAGCAGTTTCTCAAGGTATTTTTACTCTCTTCAGAGATTATGATAGCATAAGGTCATTGAATTGTATTGATAATTCTGAAAGTATGCTACTTCTCCCATGACAGAAAGGAAAATCCAGTTGCTTGTCATGATGACAATATATCCAAATATGTAATGGATACTCTGTGTGTATGTGTGTGTATTTAGATAAAATAGTTAGATGTCTCAAATCATGTGATGTAGATGTTTATATGTCCTATCACACTGGCAATGTGTTTGTCTTCTACCAGGACAGGTTGTTGTGGTTTTGCACTCAATAGTATTTCTTCTGTAACAAGAAATAAAAGGCTGTGTGCAGTAGGCATAGTGCTGTCAGGATTTTGCAAGAAAACAAATACATTGCCACATAGCTCTGGTGATTGAAACCCTGGTGTTTCATCAAGATAGCAGTTCTAAGGACTTCAAAATGTGTTCCAGTAATACATAGTAATCTCAGCCTATGTTGTTTGTTTTAGAATTTATGCTTTGCCACTTGATCACATTGCCAGGGTCATCTCCTTCAATACTTAACAATAGCTTCGTGTAAGCTACAGATAGGGAAGTTGATTCTCATTCCTTGTCTCCAAGCAAGACTTGGGGGTTTTGTTTGTTTTTCTCCACTATTTCAAATTACTGCTTAGTGCTAGTAATGTTGCCGTTGCAAAGGATTGGAAGAGGCGTGGGGTGAAGAGATACAGCTATGGAACTTCCAGGAAGGAAGTAGTCCTCTAGGTGGAGATATTAATAAAGGGGGGGGCAAGAGTTCTCTGGTCAGAGAATTCTAATTAATTGCTGCAAACAATTCTTTACATGGTTTCAGCCAAGAGTGATGAAAGAACTTGAAATTTTATCAAATACAGACACACTGTCATGAAACTGGCTGACTTTCTAAAAGAAATGTGGTAACTCAGGTGGAACTTACAGATTCACTACAGAGATTATTGGATATTTTTGTTTCTGTTATTGCTGTAACTGATTGATGGTTGTGCCTTGTACTTTTGGAGTCGATCCATTTAATCATTTTACAAATGGTGATAAAATACATGTTTAAAACATAAGGGTTTTCCAGATTGAATTTCCTAAATTTGCTGTTGTTTTGTGTGTACTGTTTCTTCCAGGACAACAGGGTACATATTGGACCAAAAATGGAAATTCGGGTTGTTACTTTAGGACTAGATGGAGCTGGCAAAACAACTATTTTGTTTAAGTTAAAGCAAGATGAATTCATGCAGCCAATTCCAACAATAGGTTAGTAGCTACAATTTAAATGTAATGACTTTTCCGTATGTTTGACTCATCTGCTGATTTGGGTTATTTTATGTTCATACAGAGCAGGACTGTAAACCTTTAATATTTTTATTCCAGGTTTTAACGTTGAAACAGTAGAATACAAGAATTTAAAGTTTACTATTTGGGATGTAGGAGGAAAGCACAAATTGAGGCCTTTGTGGAAACATTATTATCTCAATACGCAAGGTAATACTAATACAACTCTTAAACTGCATTTTGTCTTCTAGCTTGTATTTCAGAGCCAGAAAGATGATTAATAGAAATAATTTATGACAGTAGAAAGTTGGTCATATAATGTGAAGTACAGCTGCTATATTCATGAGCTAATAAATTTTAATCCAGTTGGTCACAGTGTCTGCTGTATGATAAAGGTGCATTCTCCATAAATCCATGAGACAGTTCATGGAGCCAAACAAAATTAGAACCTCTGTTAAATTGGTTCTAGCTGACAACAGACAAGGTGCAGCATTCCAAAGTCTACATAGTGAGAAGCAGTACTTGCCAGGTATGAAATATAAATAGCACTTGAAAATACTCAGCTTTTAGGAGCCTTTAGGCTCCCAAACTTAAAAAATTCTACACAGTTCTGTAACTTCTGACTTGCTATTGCAGTGTAATACCTGATTATAGACGAGATCACTGATTCTGAAAACATTGATGTATATGGTGCCAACTTCAGAATTAATGTTGTGCTTTTGGAAATCCTCCCCATAGGTTTTTTTCAGCTTAGAAAGAAGTTCCTCTTAATTGATTCATTCACAATTATCTGACATACTTAGGAATTACAAACACCAGTTCACGTGCTCTGCTTTGTGCATTATTTCAGCCTTAAATGCAAACTTTAACATTTCAAATTACTCAGCTTTTCAAACTTTTAAAAATTGTGTTTTGGGATTTCTGTTATCCTCTTAAAACATACTGTGTAAAGTAGCATGGAATCATGCCTGCCCTGAAGAATTGTATGTTGGAGAGAAAGCTAAGCAGTTACCTTGATACATAACTGCAGTGGATTTTACTTAATTTTGGTGTTGGGTTTTTTTTCTTTGCAAAACCCTTGATTTTAAATTCTGTTCTCTAGCTCTGTCCCCCAACTCTCCAGTCTTTCTGGCATCTTAGTTACTCTCTCTAGTGGATAGTAAAATCTACTGCTTCTACACTGGGTCCGTGGCCATCTTCTCTGGATTATGTAGTCTGTAGTTGAAGTAAGCTGTGTAGATTTGGCTGAACCTGCAAATATTACAGCCCATTAAGGGAAACTGAAACAGTCATATGGGAGTTAATGGAGTATAAATGGATCAAGAAATGGTTTAAACCGAGATACTTAATCCACACATAATAAATCTGGTTTTAGACCTAAGTAGTTAAAATATCATGGCCTTTATATTAGACTAGGAAAAAAATTAAAGATTTTTTTCCCTGTTTTAGGATGAATTCTAGATTTCTGTTTAAAATATAGAAGTATGTAAGAAATTTCTTATCATACTGGATTTAAAATTGAAGTTGTGCACTGCTGAGAAACATCACGTAGAAAACTTCTAGGGAGTAAAGGAATTGTGTAACTTGAAAGCGAGTTTTGCAGAGTTTATCTTTGTGTGTCAAACATTTCTCTTTTTCTTTCGTAGCAGTGGTATTTGTTGTTGACAGCAGTTACAGAGACAGGGTCAGTGAAGCATACAGTGAACTTGCAAAATTATTAACAGAGAAGGAATTGCGGGATGCCTTGCTCTTGATCTTTGCTAATAAACAGGTATTTGTGATTGATTTTTACTCTCTTTTCCTCAGCTTGTCTATCAAATTCCAACTTTCTGAACCCTCTGTTGTGGGTAGGGAGTGCTAATGTGGAAAGCATAAAATGTAGGTGTTTTCCTTATGTGTAATGATGGTCAAATAAGTGTTGGTGCTATGAGTGTTCAGTAGATTGAACAACCAGGGATCTTTTTTTATGGTAACAAGTAGTAAATGCTTAACTGTTTGATAATGTCTTCTGCATTTGAAGAGCTTTTATGTGACTGTAGCTTCAGTCTAAGCCAATAAAATGGCTTCAAACATAATACA
This sequence comes from Dasyornis broadbenti, assembly GCA_013397935.1. Classification (NCBI taxonomy): domain Eukaryota; kingdom Metazoa; phylum Chordata; class Aves; order Passeriformes; family Dasyornithidae; genus Dasyornis; species Dasyornis broadbenti. Next base: position 1,106,656 of record VZRN01005377.1, read on the forward strand.
GAAGAATAATTGAGTCTTTGTATCTGATTCTCTTGCAGGATGTAGCAGGTGCGCTTTCAGTGGAAGAAATCACAGAACTGTTGAGTCTCCACAAACTCTGCTGTGGCCGTAGCTGGTATATTCAGGGTTGTGATGCCCGAAGTGGTACAGGACTTTATGAAGGCTTGGACTGGCTTTCAAGACAGCTAGTGGCTGCTGGTGTCCTGGATGTGGCTTAACTTTACATCAGCTGCAACTTAATGTTGTAGTTTACGGTTTTATTTTGTTTGCACGATTTAGGGTGTTATCGCCAGGTCTGCTCTCTGAAGAGGGACTTTATTTAAGTTGGTGGTTACAGAAAAATATAAACCTTTGTCCTAGATTGGATAATTGGTTCAGTAAAATTGTGTCATTATAGTGTTTTTGAAACTTGATATATTGACAAGTATTGGGAATGGAAGAGTATTACAAGGATGCCTTGAAATTCCTTTTGGTGATACTGTTACAGTTTAAAATTTTTCCCTGATAAAATATGCATTGGATTTCCTATCATATAACAAGGTTACAGTAGTTAATTGGTGTTATAAGAATTCTGAGTAGTTTAGAAATACTTTCTCATGAAACTATTCCAAAATCCATCTCAAGTTTATTAGAATAGCCAACTTTATTAGTTAGAAATAACTGGTGCTACTCTTTAATAGCTAAAGAATCCATAAATCTAAAGGTGGCATTGAAACTTACATGCAGCTACACCACGTAAAGAAAATGCTTCCCTTGTTATTTATTAACCTCCTTGTTTGTTACAGGAAGGCAGCATAACTGCACAAAGAAAACTCAGAATGGAGAAAGCAGAGCAAGGGGGCTGTGGCATTGTTCAGCAACTTGTTTTATATCTGGGGGACAGGATTTAGTTGGGTTTTTCATGCTGAATTATTTATGGATACGCTATAATGATACTGACATGAAAGTGTTTTGTGCATACTTGGGCACATAATCCACCTTTGGAAATTAAGTTTACTCCTCAAGAAGTCAAATTAAATGCAAAAAAACTTCTTTAAGAAGTAGTGTGGTGTAATGTCAGTCCAGCTATGTACTTTTATGTAGAAGTCCTGCTTCCAGATTAAGGTAGTGGCCTTAAAATATTCAATAACACAATGTAAAACCAGTATACAGTAATTATAACTTTACTTTGGAAGGGTAGATAGTAAACCTTCCATAATTAGGTTTTTAATTCTTACTGTGTCTTCTGAATGGAACTGTCACCAATGGCTCTGTTTTTGAAGATTACTCGTTCATAAACCCATGAAATATGGGTGTAGTGCTGTTTAAATTTAGAGAAGGTTCGAATGACTTAGTGGTATCTCTTTTTCTGCTGGACATGCAACTCTGCGAACAATTTTACCTGTCTTGTATGCACACCAGAATCTTCTGCCCTTCTCTCTAAGTCCATGGCCACTGCCAATTGAAGAAGCCATGCTGTGGACCCTCTTCATGTTGATAGAGGAGCTACAACAAGTGTGAGCAATAGATCAAAACTCTGTATCATCACTTTCCTTACTGGAGCAGAGGTGAATCAGGAGAACTAGATAGTGCAAGTGAATAGTGTTGTTTCACAGATGTGGGGATATTTTTGCCATGCTGAAAAGTGTTTACATGTTAGAGCTCTGAACCTCACCTAGCAAAGAAAGTGTATCCCATTATCTCTGGCTTTGCTTTCATTGTATTATTAGGAATTTTATGTTGTTTTCCTACTACATACGCTAGGTAAAGCCAAGAATGTATAAACAAATACTTTAGAACATTTGCACTTTTCTTCTCGAGGAAGCAGTTAAGGTGACTCCTTTCTCATAATGACACTTGTAGTATTCTCATAACTTAAATTTCAGGTAAATGATGTTAAATGCAGCTTCAGATTCAGCAAGTCTAATGACTTGAATAGTACCTGAAGAAACACTAAGCTTTAAAGTACTTTAATGTATGTGAAGTGGTCTTCAAGGCCTACGTAAGTACTGAGACAGGGCATTTACCCTTTCTTTAAACAACCTGATAAATTTGGGAATCATTTATATTGGAGTGAAAGGTGGGGTTTTTGCACCTACCAAACTCAAAATTATTCATCCTTCCCAGCCTGGAACTTCTTGCACAATATACAGTTGGTGGCTGAGACTTGAGCACCTGCGTAGCTTGTACTGCAGAGCAACCTCTGACCTAGTTAGGGCTGACTGTCCCTTCACAGCTCTTTTTGAAATATGAACAAGTTTTGCTAAGTGTGGTAGATACCTTTTCCTGTAATATTTTTAACAGAAGACATGCATTCTTTAGAAAAAATCCTGATTTATTTTTTAGTTTTATTTTAGCTGGCCTAGGCTTCATATGCTGCTCAGTATAGTTCAACTTCAAAATGTTCAAAGTGACTAGTTTTATTTTATGTAACATTAAATTTGAGGGCAGAGGAAAAATTCTCACACTTGCATATTTTTGAGTACAAGTGATTGCTTGTGACACATGGAATGCTACCATGAAAGTGTTTTAAAATTGAATTATTTAAGATGACTTGAAGTAAATGTGAAAGTGTTGCATTTGTCTGTGAACTCTTCAGTGTAAGGAGTACTCCAAGATGTTTATTCATATTATACATTAATACAACATATAAACTGCTTCAGTTATAAATTTGGACTTGTTTCATGAGTTTTACTGAACTTTAATTTTTAGTGTACTGACTTATGCAATATGTAATTGGAATACTTCCTCAACTAGAACTCACTAAAGCAATGCTAACTGTTTCGAAAGACTGAATAACTTTTCAGAGGATTTTGATGTAATTTTGAAATTGAGTAAATGCAACATCCAGTGACTGTGTTGTGGCTTTTTTAAAAGAACCTTATCTCAAAAATAGTATGTCTAGGCTAACTGAAAAGTCATGTTTTATCACTTGATATGGTCTTTCTGTATTCTACCTTCAAAATTATTGTGGACTATGAGGGTCTGTTTCTGAGAGTGTTGAGTAGATGTGGATGTTATGTAAAGATTCCTTTAAAGAAAGGGCTCTTTTAGTGGAAACAATTAATGAGCTGCTGCAACTTGCATTGCCCAGAAAGTTAATTCTTTTCAATAAAAATATGTAAACCCTTGAGAACTAATTTTAATAAACTTGCCTTTTTGTTTTGGGTTCTCTTTTTAAGGTCATCTTGGAATGGAGAGTGCTACATTTAACTTACTGTAGAATTTTTCTTACTGATCCTTTATCTCACTAAAGATAAACCCTCGTGGTAGCAGCAACTTTTGATGGAATGAATTTGATTATCATGCATCATAAATGCATAAATTCATAAATGAAGTTAACGGAACTGTAAACTCCTAAGTCTTTTATGAGTGCAGTGGTGTTATGTGAACATGAACAGCCACAATCAGTGGTACTGTTTATAGAGTAGATTTAATTATGCAGCATAGTAACAGGACCCTATCGAGCCAGATTCACAACAGCTTGAGGAGTTGTCTCAGCTTTCAGTGAGAACCTGCTGTTTGTGAACAGAGAAAGGTGGGTGAGTGATGTGATGGTTGGAGGCTGTCTTGAGCAAAGTAATCACAAAATGAGGTTTTGCTTCTTGGAGGACAGAGGTTAGCTCTGCCACCTTGGAACTTTCAGAGGGCAGATTAAGGCCTGTTTAGTAAACTAGCTGAGAGAATTCTTTAGGAGTCCAGGAAGGCTGAAGGAAGTCCCAGAGGTGCAGGAGCAGGGTCTCTTCAGGTGCTGAATGATGAGTCAGTGGGCAGGAGGTTGGCCTGTCTCAAGAGAGGTTTGGTTGGAACTTGGGGATAAAGAGAGATTTTATAATCTCTGGAAGAAGGGTCAGGCAACTCAGCAGGACTACAAGGATGCTGTGAGGTTATGCAGGGAGAAAATGAGAAGGGCCAAACCCCAGCTAAGACTTAGTCTGACTACTGGTGAAAAAGACAACAAAAAATGTTTTTGCAAATACATCAGAAACAAATAGAGGGCCAGCAAGAATCTCCATCCTTTATTGCATGCAGGGGAAAAGAATGACAGAGGATAAAGAAAAGGCTGAGGTACTTAATGCCTTCTTTGTCTCAGTTTTTAACTGAGACCAGTTGTCCTCAGGGTATCCAGTCCCCTGAGGTGGAAGACAGTGATGGGGAGCAAAATGAAGGCCCCATAATTCAGGAAGAAATGGTTAGTACTTGCTACACCACTTAGGTGCAAGTCTGTGGGGCCAGATGGGATCCACCCAAGGGTATCTGATGAAACTGGTGGAGGAGCTTTAAATCATTTTAAGACAGCAAGATACTTTAAATCATTTACCAACAGGCCTGGCTGACAGGGGAGGTGACTACAAGTTGGCAATTGTAATGCCTATGTACAAGAAGAGTCAGAAGAAGGATCTGGAGAACTACGAGTCCGTCAGCCTAAACTTGGTGCCAGGGAAGGCCATGGAGCAGCACATGCTGAGTGCCATCATGTGCAAAACAACCAGGCTTTTGGGGCCCAGCAAGCATGGCTTTGTGAAATGCAGGTCCTGCTTGACCAACCTGATCTCTTTCTATAGCAGGGTCACACATTTAGTGGATGAGGAAAGCCTCTGGGTGTTGTCTGCCTGAATTTTACTAAAGCCTTTGACACTGTCTCCCACAGCACTCACCTAGAGAAACCAGCTGCTTGTGTCTTGGCTGGGTGCACTGTTCATGGGTTAAAAACTGTCTGGATGGCTGGGCCCTGAGAGTGGGGTGGTGAATGGAGTTACATCCAGCTGGTGGCTGGTCACAGGTGGTGATTCCCAGAGCTCAGTATTGGGGCCAGTCTTGTTTAATCCCTTTATTGATGACCTGGGCAAGGAGCTTGCATGTCAGTTTGCAGGTGACACCAAGCTGGGTGGGAGTGCTGATCTCCTGAAGGGCAGGAAGGCTCTGCAGAGGGATCTGGACAGGCTGGACCATGGACTGAGGCCANTGTGCCCAGGTGGCCAAGAAGGGCAATGGCATCCTGGCCTGCATCAGCAACAGTGTGGCCAGCAGGGCCAAGGCAGGGATTGTCCCCCTGTACTCAGCACTGGTGAGGCCACACCTCAAAACCTGTGTTCAGTTTTGGGCTCCTCAAGTTTAAGGACATTGAGGTGCTGGAGCGAGCCCAGAGAAAGGCAACAGAGCTGGGAAAGCGTCTGGAGGGTAAGTCCTGTGAGGAGCGGCTGACGAGAAAAGAAGGCTCAGAGAAGACCTTATCACTCTCTAAAACTGCCTGAAAGGCTGCTGTAGCCAGGTGGGTGTTGGTCTCTTCTCCCAGCTAACTAATGACAGGACAAGAGGAAATGGCCTGAGATGACCACTGGACATTAGGAAAAACTTCTTCACTGAAATGGGGTCAGGTATTGGAACAGAGTGCCCAGAGAAGCATTGGAGTCACCATCCCTGAAGTGTTCAAGAAACATATGGATGTGGTACCTGGGGACATAGTTGGATGGTGAAGATGGTGGTGGTGTTGGGTTAATGGTTGGACTTACTGACCTTACAAGGCGTTTTCAACCTTAATGATGATGATTCTGTTCTAGAACTCCATCAGAAACAGCTGATACAGTTTACAAAAAATTATGTATTTCAGTAGAAGCGGTAATGTTTGTATGACTTTGGCTAAAAATGAAGCCAGAAAAAAAAATTTCACTGGGCTAAAATAAAGAAAGAGAAAACAAACACTGAAAGAAAAAAAATCACTAGAAATACCAAACATATTACACAAGACTTTATACACTTTAAGAGTGTATTTAAGAGGCATTTTAAGAGTCGATCATTGCTCTTGGACAGAGAGAACATGTACACAACTATGTTTTTTATAGATCAGAGGTAGATTACATTGCTTTTCATAGCAAACAGTATCATGACTTAATCTAATTTTTGATACATGTACAAAAGATTGAAGAATGTACTCAACTTAGTATTTCTGACCTTGTCCTTTGTCAAAGATTTCAGTATTGTGAAATGGATTAATTAAATATGAAAGATGCAAATAAACATGAAAAAGTTACAAACACTATCACAGGACATGGTGGGGGTTTTTATCTTTAATTTTGCATAGAAGAAATGCAAGAAAGACAGTAGACTTTCTAAGAAACATGCAGATGTTTTTACTTTAAAATACAAAGTTACCAGAAATACAGAATTGGGGCACTTTAGGTATATTAAAAACAGTAGAACTGGTGATTGCTCTGCCCTTACTATATCTAGGAACTATCAAAAGTGTTTGTTCTTCCCAGGTCCCTTTCTGGGTCCCACATGCTCAGTTTCTTTCTGCTTAAGATGGAATGTTCAACGCCTGCCTTATTTCACTGTTATATTAATGATGCTGATATCCTCATAGGGTTTGTCAGTTTTGGGATTGACTTTTACGTTTGAGATTCTCTGAACAACTTCCATTCCCTTAGTCACGCGTCCAAATACACTGTGCTTGTTGTCGAGCCATGGCTGTTTGAGAGCACAGGAGGAAAAAAAAAAGCATATTAAAATAGAAAGCAGCCTGTAGGTTAGCTACTAAACCAAAAAGAGAGTAAGTGTACATGGATACATTTTGTGTGTCCAGACTATGGAACCTAACACCATGTAAATATTAGCATGCAAGTAAATAACTAGAGTGCAGCTAACACATATTCATATGCATTTGAACTTACCTTTTCAATTGTTTTCTTAAAGTACTACAGAAGTCACATTCTAGCAGCGCAGTAGCATTGTATAGCTTATTTTAAAGTGTATTCTCAGTTCACAGAATGTTGTTTCAGTCTCTCTATTTTATGATATTTTCACAGAGGAATTTTAAGTGCCAGTTCAGCATATCACTTAATTCAATATTCATCTAGTATGCCCAGTTTGAATACAGGCACTGATACAACTTAGTAAAATTCAAAACTATGGTAAATGGGTGGGATTTTTTTAAAACAGACACATGACTTTGAAGTAAGTGCTGTAAGAATGCAGTTTTTCTAAGTGTTACCTTTAAGGATTTGGTTTTTATCTCTTAGATTCACATACCAAAATTTCTATTGTTGGCTCTGAACTTATACACAGATTAAATGAAATTTTCAAACTGAACACTGGCGTCTTTGTATAGCTACAACTAGGTAATATTAAGGAGACATCCTGGCACCATAAGTAAACCTTAAACAATCTAAGCAATACCTAAGTTTCCATCCAGTTTAAATCAATATTATTAATATAAAATACAGTAGTAATACATAATTGCTAACATGCTTAAGAATTTTATGCCATCCTTACTTCATTTAAAGGCAAAAGGCCTCTTGATCACAACTGATAGAAAAGTATTTCTATCTCTTAAGGGACAGTTTCACTGAAGCCTATATAATACATGCAAAATAAGTACTAGTGTCTTCCTGTTTCCATGAGAAAAATACAATTTTTTTACTATCTCGGTAGCCTCTCAGGCCTTAAATTGAGCTTTTAATATTACTTACAGTGGGAACTACTGTTATAAAAAACTGGGATCCATTGGTATTTGGTCCTGCATTAGCCATGCTGAGTGTGTATGGTCTGTCATGTCGTAAAGTTGAATGAAACTCGTCTTCAAATTCTCCTCCCCAAATGCTTTCACCTCCCATTCCTGTACCAGTAGGGTCACCAGTCTGAATCATGAAACCCTGCACAGAAATTATATATTATCACATTATTACATAGAACAAATAACCAGAAGTGTTATATGCCAGGTGACATTTACTCAAACTTATTCAAACATTTCAACAAAATGTGTTAAAATGTTGTGCATAAGGGACAAAGTATTTGAGGTTTTTCTAAGCATCTGTCAAGTACTTGAAAAAGCAAGGTTACTCACTATTCCTGCTAGTGAAGGACAGAAACCTGACTTTCTGTACCTTTTGCAAATTCTTAGGCTCTATCACTTGATTCTGGTGCAACAGAAATAAGAAGCCTTACAAGAAAGGCCTTCTGACACAAAACAAAGTTTTAATTCAAGCAGGATAGCTGAACTGATCTTTAAATTTTCAGTTTTCTGCCACCTTATCAGGCACAGAACAATTACTACAACTTTCATAAGTGATAAAGCTGTTTAGACCATCGAAGCTGTTCAGACTTTACAGGGAACTGTAAAGCCAATCCAACAATCCTGTGTGCAAAAGGGAAATGAAGAGTTAACAGAGGACTGACCACCAGAGTACATTATCTAAACAAACAAAAAATCAACATGTTGCAAGTTACCTTGATGATACGGTGAATTATGTGTCCATTGTAGTAACCATTCCTGCTGTGCACGCAGAAGTTTTCCACTGTTTTAGGGCACCTAAAATCATGTAATAGGAAACATAGGCTACAATCACATTTGTCTGGTGACAAGGCTCCAAAGATTTCAGCAGGGAGTAAGATCCTGTTGTGCTGTGCAGTATTTCAGAACTCTGTAGGAAGGGATTTCACCAAATAAGGAAAAAACAAATCTCCACCTCCTCAAACCCAGAGCTGAAAGCAAAAAGCCTAAGTACGAAGTTGCATGATTACACAGAAAGGCAGCAGCAGTGTTGATAATAACGGATGTTTTAAGTGTTGCTGAGCAGGGCTTATGAACCATCTAGGTCTTTTCTGCTCCTCACCCCACCCCACCAGTGAGGAGGCTGTAGAAGGAGAGTGGACACTGTTGAGAGAGCTGAACTCAGCTGACCACAGGGATGCTCCATTACACACATAGCATCATGTTCAGAATGCAAAAGCTGGGGGAAAAAACCAGGGGACATGCAGAGTAATGGCAATTCGCCTTCCCAAGTAAACACTACACATGATGGAGCAATGTTTTCTTGGAGACAGCAGAACACCTGCCTGTCCATGTTCCTCATTTTGCTTTGTTTGCTTGTATGGCTTTTTCTTTCCCTATTCAAATGTCTGTACCTCATCCCACAAGTGTTCTTACTCTTCCACTGCTCTCCCATCCCACAAAGGGAGATGTGAGCAAGTTGTTCTGGGGTGCCTAGTTGCTGGCTGGGCTTAAACCATGAGTGCCAGAAACCAAATCTGTGTCCTCAAGGCCTAGTACAAGGCATCACTGACTACAGGTTCCCCAGTTTTCTACCTGCACTACTCATTTTGTATATCAGGTATGTTTCCTCCACAGCAGAATCTTGTTCACTCTTTTACCTCTACACTTCTTTTAAGATACATATGCAAAGGTGTCAAATGTTGCATGCTGAAGTAAAAATGTAAAAATAAAATGCTGTAATATTATAGAACTCGCAGTCAGCAGAGTCAGTTTTCCTTCTCTGAAACTACTTGCCAACATTGGTGAAGAGATGGAACCTTATTGTTGGTGGAATAAAAAGGGCCAACCACTTCACCTTTGTGATTTGTTACTTCTGACAGTTACTACCAGAGCAAAATTTTTTTACTATGGCTCTTCTGTTATTTTTATAACAAGGATTAGTAGCCAGAGTAGATCTACCATGATAGGTTTACACAGTCACACATTTTCCCAATAAGGAGAAAATGGCCAAGTAGAGTCCACAGCTGTAAAGTTACTTTACTCTAGCTGTGAAAAGGAATATTAACTTGGGTTTTAGTGACACTCTAAGCTATCTTGTGAAAGCATCAGTGGCATAACTAATGGAACAGACAAGATTATAGTCCCAGTTCTTGCTGAGCAGTACAGTCATTCACAACTTCATTTCACAACAAAATGACAAAAGAATTCAAGGGCATATGGAGCCATATCCTATATGCTCTTCTTTAAAATTTTAATCACATTAAAGAGATTTTAAATTAAAGCTCAGCTGGGAAAAAAATAATACAACAAGAAAAGACAAACTTAATATTGGTAATACTGTATTTAATTTAAAACTGCATACAAACCATTGCAGTGAAGCACCTTGCAACATTTTGCATGCAGGTATGACACACTGGCACGACAAATTTTAAATAAGAGAAAAAAGAAAGCTTGGCCTGTCACTCACGAGCAAGAGCTATATCATTACTGCAACCAATATGCTATAATTATGAATTTCAGAAACTACAGTCTGATGCAGGCAGACACTGCTGAAGACTGCAGTAAAAGTCTGCCCTACAGGGTAGAATTCAGGTTGTGTTCCCTTAGCTGTGCTTACGACTAAACACAAATTTGTTTTTGGAGAAGCATGGAGTACATCTGCATGATTTAAGTTTCTATGTATAGCAATATGTTATCTAAATATACCGTTAACAGAATATTTGCAATTTTTGCATCACAAAGGAGAAAGGTTGACACACTGATTTTAGCAATTGTCACGCATAAAACTTTTGAATTCTATGCCTGGGTTTGGATATACACAACACAAGTATTATATGTTTGTATAAACATTATATTGCTTTTAAAGCAGCTGCAATAATGAAGTGGAATACACTGGCCACATATGGAAGTTGCAACTACTATTCTTCTGGCTTGCACAGACGTACTGCCAAATCTACTGCTGCTGCCAACATCATCATTCTTTTTCAGGTTCTATGCAAACAGCATTGCCTTACAACAGAGAGCTTACTAAGAAGAGTATCATGACCTGTCCAAGAACAAAAGTTAAGAAAGGAATAGTCCCCCTGAACCAATAACTAAATAAACCCAAATAAAACTCAAAAAACTCCTCTGCCCCAGACTGTTATTTAGACCTATTTTTACCCTAATTTATTTGTGTTTGTCAAGTCACATTCCTACCTTGGTGTATCAAGAAACTATCAGGAAACAAAGACAATAGGAAAAAGGCAAAGAAAATAATTATTTCTAGCCTGAGATATGTCTTGGATACAGCAACCAGAAGGGACGGAAGAACGCAACAAAACCAAAACAACAGAAAAACCAGCAAATACATACTCAACAGGAAAAAGCTTGATATGAATATCTCCCATGCTTGTGTGAATGATGGCACTGTCTGACACTCTTTTGGGACCTTCCGCCTGAGTGGCTGCCATGACCTCTTCTTTAGAAGGTTTCTCATTAAATACATCTCTGTCAGAATCCGCACTCTTCGTGTCTTCTGGTTCACGTTTAGTAAACTGAAGCACAAAGGAATGGAAGGTTAACTGCTTTTTTATTTTTCCTCTTAAAATACACACTGCTCTGCGCCCAACACATCAATGTCATTATTTAACTGCTAAACACCCAATTCAATTTGAAATGTACAAAGGCAATTCATAGACAATCTATACTTGCACTTCCGTGCTGTTACCAGCATTTCCACAGTCACAAACTCCAGTACACTTATATGCAAACCCAAGTAACTTTTATAATCTGTTATCTTTAAACTTTCCCTGCTTTACACAAGTCCACACTAGTTCAGCATCTTTTTTTTAAAGAGGTAGAGAATACCAGGATTTTCTGCTGTACTCAGACAAAATTGGCACATTTCATGCCCAAAGTTTTAGTTGTGCTACAAAATTAAAATAAATCTTCTTATTCCAATATTGCATTAATATAAACCTATTGAAACCCAGCAAATTTAAGGTGTAACAGACAGACCAATCTCTAACCTTTATGGCTACCATCTCTCAAATCAACTACTAACCACTCTGAAATTGCTTGTCTCTTTGGTTCCCATCTCACCTGAAAATCAAACTGTGAACAGGAACTTGACTCCTATCTTTCTTGGTTGCCTATAATGTCCTTAGTATTACCAAGTCCTGATGCTGGTCTGAAATATTTTTCTATTATATTTTTTATGCATACAGTTAATTATTGTTTCTTTGTAAGATCTGTTTAGTTTTTTCAAATGTTCTTACTTTTTTTTTCAACTAGAACAAAATAATACCTTCTTAGGGGAGTAAAAATTTATGAAAAAATTACAGCTGTTTCTAGCCAACGTATTGATAGTTCAAGACAAAAATTCTAGAATATACTTGCAATATAAAGGGACTCCTTTGTAAAAGCTGTGTTTGCAACTACTCAAGACAAAATGCATTAGTAGAAATGTGCAAGGAAAAACCAAAAAATAATGTAGAGAAAACATCAATACAACAATGGAGCTATTTAAATAGAAACAATACACACCATATAAAACCTATTTTTTTTAAAAGCTGTGCAGATTACTGTTGGATCTGCCTGGATATTCTGGAGTACAGGATTTTCAGATGCCTTCATCTCTATAGTGATTGCAGCACGATGTTTCTTTGCTACTCCTTGGAACAAAGCCAGTTGCATCATTCTGATGTTCTCCTGTTTTCCCAAGATACGAATACACCTGAAATACAAGATGTAAAGAAGTGAAACAGTCAGCTGCTCACAGTCAGAGGATGTCTCCTTTCTGACTGCAAGACTCAGACTCTTACAGTCTCAAATTCCAAAATCCTCTCAATATCTATCATTACTTACTAAACATTTTCATGATGTTTCTCTATTCAAACTTGCTACCTTAATTTACCAGTCAGCCTCCTTATGTAATAAAATCCCAATTAAATGACTCACCTTTACATTATCCTGTCCAGTTAGCCACAGATTAATTGATTACACATTTTAATACACATGTGCTTGCCATGTTTTCTCCTCATTTGACTAAGCTTTAATCTGCAACAACTCTTTACAGAGGAGTATCTTCTCTACAGTCTAATGTAAGGCTTTCAAATAACAACACAAAAAGATTAGACACCTCCACAGTCATACTAAATTTTAAATATGCTATTCACTTGACTGAATAAAGACTTTAAAACAGAAATTTATCTCAATATATGTCACTAGAACTTACCTGTTAGTCTCTACATTTATGACCTTAATGCCCAACATTGTTCCATAGAGAACGAAGTGTCCGGTTTCATCAAAAATGATATTAATTAACCTTACTGCATCCACTTTCTCCAGCTCACGCTCAACTGCCATACGTCGACCAAACTCCATGTCAGGCAGTTGTTGTCTCATCTGCTGAAGCTCAGTAAACATCTACAGAAAAAAAACCAGCACTGCTATATTAACATATTTTAAACCTTTTATCCAGTAAAACACTGATTCACATGATGAGAAAATACTGAATTTAAGTGAGATTACTCCACTCAAACTTAACTGAAGGATTTAAATAAACGCAAGTAATACTCTCCTATTTTAATGACACAATAGGCATGTTGTAAGATCAGGCTTAAGCACACAAAAGAGTGCAGTTGGCTAACAAATTCCGTAGAAGGTGATAAATTTAATTCATTATTATGATGTTATTTGAAATGGGCATTTTCCATAACTGTTTTCTAGTAAAATGTAATCTAGCAGTATGAAAATCAACAACTGTATTTCACTATGTAGGTAACATAAATCAATAAGAGTTCACTTTGGGGCAAAACAATCTAACAGACAAGCAAGAGAATATGGAAGGCCTTTTTTGCAAGAGAAGTATAGGAAGGAATCTTGCCTTTAGAAATAAATGATGGTTTAGATGAATGTGCTGGCAAATAAATTCAAGCAAGTACAGAAAACATTTCAAAGAAAGCGAAACAAGACAAAACTCACACTCAGAGATTCGTCAAAGACTCTCATGAGCTTCCCTGTCAGAAAACGAAAAATTCTAACTTTTCTGTCAGACCCAAGAGTGGCCATTTTCTTGCCATCAGGTGAAAAACTTATACTGGATGGGTAAGCCTTGCATTTAGCAAATTCATACAGATCAGTATCTGTTTTATACTCCCAGTTCACATTCTTGGGAAATTTATATTCATGCGGAGTACCAGTCCAGTACTCGATCATTCCAGACTTGTCAGAAGACACAACTACTTTGTAGACAGGGTTCAAGCGTATCTGAGTAAGTGGGGACATATGGAATTTATCAAAAACATGAAGTGGCTGGTTGTTTCCTCGTCCATCATATATGAATATTTTCCCTGTGCTTTTCTCAGATGTTGCAACAGAAGATATGGCGTCTCCAGGGCAATATACCCATTCACATTGGCCAGGGTGGTAGCTGTAACAGAGTACAAAGAAAAGAAAAAAATGAAAAATAAAGAATGGTTTCAATTAAGTTAAGAGTCAAGTTATGCTGTAAACTTGAAATCAAACAACAGAAGCAAATTTTAAACTTTATGTACTAGTTTTGCTAGTATATATCTTGCTAATATTCAGCATATTACAGACAAGCTTTTCCAAGCAATACCATTCAGTGATGACTACCAACTTCTGTTGCTCCATATTGTTCTGTAAAGAAGCTGTGATAGTCAAAGTAGAAAGCAGGTAAAAAGGAGGAATAAGGATGGAAATCCAGGTAAAGAGCCCAAGTGGCATTAATGATTACTGCTCAACATGTATGAGGCAATACCATTTCTCTTCCATCTGTTAAGTGAGTAATGACTCAGTAGAAATGAAGACAACTGCACCACTGCCATACACTTACAGAAAAGTTCAACTAGATCTTGCCACAAAAAACCCACACAAAACAATAAAAACCCCAAGAACTGATATAAACAAAATTAAGACAATCCCCCTATATTCAATAAGAGTTGTGAATGTATTTAAGAATGAACTCATTTGCTTCTTGCAAAAGCATACTCTACAAATAAAACAGGCCCGAGATACAGTCATTAATATAAGTTATGTCTGTTATTAAGTCTGTAAGCAAAGATTCTGAAAACTAGAACTCAAATGAAATGGCAAACATCGAAAAAATTATAGTCTCCACAGGAAACTCATGGACAGTATCCTTTCACAAATCAATCTATCAGATTCTGAAGGATTGGTGATATTCTGACATTATGACAGACACTAATAATTTGGATTTTCAATGTCTGTTGGTAAAGAAAAACAAACACTTCATCTCAGCTTCACTAGAAAGAACAGGCTCAAATAAATAAAAATGAAATCTCTGCAGAAATAGCCAACCTTCTCCAGATCACTGATGGAAGCATAAAGTGTGGGGATTTGCAAAGAGACACACTGTATAGATCAGTTAGAACTGGAAAGATCTGCAGATCAAGGGTGATTTTTCTTTTAGTATTATTTTATTTTTTCTATAATTTTACCAATTCTGTAGTAACACTACAGGCCTGCTAAGTCAAAAATACCAGCAAAACCAAAAGATTAAGCCTAACTGGAATTTTTCCAGAGCAGATAGTCAAAAGTGAATCACTTCCTATAGGCAAAGTACATTATATGGAGGATGATACTAAATCTGTAACTAGCAAAGCAGACAGCATAAGCTTTTAATAGCTGTTCCTATGTAAAAGCTTTTTTCCCTGACTTTATGCTTCTATTCAGTTTCAAAATTAACCAGTACATAGTAGACTATGAAGAATATGTTTTCCAATTCTAAAAGGCTTAGGAAGAAGTCAGTATTTCTACTACTCTTGATGCAGCATTCATTGATCCTCCAGTTCTTCAAATCCACCCTTTCAACACTGTGGGGCTTGTTTTCCTCTGGTATTGTTACAATTCCAGTATCATCTATTCCTATTTCTCCCAGATCCTTTGTAACTACAGAAATGCTACAAGACTAAAGAAAAAGAAAAATATTGCTTCTAACTGAAAAAGGAAATTGTATCCCTATGACAACAAATAAGACAATAATACACAGGCCAAATCCCTTCTCTAATGGAGCTATTAGTGGACTGTAATTTTTCAATTCAGTGCCAAACCACAGAAAAAAAATTATGTCTAGCTAAATACTTGAAGAAACACCACATCTTTGTGCATAACATTTGACACCAAGGAAATGGCTTTCCTAATCCTCTCTTCTACTGTTGCAATCGTATTTTCTTCTATTCAGTCAGGCGGTGTTCAGCCACTGGATTCATTTCACACAATGCAATTTACTCAGCTTCATCTGACTGGGGCATGGGGGAAGGGGAGGAACTCAAGAACCCCAAATTATTGATTTACCTCTTGGCAAAATAACCCCCACTTATAATCTCAAAGAAACACTTCCAAGAGCTAAGTAACTTACCCAAGTTTCAGCATGTTGATCATGTCAAAGTTGACTACATCAAACACCTTCATTGCTTTGTCATCTCCAACTGAACAGAATAATGCCCCCTCTGAACTAACAGCAATACTCTCAATAACACCTGTGAATTAAGTTAAACATACTATCAAGAAACAGGAAAGAACAACCTTCATTTCAGTATTACACAGGGAAAACCTACAGAGTTTTAAATCTGTTTCCCAACCATTTTGTCACCTTTTTCACTTAAAACTCTACCTGACTTCAATAAAATATTACAACAACAACAACAAAATTTCCCAGAGTAACACTTTGTATCCTATCAGTGTTTAGACTCAGGTATGTGATAAAAAACAATTTACCATAAACATAAGTGAAAGATTATAATGGCAATTAGTTTAATTTAAAATGCTGATTTTAGAAAATCGAGAACATTATGATGGGGTAAGCATCACGTGCTCCTCACCTTGCATCTCTCAACCGGGTAAAGGCAGCAGAACTCTATAGACTATTACAGACACAATACTCAAAACTACTCTGCAACTGAGCCTTCCACAAACTTCTCACAATGCTGATTTTTGCATGGTAGCTTTTGTTCTCACATTTTGTTTCTGTATATAATGACAAGCTCACAGCTAAGATCAACAACCTACTTTAATACTTTTTGTAACTCTAAAAGGAAAAAGTACTTTTTGCAACCTATTATTAAATATTTTTCTTACCGTAACATTCTGCATACCGAGCCGGACTTTTTTCCTTCAGGCATATCATAATTCCTAATACCATTGAGAACCTCATTTTCTGTCCAGCCTATTTAATGCTTAGCAGACACTTGAAGAGCTTTGTGTATATAGTTCAGAAAATTGGGTTAAAAAGATTTTCTTGATTGCAATTCAGCTGATAATTACAACAACAATGCAGACTTTTCTCTACAGTCACAATAATTCCAAATGAAAATAATCACTATTTTTCCATACTGCACGGAAAAAAAAAAATATGGTAACGAGGTACCCTTATTTAAAGCAATGTATTTTTAAACTTCTCTAGATTTCATGCATGCTTTTGTGTATCTCATTCACTTATGTTCCAGATATTCTCCCCACTGGCAGGGCACAAGGCAATGCAATGGACGTGGGGCATCTGTGCAAGCCGAGTCCCATGTTTCATTCTCATCCTATCTTTGATGGAGCTTGGGTGCAAAATGCAACAGAACAGAGGAATACAGGAAGATAGGCAGATATCATTTAAACTCTGACCGCACTAAAGGAATTCCAGAATCTCCCTTTATATTTTACACTCTCTCTTCAAACAACAAAAAAGCAAGGGGGAGGAAAAAGTGAGGTCCTTTAGAGAAGAAGGAGCAACTTCTCACCCAAGTGACTGCGGAAGTGTTTAACAAACTCAATTCCTTCTTCTATTTTTTTCCAGAATTTCACATGTCCATCATGACTGGCTGTTATGATAAAATCTGTCCTACAATTACAAAAGAAAAATAAAACCAAGAAAACATATACACACATTATGCACTTTCCCACTTGTCAGTAATTTGCATTATAATTAACACTGTGCAGAGAATGAAATTTCAAGAAATTACTGTGACAGTCTGTCTGAATGGGTACTTTAACTCCTGGAAAAACACATAGGTATTTTACTGCATTCTGGATTAATCTATGAAAAGTCACAGCCTAAACTGAAGAAACACATAACACTATCCTTTTTGAATATGTAAATGTAATTCCTATTTTAATCGTGTGTGTGTGTGATCTCTGCAGTTCTGATGAATGGTATTTCTTCAGAGGCAGGCAGTCGATCATATTCCTGTATTTACTGCACATTTTAACACGGATTTTAAGACCCTCCTTTAGTCTATACAAACAATTTTTATCTTGCATCTAGGTAAGCCACTTAGGTCTCAAAAAAAAGCCTACCATTCTTAAAATACCACCTCAGGACACTGTAACTTTCCGTCATAAAACTTCTACAAAGAAAACTTGTTCTCATACACAAAAATACATCCCTGACAAAGAAATACAATGGAAAACAAAAATACTTACTTAGTACATGCTACGTGTGTAATAACATCTCTGTGCATGTAACTGCGTTCGTACATTGAAGCTGATGGTAGATTTTCAAGATAAACATGTTCGAATTCAAGAACTACACAGAATAAAAAGAAAAATCAGGAATTTTTTTCATAAAGTTACATCTAGCTTATGTTCTCTTTCACTTATCCTTGTATTGCTTACTTGTATTTTAGTCAAAAATACACAGGATTTTGTGCAAACGTAATTAAAGGGCTTTTATTTGCACTCAGTCTTACACGTTTTCAGTGGACTAAGGCCACTCAAATGCTGCTTTAACTCATACTGCTCTTCCCTTTTAAAGCAACTGTTACCTCAGCTGTCTTAAAGACTTTTAAAAAGCCAAAATAAATTAACAATTTTTAAGTTACTGCCAGAAAACCAAGGGTCATCTGCACCTCATTTCATTCTAAAACCACAGCTACCCCCGGTCATTTTAAGAGATTTGTGGTCCCACACAGGTCTTGTAGCCTAAATTCTAAGTGCTCGTATGCACCTATTTCATTGTTTAACTGGCTGACCTAAAAAAATCTGATTTTAAGTTTTGTCTCAGATTTTCAGATCTTACTCGTTAACACCTGTGCAATGGCATTTTTTACTGAACCTGCAGGTTTACATCTGCTGAACATCATCAAAGTCACATTTACTTTCTAGTGATACCCAGAGAGCTGGGATTTGCTGCACACATCAATACCACATGCCAAAATACAGCCTAGAGGCTTCTCCTGCTCCTTCAGCTTATGGCAGTGATCCAGAAGATGGATTAACTCCACAGCTGTAAACAAGACAGCTACAGGCTGCACAGCAGGACTCTTAGCCTGAAAGTGTCCTCCAGAGAAAGCAGAAGTCATAGAATCACACAATGTTAAGGGACTGGAATAGGACTTAAAGACTACCTAGTCCCAAGTTCCTTGCCAAGGGCAGGGACACCTCCCACTAGACCAAGTTGCTCGAAGGCTTATTCAGCCTGGCTTTGAACACTGCCAAGGTTGGGGCACCGAAAAAATCGCTGGGCAACATGTGCCAGCACCTCACAGTAAAGCATATTTTCCCTACAGCTAACCTGAATTTCTTTCTTTCAGTTTGCACCCATTACTCCCTGTGCTATCACTACAGTTCCTACCACTACTCTCCGACTTCCTTGTAAGCCCATTTAGATACTGGAAGGTTGCTATGAGGTCTCCATGCAACCTTCTCTTCTCCAGGCCGAACGGCCACAAATTTCTCAGCACCTGACACCTTTGCCGTGTAATTCCGCACCCGAAGGGTTCCCTCACAGCGAGGTCATTTTACACACGAGACAGCGCCTCCCGCCCGGCGAGGCCTGGAGGCGATCCCACCGCCCCGGACCCCACTCGGGGCAGCGCTCCGCTTCTCCCCTTACTTCTCCTCTTCTTCGCCTGGGCGGCCTCCCCCGGGAGCGGCCCAACCCAGCGCTCCTCCTCATCCTCCTCGTCCGCTGCCGCCAGGTCCCCGCCGCCCGCCGCCACCTCCGGCTGCTTTCGCTTGCGCTCGGGCTCGGCGGACGCCATAGTGCCGATGTCACCGCCGCGCCGGGCGCTCTGCGAGTGACGTGTGCGCCGCGGAGCGGGCGGCGGGAAGCGGCAATGGTAGTAACGGACGGGAGCGGGCGGCGGGAGAGTCCCGGGCGGCTCCTGGCGCTCGGGGAATCCCGGCGCTCCGGCACCTCGGTGCCGGGAGGGGCTCGCGGCCGCTGGGGCTGTGGGGCTGCTTTGCAGGGAGGGCGCTGGCTTCCCGGCTGGGAAGGGGAGACGTTCATCCCGCGCCTGTGGGCAGGGATGTCCCGCCTCCCGTCCGCCCGCCGCTGTTGTGCTGCAGGCGTTCGTGTCGGGGGCGCGGGAGCTCCCTGTAACACCGCTTTTGCGATGTTACTTGTACACTGCCAATATTTTGCTTCCTGAGGTGCCTTCGTGTCTCCTTTACAAACCTGTCACTTTCCCCTCCCTCACCGTCTTCTCGCAATTGTTTGGTTTGTACCCTGCCTGTATTTTGCTTCCTGAGGTGTCTTTTTGTCTCTTTTACAGACCTGTCACTTTCCTTTCCCCTCCCTCACCGTCTTCTCGTAGTTGTTTGGTTTGTGCTTGATCACATGTTGCGTTTCGCCTTCTTAATGTCTATATGAAGGGACAGTGCCAAGAGAATGGATTCAGGCTCTTTTCGGTGGTTCTGAGACGTAGCACAAGAGGCAGTGGGCTGAAACTGCTGCACAAGAAGTTTCACCTGAACATGAGAAAGAACTTCTTTACTGTGCAGGTGACAAGGCACTGGAACAGGTTGCCCAGACAGGGTGTGGAGTTTCCTTCACTGGAGATATTCAAGCACCATCTGGACACAATCCTGTGCCATGTGCTCTGGGATGACCCTGCTTGAGCAGGGAGGTTGGACAAGATGACCCGCTGTAGTCCATTCCAACCTGACGCATTCTGTGATTTTTTCATAAAGCCTTGGCTAACATAGAGCCTACACTTGGACCCGTGTGTATTTCTTACCCAATTGTGTAGTCCTAAAACAAGCCAAGAAGGAATAACATGTTGAAACTGGAAAACAGTAGTATTAATGCCAGAAAAGCCTTCAGTTTTCAGATATGGTGTGAAAATAGAAACATAATTTAACCATACTGAAATAGGGAAAACTGCAATCTACAAGAAAATAACATCAGAAAGTGACACTTCAGTGTATGTCTTGTGTAAGGTAGTTTAGAGCACAGCATTAAGGATTGCAAGTCAGTTTTGCTTGTGAGAGCACTGTCCTGTCTCACTATATGTACATTTTGAAATGTGTGAAATCAACCGGGAAATTGAAAGGCAACAACAATAGAATCATCTAATCATTTTTGTGTGATGGAGTATTTTCTGGCTTTCTCTTCAGAGTTTTATTTCATATAATGCTTTCGTGGTGATGAATTGTATTATTGCAGGGGACATGGGGGGAAATACTTTTTATCCCACCACAAGATCCCTTTCAAATTTCCAAAGCATGGGGTTCTTTTTCCCCTCTCCTTTTTTTCTTCTCCCTCCCCTCTATTCCTCCAGACCCTCTTTGTTTGTCTCCTTAACAATTTTTTTGTCTGAGAAAAAACTAAGACTGCTTAGTTTCTTCTGGAAAGTCTTTGCTGGAGCCATTTCAGAAGTCTTAATAAATTACGTGAACTGGTTCTGTTTTATATTATGGAGACATTCCAAGACTCTTAAGAAGGTCATGATTTGCCTTTGCAAAAACTATGCTCATTAGTTCTTGTAAGATCATGGTAACCTAGATTTTCTAGTGTTCCATTTTTAATTATTGATGCAACAAATTTGCCAGGAAGACTGAGTAGTAGTATTGGCTACCTATGAGTTCTCTGGTGTAATTCCAGCATTCAGTGAGATGTTCTGAGTTTCTTTCCTCATCCACTCTGCTGTGAGGTACTTGAACTTTGGAAGTATTAGTTTAATATTTCGCTCCTTTTAAATTGGGTTTTCAACACAGTTTTCTCTGATGCTGTGTTTTTGTTCTGAAAAAGAACAAAAGATTGTGTTAGTAATTAGTGCGTCATTAAGAAGGAGTATAATTCTTATTTAGATCTTTATCTATTTTTGATGTTTCTGTTTAATCTCTGTGTGTTTGGTGGGCTTTGTGTGATCCACTAAGCTATTTTTAAAGGCTTCCTTTATCTGGTACATCTAGCCTGTTGGTTGTTTTCCCTTGAAGAAAAATTTTGGCCCTTCTTATTTTTCCCCTGTGCTGATGTCATTCAGCTATCTCTTAATTGAGATAACTGGCATTGAATGTCTGAATTTGTATGTGTTTCTTTCTGACCCAACAGTTTCTCAAAGTTTTTAATTTAAATTGGGTTGATTTTTCATTTGGCTGTCCAGGTGCCCTCTTTGCTTGGTTGTCTGTATATCTTTCAGGTTCTTTTGTTTGTTTTTCTAGTAACTTTTGTGTGTTTTTCTAGTAAAAATATTCTGAATTCAGATGAAAGAGAAATAGATTAATACATTTGTTGACAGAGGAGAAGTAACTGCTTAAAAACTTTGCAGATACATGGAGATAAAGTGTCACTTTGTAACATGAGATTTTCTTATTGTTTCTGTAAAGTTATCGGAAAATAAAGAAGCCATTGCAGGTAATCAGTTACAAAAATTAAGGACTTTGTCATTCAATTTTAAAAGTAAATTATTATTGTCTTCTAATTTTACTTAGTCATATTTTTGGCTGATTTTACTTTTGACTGGGTGGTTTCTAGAACTATAGGAGAGTTAACTAAAAGCTTTGGATTAAAGGGAGTTTATTCTATTACATAGTTGATCTGAAGTGGCAGGTATGATTTGGTAACTGATATCAATGATTGTAGATCTACATGGTAACTCTTGTATTTGCTTGTTAATAGGCTGAACGTTCATCAGAAATTGCTAACACAGCTGCTGCTGTCAGTGCCAAGGAAGGACTCTTGGATGAATGTGAGAGTATTTGGAAGCAGATAGAAGAGGTATGTAAATTAAAGTGATAGACTAGATTTATTATAAACCTTTTCCAGAATTATTTGGGGCATATGTGGTGCCCTAGAAATATTATGGGGCACCACATGCTTGCCTCACCCCCTCCAAAGAAACCACTTCAATAAAAACCAACCAAACAATAACAAAGGAAAAAAGGAAAAAGGATCTTCAGAAAGGTCACAGGTAGAAAATGCTGGAAGGGATGAAGAATGCCTTAAACTTAGTTTACAATGTGCTGATGTATGATTTGGTTAGCATGGGAGTATATGTTAAAGTTACGGAAAATTAAACAATTGACCTGTGTTGTGGTAGTACCAGCATACTGAGATCCTTCTCTTTTTAGTCTCACAAAAGATGGGATTCCAGTTCACAAATACTTTGCATCTTAAAGGAGAGAGAGAGAACAGGAGGAGAGAGAGGCACAGAAGGACAATGATGTTTGCATATGCTTATGCAAACTGACAGTTACATTGTCATGGTTAAAATTTCTCTCTTGATATATGGTACAATATGCTAACAATAACACTTTAGGGCTGATTATTCTTATTTACAGGATTCCCAGAAAAGATAAACTTTTATCAGTTCTGAGGGAATACTGTTCTTCCTATAACATTCTTCTGAGTCTTAGATGAAATGATAGTCATGTTCTAAATTACATTTTCAGAGTCTTAATCGCTTCACTCAGGTATAGTACTTACATGCTATTTGCTTGAGTTCTTAGTTGTAGGTTCAAAACATTAAAATATCAGAAACTGAAGTAAAAGTATTTCCAAACTTAACGCAGAACAAAGTACACACAACTCACAGTGCAATGATTTTACAGAATTAGATTAAAAAAGATTAATGTGATTTTCAGGTAAGTTCACATGTAACAAGTGGCAGCAAATTCTATGTTTCTGAAGTTTCTGAAGTTTTATTTGGCACCATTTTAGAGGACCTGAATGTTCTTTGAAATTTTCAAATTAGAAGGGAAGTTTGAATATTTACTATTTTGAATTTAAGTGAAAATATTTGATATCTTGTATCTCATTCCCAGCATCCCCAAAATAATACAGGAAATCATGTGTTATTTTTGGAAGTTGCTGGAAGCGGTAGGGTTTTTATTACCCTGATTTTGCATCCTGGATGCACTCAGGTTTCAGTAAAAGGTTTAAACTAATAGTCATTTGATTAGCTCCTAGGTTACAGGGTTACATGTAATGTCCCAATGATTATGTGTCATCATGAGCAGTTTTTGTGGGAGAAATCCTGTACAGTGTTCTGGTATCCAGACATTAATGGCAGGGTTTCCAAAGCAGTGCTTAGTAGTTCTGTTACTTGGTAGAATACATTCTGCTTTGTTATGGTACAGGTTAAATTGGTGACAGTTAGAAAAAAAGAGAGTTTAGCAGGTGTTTCCTGTTCATGCCTTGGATATTTGTGGTGGTCTGAATTTCAGACTGCATGTACACCCCATTGCAGTTATGGGAGTTGATGTAGTGCACTCCCATAAATCAGACCACTTCTGAACTGTATAGTAGTATACTGCCCTAAATGACTTAAAACTGCAAATGTGTATTATAATGTGATTGCTCTGTTTGGAGAGCCAGAAGAGTACAGGAAGTATGCTACTTCTAAGCAGCTTCCTTGTTCTGTCTTGTCCATCACTCTCTTCCCTAGTTCTCATGTTCTTCATCTGTTCAGTGCCTTTCCCCAAATGAACTTTTCCCTCATAACTTGCCTTTTTACTCAAATGATACATTTTTTTTAGCTGCTACTTTTCTACTTTCCGGTTCATTAAGTTCTACTTTACTGTGCTATGATTTTAAAACATTTCTTAATTTGCTCCTCTGGGGGTAGGGTATGAGGGACGTGGTAAGGATCCAAGTCAAAACTCTTTTATTCCTATATTTAAAAAGTAACATTTCTAAGAATTGCATTTTGTTCTTACAAAAGAGAGGAATAAACAAACTTTATGTTTTATTTCTTTTCTACTTAGTGTCAGAGTAAGCTAATGCTTCTAGGAACAGAGACACTGCTACAATCAGATGCCAAGGTAAGACAGTTGTTTAGTTTCTTTAAAATACCTAATTTTCTGTTAAGATCTTGGGATCACAGAATGGCTTGGGTTAGAAAGGACCTTAAAGATCATCTAGTTCTAACCCCTCTGGCATAGGCAGGGACACCATCCACTAGATCAGGTTGTGCAAAACCCCATCCAACCTGGCCTAGAACCCTTCTAGGGATGGTGCATCTGTAGTTTCTCTGGGCAAACCCGTGCCAGTGTGTCTGTGCTTACACAGTTAAGAACTTCTTCCTGATATCTAATCTAAACCTGCCCTTTTTCATCTTAAGGCCATTTCCCCTTGTCCTATCACTACATACTCTTGTAAACAGTCCCTCTCCTTTCTTTTAGGCCCCATTCAGATACTAGAAGGTGCTGTAAGGTCTCCCTGGAGTCTTCTCCAGGTTGAACAACCTCAACTCTCCTCATCTGTCTTTATAGAAGGAGAGGTGTTCCAGCTCTCCAGTCATCTTTGTGGTTCTCCTCTGAACGTACTTGAGCAAGTTCACATCCTTCTTATGTTGGGGACCCCAGAGCTGGACGCAGCACTCCAGGTGGGGTCTCACCAGAGCAGAGTAGAAGGGCAGAATCACCTCCCTTGACCTGCTGGCTTGTGCTGCATTTGATGCAGAGATTATGATTGGCTTTCTGGGTTGCAAGTGCCTATGTCCAACTTTTCATCCACCAGGATTCCCAAGTCTTTCTTGGCAGGGCTGCTCTCAATCAGCCTGTGTTGATACTGGCGTTGCCCTGACCCAGGTACAGGACCTTGTGCTTGGTTTTGTTGAACTTTAGGAGTTTCATACTAGCCCATTCTAGAGAGTCTGTCCAGGTCCCTCTGGATGCCACCCCTTCCCTCCAGCGTGTGGACCCACACAGCCTGGTGGTGTCAGTGAACTTGCTGAGGGTGCCTTTGATCCCACTGTCCGTGTCCCTGACAAAGATGTTACACAGTGCCTGTCTCAAAAACAAGGCCGAAGGAAAGGCCACTCATCACTGATCTCCACATTGAACTGTTGACCACACCTCTGAGTGGGACCATCCAGCCAATTCCTTACCCATTGAGTGGTCTGTCCATCAAATCTGTCTCTGTTCAGTTCAGTGGCAGGGATGTTGTTCAGGACAGTCTCAAATGCTTTGCACAACTCCCAAATAGATCACATCAGTAGCTCTTCCCCTATCCACCAGTGCTGTAACCCTGTTACAGGAGGCCACCAAATTTGTCAGGCATGATCTGCCCTTAAAGTCATGTTGCTTAACACTAGTTGCCTCTTAACTTTCCACATGCCTTAACGTAATTTTGAGGAGGATCTGCTCCATGGTCTTGCTTGTGCACAGGTGAGACTGACCAATCTACAGTTCCTGGATCTTTCTTTTTTTAAATAATATGGGTTATGTGTCTCCTTTTCAAGTCAGTGGGATCTTCACCAGACAGCCATGACTTTTCAAATAAGATGAATAGTGATTTTGCCACTTCACCTGCCAGTTTCCCTTCAGGTGCATCTGGGGTGGGTTTGATCCTATCTGGCTACCAGGTGCCCACCTTAGCTGTTCATCACTCCCCTCCTCAGCTGGACAGGAGAGAGGAAATATAACTGAGGCCCCATGGATCTAGATAAGGACAGATTTTCTCTTACGAACTTTGAAAAATACAAGTTAGGCAGCAAAATAGGAGGAAAGAGAATGTGACTTCAATACCTATTTGGACAATTCCCTAATCACTGTATAATAATTTCTTCTAGTTAAATGTCATTGTTATGCTTTCCTTCATAACATCCTTCTGGACATGCTGTCCAGCTGTGGCATGCACAGGTGTACAGTGTGTGCTGGGTGAAGATCTGGTTGAAGGGCAGAGCTCAGAGGGGTGCAGTGACTGGAACTGCATCTGGCTGAGGAGTAGCCACCAGCGCTGTTCCTCAGGGTGCAATTCTAGGGCCAGTTCTGCTCCATGTGTTTATCAGTGATCTGGATGAAGGATTGGAATGTCCCATGAGCAAGGTGGCTGATGACTCCAAAGTGGTTCGTGCTGTTGACATTCTTGAGGGACAAGAGGCCTTGCAGAGGGATCTGGCTGGCTTAGAACATTGGGCACTCATCAATGGCATGACATTTAATAAGAACAAAAGACGGATTCTGCCTCCAAGACTTAAGAGCAATGCTGGGCGCAAGGATAAAGCGCGAAAGGAGCGGCTGTAGGGCAGCCCTGCAGGAAGCGATCTGAGGGTGCTGGTTGGCAGCAGCTCAGTGTGAGCCCTCAGGGTGACCTGGCAGCGTCCCGGGAGCCTCGAGCACGGCGCTGCCAGCAACAAGAGAGGGGATTATCCCACTGTATCCAGGGCTATGCAGCCTCACCTGCAGTGTTCAGTGCAGCTCTGGGCCCCACAATTTAAGAAGGTTTTGAAGATCCTGGAGTTCATCCAGACGAGGGCAACAAGGCTGGTGAGATGTCTGGAAGGCATGTGCTGTGAGGAACTGCTGAGGACTTTGGGCTTCGCTGGTTTGGAGAGAAGGAACTGAGGGGTGACCTGATTCCTCTCTACAGCTTCCTCAGGGAAGTGGAGAGGGAGATGCTGATATCTTCTCCCTGATACACAGTGATATTTATGTGTGGGAATAGTTCAAAAATAAGTGAGGGGAGGTTCACAGACGATATTAGAAACATTTCTTTACCTATAAGAACCTTCCTCTGAAGGACCTTCATAACTCTGTCAACTCTTGACTCCTTCTCATTTCCCTCTTTTGAAAAAATAATAGAAACATTTCTTGATCCCTGTGAATGGCTGTAAAATACTTTGAAGCAATTAGTGTTCTATTGTAATACATGCTCTTTTGTTTTCTGCTGTGTCAACTTAATAACTCAATTTCTATTCTGTTCTACCGCATTTTACATCAGTGCAACTCAACACACTTCAAGAGACACTTATTTTCTTTTTACACAGCTTTCCTTGTTAATGCTGCAATGGAAAGCTTTAAGACTAGATTATCATCAGTGGAAAGCAAGAAATCCTGAACGTAAGTAACTGTTTCCCTGTACAGAATGCTTATATAAATGTCTGCAAAATTTCTTTCATCTAGGCTGTGAGTATATTGAGTGTCTGATTGTATTTTTATTCTATAACTACTTAAAAATTAAACTAAATTTCTTGCTACTGAAAATGTAGCATGTATGTTTCATTTCTTTATTATTTTTGCACTTCAGTTCTAAGTTGACTTGAAATTAAAAGCGACCTTCACTATAACTTAATCTTATGATTCTGCACAAATAATGCAGGATTCATACCACCATTCATCAGTTGGTTAAATGGAAGAATAACTATGAGCAGCTCTCCTAACCAAATAAGAAAAGTTCATTATACTGTTACTCTCCTTCATATTCTCTTCTGTCTGATTGAGTTTTCTTCATCTTTCATTTGTGTTTCTTTTTTAGAACAGAAGTACTTTGGCAAATAATATTGTCTTAATTTTGTCTTTTAAGAAGCTGATACATTTTTTATCTTTGCAAGTAGTGCTAATAAGCTAACAATAATTTGCCTAGATGTATTTTTAACCATACATCCTCTGATTATTTTTTTATTAATACTTTACAAAGGTGTGTTGTATTATGATGTAATAGTTGCAACTTGGAAGTAGACCTTTAGTGCTAAGTCCATTTCACTGTAGTAAAATAGCTGGTTTGAATTAACAGGGATTGGAAAGTTCAGGTCAAGATAAAGTGGTAAAACGCACTAGAATTTTATTTAAACAACCCAGGAATCTAGAACACTTACTGATTGTGAGAAGCACAAACTACTGACACTACTGGTAGTTGTTATATTTGTTAGGCATTATCAGTCAAAATTCCTCCGTTCTTCAAAAATCTCTTTGTGCATAACCATCAGTGCGGACTGATTTCACTCTTTTGCAAGGCTGATGTGGCAGAAATAAAACTGGAAATAAAAGCATTCAGGATCTAAGTGTGAGTAAAGTAATCTTTATTTTCAGATATTCCATTTGGAGATTCATAAAACAGTTTACACTGTAGAATACTATCACTAGTATTCTGGTAGCACTCATGGTTATGTCTCCTGTCAAGGACCTGCTAGCACCTGTCAATCCAGTAAAACTTCTAGCTAACCTTTAAATTAATATATTGACTCATTTGAGTATTTTTATGCCAGGAGAGGCTTGGTTTTATAGTATTTGCAAAATTATACAAATGTGTTTTAGACAGCACATGGTGATTTCCAATGTTTTATCATTTAGCCAAATGGAAATGCCTTTTCAGATCAACATCAGAGGCAGTTCTCCAGCTTCAAAGTCTGTGTACTTGCTGCATACCATCATCAAACAAGAGAAGCTGGGAAAAAATACTTTGTCTTTCTTATAAATAGTTATTGTTGCTCTGTTAGAATAAACTCATAGTTCAGTGTTGTAAGCCTCACTCCAAGAACTGTCTGCCTCAAATGCTTCTGAGGTATGCACACCAAAGGCATGTCATTGAATGAATTTGGGACATACTGGTTCCTGGCTGCTGTTCGTGAATAAGCTGCTGTCTTAAAGCAAATTACTTGAAAGCATTTATTTTTTATCTGGGTAAAATACCTGAGGCTCTTAGATTTCCTTACTAAAATATGTATATTAAACTTCAAGCTATTGGCTTAAAAATATCCTTGGCCTATTTGTTTGACTTGCTGGCTTGCTTTGTTCAACCATTCTTACTTTTTCCCAGATGATATTTCTTACTAGGAATCTTAATTTTGTAATAGAGAAATTATCTATTTATAATTAGTACCTTGAAGCTGAATCTTTGCCTTTTTTGGCTGCCTTTCCAGTGTAAGAAAAAAAAGTTACTGCTAAGAATTTGAATAGAGTTATGGTGCCTGTATGAAAATGAGGAGTCCACTTTGCTCACATCTCTGTCTTGGCTTCTTTCTACCTACTATTTGTTTTGAAGAGGAATTACTTAATTGAAAACATTGACTGATTTTATCTAAATAGAAATAGCAGAAATACTGATTTCATACAATTTACTAATAGAGCATGAATGTCAGGCTGTCTTGTTACTTTGGTTTCTGCTTTTAGTAGTGGCCAGTTCATTTCCTGTAAATGAGGGCCTGTCAGCATTTCAATCTTAAACCTTATTTTCAGAGGTTATAACTTGGCAGATCTACATTTTTTTTGAGGACAATATTGGCAAACAGACTTGAATTCACAATGCAAATTGAATTTTTGCAAAGGTTTTTCTTTAGTCTCTTTTTCTTTCTCAATTTCTGGTTTTATTTGTGTAGCTCTAGGTCTGCTAAATCAGCTGAATTAAAACTTTTTAAAAATAATTTGGCTTATTAAAAGAGAATTTAACTTTTACCTTTGCAAAATAAGGAAGTGAAAGCAACCATCTTTTAAACCATTTAAAACAGTTGTGGTTTCTGCATAATTTCTGTTTTTCTTTGCAAAGTAACAGTATTCTGCCAAATACCTTTCTGTTCTATTTTAATACAAGTTTCTGTATAAACATGTGCATAGTAGTTGCTTTTACATTGCTAGCATATGGTAGTATTTTGCTTAGTAATTGTACTGTGTATCACTAGGCAATTCTGTCTGACATTTGATTTTTGCAAGTGTAGTGATTCTACAGCTGAAAAAGATTTAACTGATAGTGGATTGAGCAACCAGTGAATTTACGGCAGCAGCTGGCATAAGTGTGTTGTCCCAGTATTTCGGATCTGCATTGTTCCTTCACTAAATTACAGTTAGTGATTTCTTTCCCAGGAAGATGGGGCCTTCTGTTCTGATATTCACAGAGTATGAACATTGAGTGGGAAGCATGAACTCAGGATTAGGTATCTAGAAATAAAGAAGTGTTAGAAGACAATTGTAGAAATTAAAAATAATTGGTAAGGAAGGGCTTATAGTGATCATGTCAGCAGGAAGTGGCAGGGGGAAGAATTGTATGGGTTTCTTAAAATATGCCAGTGAATGTGAATAAAAGTGCACCAATGAATTTTTTCATGTGTAGGTAGAATATCCATGTAATTGAAGAAATCTTACTCTAATAATAGCACAGACCAGTACCTCCTGCAACTCTTAAGCTTAATTTGGGACCACAGTAGTCAAATTTTGTGTCAAGATTTAGAAACAGTAATTCTCTAAGTAAAAGGAATTTTACTGGAGCATTTAATGCATTTTTAACTCAGTAGTTTTTCTGATTTTCATCTGAGAACAAACAGTGCTTTTAAAACTACTAATCTACAGCTTCTTAAAATGTGTTGAGGTAAGTACTATAACATTACCAAAGAAGGTACTTTTCTAAATTTATTAACTCAACTGTATGTATTTAGGAGATATTTAATGCTTTCATGAGAGTGTTAAGGGCTTCCTTTTTGCTAAAGGAAATATTTTATTTAAATAATTATTTATAAGATCAGATATTTTGAGCTCAAACTTGCACAAAAAAAATGTCTGTCATATGAAGATTTAAATCTGTTAGAATCGCTTTCATTTCTCCTATAAATGTATTGAATTAGTTCCAAAAAGTCCTATGTTTATGCAGAAACTGTAAGGTGACATGGATTTGAGAGTTGACTGGAGTCTGTTGAATGCTGTAATACGCAAAAATTCAATTTTATTCTGAAAATGCATGAGTCATAAATCATTGTATTTTGAAGAAGCATTCTGGGGAAACATTTCCATGTTCTTGAATTGGACTATGCTTTCCCTTAAGTATTGGTGTTGCACAGGTTTGGAGTTAGGATTATTGGCCTTGTTGGGCCTTTCATCTCCCTGTATATAACTGTTCTTGTGAACAGTAAGGATGGTGATGTGCTTCTGAAGTTATTAAAACTAGATTTTTTAGTCCTGACCAGGCATTTGGGAGGCTGTTTAACAAGGAATTGGAAGACTGGAAGAATTTGATTGCCCTCATCGGTAATGTTGATTGAATGCCCTCTGCTGAAAAAGTTAGGCTCAGTTGTCTTGAAGGATCTAGAAATGTGATGTTCATTCATTATGTACCTACACCAATGTACTTGGAGCTAGTTCAGGTAAAAAAAGGACACAGAAGCATTAACACTCCACTTTTTTCAGTCTAATTTAACTTGCTGGGTAATGATAGTAGGTTAGCCCAGCAGGACACCACAAAATGTGGTTAAACTGCTGCTACCAGCCAAACTGATTTTAGAAGGTACACAAGTTTCTCTCTAGCCTGGCTGCTTTTCAGTGTCAATAAATCTTTATCACCCAATACAAAAAATAACCAATTCATTCTGTTTTTCAGTAATTTCTACCAATCCAGATGTACTGTTAGAATTAGGAAAAGAAGAGGTAAGTTGTTTTGTTTGTAAAAGATAATAACATTTTGTTGGGAAAAAAGAAAAACAGTATATACAATTGCTGCATTTTCCTGTGACTATTCCTAGGGTGGCCTACTGCCAAGATACTGTGTATTTTCCTTCAGCCATTGTTGTTGTTCTAATGGTTTTTTTCCCCTGTAGTATAACTACTAAAATTTCCTAGTTGTAATGAGTGAGGTTTAAAACTTACTTTATGCAGAAGTCAGTGAGTAAAGCACAATAAATAGTATTTTGCCTCTGAACACACCATCTAATCACAGTAGCTCAACAAACTCATCTGCATGCAATGAAAATGGTGTGATAATCAACATCCCTGGTACACTAATGCTCCAAGGCCTCACTCAGGATTGGAGTCCCACTGTTCTGGGTGCCACCAGGAGACAGAAATCTCATGCCAAGGAGAGTGATGACCATCCCTTGCAAAGATTTAGCCATCATCTTTAACATCATACAGCGGGGTCCATTTCTAGGGTGGAAGCCTACACACTGTACTGTTCAAGATTACTTTCATTTAATGTTGCACAAGTGGTTGGGCAAGAAGACCCACTCAGAATGATGTGTTTCAAGATGATCTGTGGCTGTGTTTTAATTGCTAAGTGGAATTTGTCACAGAATGTCTGGAGTCGGAATGGACCTCTGAAGATAGAATCATAGAATAGCTTAGGTTGATCTTATCTTTAAGATCATCAAGTCCAACTATCCAAATCCACCACTAAACCCTGCCCTTAAGGGACTCACAAGATTGTGTCAGGGTGGCTTTTGAATATCTTCAAAGAAGGAGACTCCACATCCTCTCTGGGCAGCCTGTTCCAGTACTTGGACACTTTCCAGTAAAGCAGTTGTTCCTAATTTTGAGATGGAGCTTCCTGTATTTCAGTTTGTGCTTGTTGCTCCTTGTCCTATCACTTGGCACCACTGAAAAGAGTGACCCTATCCTCTGACACCTGTCTTTAAGATATTTGTGTGTGTTTTTTTAAACAAAAAGTTATGTTGCATTTCATACTTAATAAAAAAATTATGTAATATTATGTGTTACATGGAAGAGTCAGTTATCTTAGACAGTGAGTTCTAGGGCAATAATTTGTTGAGTTCCTCCACTGGAAGAAAGAGGAAATCAAGAATGTCTCGCAGGTAACATTACACTTTATTGATGGGACATAGGAATGCTAAGTGACTTGAGAATATTCCTGTGTCTATTGCCATCTAGTATCACTCACAACAGCGAGCTCAACTGCTGGTAAGAGTCAAAAGCTGTTAGGTTACACGCTTTGATTTTCCTGTATAGCTATGGCGTGTTGGTCTGATATTTGAGGATTCCATTTTTTTTCAGATGTATATATGGAGCATATTTGCTTTAGTAGCATATTTTCAGAATTTGTATTTCTTTGAACTAAATGCTCAAGTGCTCCTATTTTGTATGGAAGCAGAAAAAAATACATCCAAATTATAGGTTTATATTAGAAAAAGCATAAACCATTAGAAACATTATTTTGTAGAAGAACATAGTGCACTAATAGGGGACCTCATCAACTTGTGTAAGTACCTGAAGAGGATGGAGCTAGGCTTTTCTTGGTGATGCTAAGCAATAAGTCAGGAGGCAATGGGATGAGCAAGAACATGAGGAAGAGCTTCTTCACTGTGCACTGGAACAGATTGCCCAGAGAGGGTGTGGGGTCTCCCTAATTGGAGTTACTCAAGAACTGTCTGAATGGAATCTATGCCATGTGCTCTGGGATGACCCTACTGCAGTAGGGAGGTTGGACCAGATGATGCACTATGATCCGTCACAATGGTTAAAGAATTTTCTGCATCCAGCAATCCAGAGCCACTGTATCAGTCACTAAAGCCCATTCGCAGCTACACAATCACACAACCAAATCAGATTTCCTTACTGACTCAGCTCCAAGTTTCACTCTTCCCTTAGTCTTACACATACCTATCCTTAAAATAATTTAATCATGGCATGATAACAAAATAACAGCTTGAGCTTGTTGCCTCCAAGGAGGGACCCAGAGCAAAGGAACCCCTGGGCTTTTATATCTTCACAGTGTAAACACAGGGAAGTCCTAGTGTCATCCTCTCCTGCCATGTCTCAATGTACCCTCACCTGACAGGGCCACAGGTCACTAGGCCCCTTGTTGTGCCGATCTGGCAGTTAGTGGCATCTTGTCTGGAGCTCTCGCCACCCAGAGCTGAACCTGCAGCTCCCAGTGCAGCTGCACCCTCAGCTACCTGCACTGAATGTATTCCTCAATACAACCTTACCAGTCTGTGATTCTGTAATGAAAGACCCAGCCCACTGAGAGGCCACTGTTCCCAAGATGCATCAGCGCCTATAGCTTCTGACTGCAGTAGTTTTATTTCTCTATATTTCCTGTTCACATAGGTCCATAGCACTGCAGATCATTTAATTCATGGATGCAGTTAGTCTTTCTTTGCAGCATCTTTGTTTTCTGTACAGTTTATGTTGGTGCAGTTAGCATGGATTCATTCTTGCAGCAGCTGCAATGATTTAGACAATGGAGCCCTGGTGCTGTAGATATTTTCTGCTCAGTCATTCATCATCTGAGCAGTTCATATGTGTGCTCCATAATCTGCTTCAGGTAAAATTAAGTATTTTGTTAAGCTCTGTGAGCTTCAAGAAGACACTAATGAGTAACCGGCCACAGTGGCATTTTAAATTGGATTTTAATATTTATTAAGAAATTGCAGATGATTTTGTCCCTCTTTATCAGATTTTGTACCAATCTTTTTATGAGATTTACAGATGTAGCCTTAGAACAGCCTTACAGACTAGGCTGCCTACAAACAGTAGTTTATATATATTTTTTTTTATAGTTGCAGACAGTGAAAAATGATCTTGAAATGGTGCTGTCAACAGTTCGGTTAAGGAATAAACAACTGGAAGAAGATCTGAAAAGGTAATACAGTAATTTGGATTTAGGAATGCTGTAAGCTTTTTTTTTCTACTGCCCAGGGAAACTATTTATGTGCTGTGCCATTTCCTATTTTTCATCTTTCAAAGAGAACAGCAGTGGTATGAGGAACAGAAGCAGATGCTAGATACTCTTAGTAACACTGAAGAAGAGACAAAAACCCAAGCTGAACAACTTTCCACAAAAAGGTATTTCTACATTTTTGAGTTATACAGTGAAGAATTTAAATATCAGAGGAGCACATGTGCAAACACTTAAAACTTATTCCTTGTTTTGTTTAATAGATCAAATAATTGCTCAGTAATCCATATTTGAAACTTAGAAATAATGCTACTATATCCTGTGATTAAAGTTGTTGAATTTATAACAATAGATAATAAGGGGGCGTTTTACTTACAAAGGACTTTTCAAGTACTTTATTTGATTCCATGTTCTATTGCTATGTTTTCACTATTAGTTTGAAAATTAAAGGATTTGATGAACTGAAAAATAAAATGCTGAAATTAAAGACCTATAAGAAAGAACTCTTAAGTGCTTTGGGTCAATTCCTGGATGAACATTTTCCCCTTCCAGAGAAAGGTGAAAATACAATTAAAAAGGTAAGACTTTTCTTTACCTATTAAATTTTAAATGTTCAGTTTATATTTAATTAGATGCAATATATGTTTAAAGTCACTAGCATCGAATCTACAGTTGTATTTTGAAATAAGCAGTTCTTACAGCTTAAAATAAACCTCTAGGTTTAATTTATATTTTTCAGATTGTTTTATATTATTTAAGGCTGCTTCCAGCTGGATATTTTCTTTTCTTAATGCAGATATCCTTTACCCAAAGAGATGCATAGCAATGTATTGTATTTCTTGCTGAACTGCAAGCTATGCCAAATTTGGAAATGTGAGGGGTTCAGTCCAAATTTACTCATTTTCTTTTTTACTTGTCTGGGCAAATAGATTCCTATTCTCTTTGGGAAAGCAAATTTTAATTGTCTGACAATGTTTTTGGAACAATAAGGAAAAGTGTTTATAATTACTGAGTAGTTCGCAATTTTAACCATCGGATTTTGCTCAGGCAAACTGGGTCAAAAATTATCCTAAAACTTCAGTGAAAATAGGCAGCCAGGGAGTATTTTGCATAATAAATTCAAAGTGTGCAGTAAAAACTATTACCATTACTAGTCAATAGAAACAGAAAAGCTATGAAAAAAGGCAGGGCTTGATTTTGATTTCAAGCACACTTTACAGGAGTAGAAATTATTTCTTTAAGCCAGTTACCTCTTATTTCAGATAACAACGTAACAGAATTTCGTCAATATTAACCACTAAGCTCCATTTTAGAACAGATAATTTTTTACTACTGGTTCTACTGTGTTTTCTCTTCTAGTGCCTCAGTGGTCTGGTTAGAAATTGTCTCATGGCTTCCAAACTAAATATATCCATATCTAACACAGATCCAGTGGTATTCTTACACCAGACTTTTCCTTAGAATAGCTCTATTTCTTTCTTGTGTTTATTCCTCCTGATGTTTTTATAAGCAGCCTCTATTTCTCATACCCTCTCTTTCTTTGGTTTGCTAATTGAACTAGCAATGCTTTTATGTTCTCCTGTAAAATAGTATTTTTCAATTCCCTAGCTTATTCTAGTAATATCCATTTTCTATATTTGTTTTCACTTGGATTCATCTTTTTTGCAACCTGCTAGGAAACAATATTATAAACAAAACTACTATCTCACACCCATCACCAAAGCAACTAATTACACTCTTGTATTTTTCTATCTGTTATTTGCAAGTAATGAATCCTGAGCTTTTAATTAAAAAAAAAAATCATGGTTTTGCACACAAGACATATTTTGCACATAAAATTACCAAATGGAGATGTCAAGACATGATGTCCATTTTCAAAGTATTATTCCAACGTCTTATTTTGTTGAATCTTAATTTTTCTGCATCCCAATGCCTTTATTTCATGCTGTTAGTAAATATGACAGATTTTGCTCTCAGTCTCTCCAATTTAGAAACAAGGATGTCGTGTGTGACAGTGTCAAATGCTTTGCACAAGTCCAGGTAGATGACATCATTTGCTCTTCCCTTTTCTACAAGCAGTGTAACTCTATTGTAGAAGGCCACTAAATTTTTTGGGTGCAATTAGTCTTTAATGAAGCCATATTGGCTGTCACCAATCACTTAAACAAAAAAACTATTTTGATTAATTTCAACGCAAGGTTTTAGCTTTCCTTAGCTTAAATTTTATTTATGCATTTCCTGAACTCTTAAACACAGTTTGTTTTCTGACAAGTCTTTTTCTTTTTTTCTCACTTGTTGTGAATTCATAGCTTTTCTATATCTTTTGACTCACTTGGATTACTTGGCTTAGCTAGATGTCCCCCGTAATCTGCATCTAAGTAATTAACAGTGAAGGCAGGACAGACAGCCATTTTTGCCTGCATTGTTTTATTGAGTGTCAGAATTACAAATTGTAATCACAGGCAATGAAACTTGCTGCTATGTTAATTCAGGAGAACACATTATTCACTTCTATTATCAGCTTGGTTCAACAGTCTGGTAGTGCCGAACTGTTAACTCTGTACATGAGTAATCTTGCTTCATTAGGTGGAAGCATCTTGCGCTCACAGTAGCTCTGTGTGAGGGCAAATGTGCAGGGCTGACGTCTGTAGGACATGGCTGCAGCATAGTCTGAACTGTTCCAGGCCTTGCTGGTCTGATTCCACTCTCCTTTCACCCAGCACATGCATCTGGGATTGGGAGTGGGAGTGAAGACTGGGTCACAGCAGCTCGGGTTGGCTTCCACTGCCATGGCCCAACACCTTTAATACAGGTAGTGACTGTAGTAACAATTATCTTGCATTTTGAATCTGGGATATAAAAAACTTTTTTCTTTTTTTTTCAAGATAAGACTATGAAAAGTTAGTGATTTAGGAATAGTCTTTATGCAAATCTGTGTGATTGGAAGGGTGAAGAATGTGCCTTTCAGGCTAAATAATGAAATGCTGAGCATCCTGCCTAAAGTGACTTAATGAGCATTAATTGATTAGATGTACTTCTTGTATTAGTAGTAGTTTTGACCAGGGAAATACAACAGCAGAGGCTGTAAAGTATCTTCATGTTTGCTCTAGGGAAATTTTTGCAGATAGTTAGTGTAGATTCTATTTCCTCAGCCAATTATCAAGATAAAAGCACATAAGCACATAGATAGAACTTACTGGGCCATAGCTCTTGGGTTTGCAGAGTTTCCATGGAGCAGGCTCTCCATGGAAACTGGAACTTCTGGCTCTCTGCAGGTGAGAATATTACAAACTGTGACTGGAAAACAGGTGACAAAACTTGCCTTTCACAAATTCTTCTCTCTTGCTTGCATTTTTTTTCTGTTCCAGAAGTGGAGTTTGTATAAGGTGCTACATACCTGTTAATACCTTAGCACTTAAATTGACATACTCAACATCATTGCTGAGAAAGCAGCGGCCAGTGGTATATTATCTCCTTTATTCTGTTGAAATTGAAGTGCATGGGAAAAAAAGAATAAAACTGAAAAATTAAAGAATCAGTTTTACCATGCAACAGTATAAGCAGATCCACTGACATTGCTGCCAAAGAAATCTCAAAAATTATTTGCTTGGTACAAAGGAAAAGAAGTAATTTCCTAGTGATATTTTATTTTTGCTCATTTTTTCCACCAGAATTTTAAATTATTCTACTTTTAACCTTGGTCAATTTTTTTAGTTGAATTCAAAGCAAATAAATATTCATTGTCAAATTGTGAAAAAATACTAAGGCACTATGAAGCCTTGAGTTGTGTCAAATTTGTATTATAAACATTTATCTAGATCTCCTGAAAATTTTTTTTCCCCTAACAAATCTTGCTCACAGAAAGTTCTGTACTGCTTTACAAATGTGATGTAGTTGGTTTTATTTAAATATAAGCACAGGTAGAAACATTATGATCACTTTAAATTAATCTCTTTTAATAATTAATTCAAAGCATGTTACATTTGAAGCATAGGATTTTGGACTGATAGATTTAAATGCAACTTATGTTTCTGTGAGGACTAAATATGAGTAAAAGTTTTCATCTGTTGTGTACTACGCAATCAAATAATTGTGTAATTATTTTACTTTGTCAGCGTTTTTCCTGATTTGTTTGGGGTTTGTTAATTTTGCTGGGGTGTGGTTGTCTTTCCAGAAATCTTCTGCAGAGCCAGCTGTAGAACTGATAACATTGCAAGAAATTTTAGAGGTAAGATGCTTTGCAATAGAGATTAGAGGAATTTTTAAATACTCAGATACAATGATGATGATTCTGATGGATTTTTAAATACTCAGATATGATGATAATAATGAAGTGTTTATTATTAAGATGAATGGTGATGATGATAATAAATTGTTTATTATTAAGATAAATAACAGTATATGGCATTTAGTTAAGATAGTTAATCTAGAATGCTTAAGAGTGTTGTGTCTTCAGGAAGACTGCAAGGAGACCTCATTGCAGCCTTCCAGTATTAAAAGAGGACCTATAAAAAGAGGGAGAGCGACTTTTTACAGAGGGGAATAGTAAGAGAGATTTAGATTAGCTGTTGAGAAGAAATTCTTTATTGTGAGGGTGATGAGGCACTGGAACAGGTTGCTCAGAGAAGCTGTGGATGCACCATCCCTGGAGGTGTTCAAGGCCAGGTTGGATGGGGCTGAGCAACCTGGTCTAGTGGGAGGTGTCCCTGTCTGTGGCCGTGGTTTGGAACCAGATGATCTTCAAGGTACGTTCCAACCAAAACCATGGAGTCTAAGTCAGTTTTTCGTTTTAATTCCTATCAAATTAAACCCCAAATTTTTACAAGAGGGGTGGCAGTAATATTCAATTTAGGCTGGAAAATGGTTGTCTCTTATTTATTGGTTTTATAAGGTTTAGTTCAAAGAAGTTTTATGCACCTTAGGGACTCATGTTAGGAGAGACAAATACTGTGTTTAACAAAAATATAGCATTTCATGCTCTATTTTATAGTGCTTCTAGAAAAATATTTCTGAAATATACATAGCAGTTATAGAAGGACCAATTAATGTGTATCCTCAGAAGGAATAATAGTCTTGTGTATTAACTGGATTATTAACTCATACATGGAAATCAATTAATCTGAATGCGTGCATTATTCCCTATGAGCAATGTCATGAAGGTATGAACATGGTCTCCATGAACTGAAAAATAATGACAAAAGTGATTTTGTTTATAACTCCATTAACTAATTCTGTATTTAGATAAAGAATTTAGTCTATACTTATTCAGGATAAAATGAGGATTCTGCTTCTAATTTTTACATCCAAGAAAGATTTAAAAAAAATAATTGGAAATCCTTTGCTTTACTTCTACTTTAAACAGGTCTTGTATTTCTTCTGTAGTCCTTTATTTCTTATATTGCCTACATCACAGTAATTTGTATAAATTTGGTTAAAGGAGATAAAAATCTGTTTTGTTAATTTCCTAAATCTTAATCCTTTTCGTCTTCCAGATTCTGATAAACAAATTAATGACCACGCCACATGAACCTTACATAACAATCAATGAGTCGTTTTGGCCACCCTATATTGAGCTGCTGCTGCGATATGGAATTGCCCTGAGACATCCAGAAGATCCAAAAAGAATGCGCCTTGAAGCTTTTCACAAATAGTGTGACCTACATATGTATTTGAAAACAAAACAACATCAGTACTCTTAATTCGGGGCTAGGACATACTTAGGTTTCATAATAAGCTTTCTTAGTATCAGCCATCACTTCTTGTTGGATGATTACTTTTTTCTCAAAGTGTGTATTTAAGATCATGAAATGTGGAAAAAGAAAAAAAAAAATTCTATTTTAACTGCTTACAGTTGACCTTCAGTTTTATATCAAGATTTGCAATGTGGAAGTATTTTCAACTGCTTTTATAAGATGCTTATTCATGTAATAGACAAAGATGTTTAACAGTCCTTTTTACATTAAAAATCTTACTTTATACATTACTTTTATGGTTTAGATTTTTTAAATTGCCTGAAGTCTTCTCAATTTCCTTTAGTATTTTCTTGTAATCTGTAGAGGCAAAATTGAGAATAACACCACTCCTCCTGTACGTGGCCTTGCAAACATTTGGAGGCAACAGAGAGGTATCCTCTCAAGAATGTGTTATGCCTTGTTTGTTTTTCAGAGCCTTTGCAAACAAATTCATTGGCTTCATGATAAACACTTAGGAAAGCTGACACATCTTTCTGTGCAAAGTGCAACAGATGTTGAGTCTGCACCTTTCACTGCATACTTCCCAAATGGCCTGGATTGTGTTTTGCTGTATGCCCTAACAGAATCTGTCTTCACTTTTTCACATGTAGTTTGTCAAGGCTTTTAATGAGTCTCTGTTCTCTTGATCTCTGCAGCTAGCTCTAAGTTCTTCCATAGCCATTGTTATTGTGTTGTATTGAGTACAAAGTACTACTCTTGTGTATCTGTAGTGACTCTACTATAGTACAAAAATACCACTCTTGTGTATCTTTAGTGATTAAAACCTTGGAAAATAAAGTTTGTCTTTTATTAATCAGATTGCAGTTTATTGAGGTAGGAACTTCAGTGATTTTCAGTTGATGGAAAAATAAAGATTTTTATACTATTATAGAATGTTTTTATGTGATGGTTTTTAGAATGGTGTTTGTATGATTTGATGTGATGACTTGTAAAGATGATGTAAGGACATGTGGGAAAGGGGAACCAAGCTAAGTTCCAGTATAACTGCCTTCTTTACACCAATTAAATGGTTAGAAAAAAGTCATTCATCTTGTGTAGTTTTGAGTGAACACTGTTCATTTTATCCTCACGACTGGTGATTGGGCATGAGTATAGACTATGGTGTGTGCTGTTGCGCATGAGCTTGTGCAGTGACTTCTTTTTGCTTCATACTGCTTGTGTAACTGCCCTCCTGTTGTGGTTAAGCCTCCCTTACTCAACGATGAGCTCTGGTGTCTGACTAATCTATACACATGTACCTTACAGTATTTTTAATTAAGAATTCAAATAGCTACATATGGCTAATTTTTGCTTTGATGTATTGCACTGTCTCTCTAGGGTTTTTTCTTCATTTGTGTTTAAATGCTTTGAATTCTGCTATTCTTTCACTTTATTACTAATACCGCTCAAATACTTCATTGATTCTGGATGACTTCTTCGATCGGGACATTGATAAGTAGAAGGAAAAATGTTAAACACTAAGTAGCCTCTTTTGTTTAAAAAGCAACCCATACCACCCATCTCCCAAAACCAAACCAAAGGATTGAGAAGGAGATAGGATAGCCTATGAACAAGTGGTCTAAAGAAGATGCAATATTCATTATTTTTCATACCAAAATCAAATCTCAAAGTGAAATACCAGAACAGATTTAAATGAGAGTACCTCATATAAAGCTTTACATTAAATTATGGAACTCAGTGAAATAAAATACATTGGAAGCTTACATACAAACTTTCAAAAAAAACTTACAGAATTCAGGTTTGTGAGTGGTTATTAAAGAAACTTGACAGTCAGCTGTTTCAGAAATCTCTATCCTACTAATTTTTAAACCCTGAGGAGATGCTCGCTGAGATCCTCCTGCAGCTTCACAGTATCTTCCTGCATTTTGTGAAGCCTCTCTGCTTAGGCCTTAAATATGCTCAGAATTCAAAGGTTCGTTGTAGAGCTTTTTTCCTTAGGGTTGATTGAATCACTACGGCAGAAGAAAAGCTGTAGAAAGAGAAAATTCATTTTCTCTCATGGCCTAAAATGCATTGCTAGTTTTTAAGAGAAGATGGTTCAGGCTGAAACAGCGCTAGATGGAAGCTCCTAGAAAAATCCTGACAAGGAAACTGAAGCAGATCAAGGCAGTGATGAAGAACAGATCTTCCTTACGATAAAAGCTGGGAGGAAGATCTTTCATCAGTACTTTCAACAACCAGGCAGTTTTGGGAGTACATGAGAAGAGTAAGGTAATGTCTCTATTTTTTCTCTCCATGCATGCAAGTAACAGTTGTTTGGAATTAACACCTCTATTAAGTGCTAATATTGGGGCCCTATGTGCATTCTATGAAATAAGGATTTGTTTAGCCTACTATGTAGCTTTTAACTCTACAAAGGTAATATCAAAAAAAAGCCGGATTGTTAAATGAAGTACAAAGAGAGCTACGAAGTCTTGAGTAAGATGAAAAACTGATCTATGAGCTGGCAGAGTGCCCTTGGGGCCAAGAAGGTGAGTGGTACCTGAGGTGCAATAGGAAGTGAAGTGCCAGCAGGTTGAAGGTGACCTTGCCACTCAGCCTGCGCCTTTGCTTCTTTCCCTTTAGTTTGACCAGCAGTTCTCTACTCAGCCATGCCTGTCTAGAGACAACCAGGCTTCTTGGTAAACCTAAATCTTTGTGTTATAATCCGTGGGAATCAAGACAGATGTCATGATAACAAGCTGCAAAAGGACAGATTTCGTTGATTTCAGTCATTACCTAGTAAGGAAGTGTTGCACTTGGCTGGGTCTATTTGATTAGGCCCGTATCTCTGGAATATTGGTGCTGCTTAAAACCTCTCAAGCTCTGTCTCTGCACCAGATAAGGAGGCAGCTTCTCCATCTAACACATATCATATTCTCCCACTATGGAGTTGTGGTTTTAATACAGTTAAGAAAAAGATGTCAGTCACAACTGTGTCACCATCCAGGGCATAGTTCATAGATGAGCAGTCACCTGCTCAATCAGAGGCCAAACCTTGGAGGCTAGTGCTTTCTGTTGTGACTGTTTCAGTAGAAAATCTCACCCCAAAGGAGCATTACTTGCCATTCAGATTTGCTGCAATCTAGACATCCATACTGACATTTACATGAAGAGGAGAGAAAGGACTCATTATACGGTAGTGATTCTTTTGGACTGTGTGTGCTGTGCAGAGCCCCTGACACTTCTTGCTTTTTTGGAATACATCGGGACAACAAGCTTCATATTGTGAAGAAATTGATCTAGCAACATGAACACCTCCTTGCATATAGTATTACAAGGTTACAAGG
Organism: Dasyornis broadbenti; assembly: GCA_013397935.1. Lineage (NCBI taxonomy): Eukaryota > Metazoa > Chordata > Aves > Passeriformes > Dasyornithidae > Dasyornis > Dasyornis broadbenti. Next base: position 1,150,444 of record VZRN01005377.1, read on the forward strand.
AAGAGCAGGCCATGTCTACCTTCACAAACTCAACTCCTCAAAGGACTGTGTTGGGACAAGCTTATTGACATGATTTCCTAGTGAAATAACAAAATTGTTCTGCAGATTTTCAACTTATGGTAGTGGCATTAAATGCAACTGCTATATTTATCTGCATTTTGCTGCATTAGAAAAAATTGTGATTTTGAGAGTTTGACATATAAGTTTCTGGATGTTAAGTTTTGGCAGAAATACACATGAGATTTGTTAGTGCTTTTGAGAGAGTGCAGGTGATTTTAATGAAGACTGCTGTAGTTAGTTACAAGCATGTAATGTAACATTGGAAAAATAAGCCTATCTTGAATCCTTGAATGTTCATTAGTATTTTGGTACAATGACACTATATTTTCTGTTTCTTAGATTGTATTTGAAGCTTTTTTTAAAAAGGAAAAGTCCAATAAAAGCATGTCATAGCAGTCTTGTACCTGTTTAAATTGTTAAATCATCTTTCATAGTTATGTATTCACAAAAGATCACCAGTTCCTCTATTTTCTCAGAGAAAGTTTTTTTTTTTTTTAGTGTTTTTGATTGGTTTACTGGATTTGGTCTGGGGTGGTTTTCTGTGGTTTATTTTTGTTGTTGTTTGTTTTGGTGTGGGGTTTTGGGGTTTTTGTTTGTTTTTTTGTTTTGGCTTTCTTCTGTTTTTTGTTTTGTTGTTTGCTGTTTTGGGGAGGTTGGGTTTTTGTTTGGGGTTTTTTGGGGGGGTGTTTTTTCAGGGGTTTTGTTTTGTTCTTGTTGCATTTTTACTTTATTTGCTTATTTATTTAATTTACTTAAAACTGTTTTAGTACAAAAAATTCTGATCTCAGTACTTTTACTTTTTTCCAAACATGACATTCTAGTGATTAAGACAATGAGACTCTTTATTTTGTGCATATTCTCAGGTAATACACTGTGTTTTAGTAGATTGTTTCCAGGTTAAACAATGAGCATTCCAAGGTACCTCAGCAGTGCTGAGCTACTCGTAATTATAATCAGTCATGGTTACAAGCAGTTCTTTGTTCTGCAAACGTTTTAAATTCTGTACTTTAGAAAATTTATTGTGTCAAATGAAACATAATCTTGCCTTCTCTATTTGGCAACAGAGGCTGCTTGCAGGTGTTTGCAAATGAGCTTTTGATTATAGCTAGCCAAGACAAATGTAATTTTGGTGGTATTCCTATTCTAGTTTTAATTTAGGTTGCATTAAATGAGTTGCTGGAGATTGTTTCAAGCAGAAAGACTTAAAATACAAACTAAACTAGATCAGTGTTGCAGTTTACTTGATAAATAACTAGGCTTTATTTCCCTGACAATTGTTTGCTCAAGTTGCCTTAAGATTATAAAGTGGATGTGTTTTATACCCTTTAATAGAACACTGGGCAACTTTGATTGGTGATGAGGCAAGCAATTATTCTTGGTGACATGATCTAGACACATCTTTACTAGAACACTAAATTATCCACAGAAAAAAATTACAGTGCTTAAAGTTGATATCTGTTATAAAAATTCATCTTTGCAAATTCTGTTGCTTTTATTTAACAGACTGATTAATTTTATGACTATTTGCTCTGACTGTAAAACTCCTATGGTTACTGATTTATATTAAATAATGTCAAAGAACAAGCTCACAATGCTACTGTAAATGTATGTTATATGCATAACCTATTCCAGTTGCATGTAAGTTTTTATTTGAATGGGCAGTGTGCTTATATTTCAGTATAATTTCTTTCTGTATATGTGTCTATTTCACTCTTAAAAGGTTTTGTTTTGTGAAAGTCGTTATATTTTTATTAGATTTGGGAACATGTTGCTTATAGTCCTACAATAATGAACCGCAACACTAGAAAACAAGGTCATTAATTTGCTGTATTTAAAGGAAGAATCCAAAGACTGAGGTTAATGTGAATGAAGTTGCTTAATAGAAAGGAGCAGATGTGTGTTTCAAAGTGGAAAGGTGAAACTGTTCAGCTAAGCTGAATTCAAAATTAGTTAGTCTGTTCAGAATACTTCTACGTGTTTTGCAAATTAAAAATTCATCTAGACTTTATCGGGTAGTTGCCAGATGGCTCTAACTGCAGGACAAGCCCTGATTGCAAACAGGAGCTTAATTTTAATGCTCTTTGCTTTATGAAGGCTAAGGCTGTGCAGTCAATACATTCTTTGAGTGCAAGCTTGACAAAACTTCTGAACTGGATCAAAGTTCCTTGTATGTGACAGGAATCTGGCAACATTGCATGTAATCTATTATTTGGGAAGACAAAATATTGAAAAACTGGTGAAGGTACAAAAATAATACCATAAATGCATATGTGAAGGTCCCAGCAGAATTCTGCTAAGAACAACATAAATTTGAATGTAAATTTCCCTCCACAGCTAGGAATGATGTGGGCAGTAACAACAAAGCTGAATTTAAAAAAACATTTGCAAGTCTTTGGACTGCTAACTTAAGAGATGAATAACTCAGAGAGCTCTCATGTATGGGTTACAGTTCAAGAACACTGAAGCTGAGAATAACAACTGTGTCTTGTCTGCTAGTTAAACAGAGTCTGCACTACATCAAGAAGAGTGTAGCTGCAGCAGCATTCAAATTTTATAATGTAACACAGATACTAATTTTATGAAATATTACATCACTACATCAACTGTGAGTTACTGCAAGAGAAGCAGCATTTCTCAGAAAGCCAAGTCACATAAACCAAAGTAAATTGGGGGAGGACAGACAGAGCCCCAGAATGATGTACAATAGGAATAGTGCTTACAAGGAGAAGTCTCCTGTTCTGTGCCAGGAAAGTTCTAAACCAAATCAGCTAACTCCATGTAGAACTACCAGGAGATAGATGTAAACCTTCACCTTAAATCAAGAGAGAGTTATTTTACTCCGACAAATTAATTCCTGCTGAAGTTCTTTTCCACTGGAGATAAGACTGTCAGTGGGGCTACACCAGGGATGAAACAGTCCCACTGGATTACTGTAGCATCAAAGAAGAACTATCATGACTACTGAGCAAAGTTATCTTTGCCACATTTTAGCAAGGTTGTTTTAAAACTGCTTTTATTAAAAAATGCAATCTGGATGGTAGTCAACATGCACATAATTTCTCAAGCGGACACAATCCCAGTACCAATTCTAAAAAGCAAGAGTACCTAGAAAAAAATAGACACTGAAATAATTGAACTGAAGCTGATGTGTTACCCTTTCAAACATCTGACTTGTGGTTGCAGTTCAGAATCTAAATTAAGAAGTAAAAATTAATAACATTGGTATGTGATTTTCCAGTAAACATGCATATGTATGGCAGGGATCAGGCTTATATGAAAAAAACATTTTCACATACGGGTGTTTGGCAAATTATTAGCAAACTACACAATTGTCTGTAAGACAAAACTCAGCTTAGTCAGTCCAAAGAGAATATTTTAATATATTAATTAGAGCATGGTATTTTCCCACAAAAATGTTTTGTTTCAAAGACCTATGCCTGATTTTTGCATGGCTAAGGAAATCCTTTAATTTCCTGACAATTGTAAAAGAGTTCAAAATTTCATTGTTTATTGACAGGTTGTTTCAAGTAAACTTAAGTAGTAAGTAATCATTGCAATGCTTTATTCATATTCTATATGACAGCTAAATATTTAAGTAGATTGTTTTTGTTTATAATCACTATTCCTGTAATAAGAATTGATAATTAAACGATAATATAGGATGTGATCATTTTTAGAAAGTTGTTCTCTCCTTTTGGCATGGTGATACATAATAAAGTACAAATAGCATGGTACTGTTTTATATACTACTCAATACATAGAAGCACTTCCACATCTTTTAGCAGACTGAAAAAAACAAAAAAAAATTATTTTGCTTGCTATGATGTTAAAATCTCAGTCTGTTTATTGCACATAGAGTAATTATAGCATAAGAATTACCATTTTATTTCAGAAAATTAAGCATTTATCCTTTTTTTGCTTCTACTATGTTCACAGCATTGGTTCATAAAATTAAAAAAGATTGAACGATAGATTTTCTTGAAAGATTTTGTGTTTATTTCATTTTCCATCTTCCTCCTTACATGTTTTAATTTTCTTTCTTTTTATTTTGCTCTTGACTTTCTCTTTTATGTTTTCTATTTTCTTTTTTCACCCATCTCTCCTTCCAGAATCTGAACCTTCTAGGTCAAGCAGTATTCACAATGGGATGTTCTCTAACCCTGTTGTAAATCAAAACAGACCTATGTTTGGCTCAAAGCCTCTATCCAGTTGCTTTCTCTGTGGCACTGTTTTCTGTGTAGATTTTCTCTTCAAAGCTAATACATTAAAAAAATATTTTCATTTGGTTTCTGAGACAATTCTGAGGGATGCATCTCCTTTTTCTTAAAGAAAAGTCTCCAGAAGAAGCTAAGGGGCAAGAAATGGTCCCTTTACAATCAAGAAAGTTACCTGATGCAGAGTTTTAGCTGTTTACAAGCAGGGTACTGCCTGCAGATGCTCTTCATTCAGAATAATGAAAAATTCTCAGTTCAGGACATGTGTTTCTTCTTTAGATTTTTCCAAAATCTTCCCTATAAACATGGGATTATTAACTCATATATTATTTCTTAATAATAAAAGTCTAAATAACTCATTGGGTTGTAAAATTGTGAAAGAAAATGTGCAGAATAGCACTGAATCACTTCCCAGCTTTGGAAGATATTTGGGAAGAACATTCTCCTCCAGCAACTTGTTATGTCATGTCTTAACCAGTGGGAAACAGACCAACACCTAGTGGGAACCATCTTGGGTCTTCAGGTACCTTCTCATTCGGGGCAGCCAAACTTCATCTGATCACAATGCTGCTGCAAAAAGACTAAGGAGGTAAATGCTTTCTGAAGATACCCTTTCCATTTCTAGCCTTCCGGAAACCCAATGGACCTATTAAGTCTCCTGATGGAGACCTCCATGTCTTCCACGTCCATGTCATTCCATACAATGACAGTCTGTAAAATTGTTGATCTGGACACCATACTGCAAATATGTGCTGGGGAGGTAATTCATCTGCCCCTTCATGCTGACTCCAGAGAAGCAGGTCATCAGTGTGACTATCAAACGCTGTGGCGGGTGCACACCTGAGCTGCTGAAGTGAAAAGTGCAGTTGTGGATGGAGATGAGATGTAGAGCTGAGCTCTGTGAATTATTCAGCTCTCCCTCTCCCACTTTCAGTGGAACATTTGTCAGAATATTAGCCTATGAAATTGACAGACCAGAAGATAATTACTACTACACAGAATATCTACCCTGATTTCCTATATCAACATGGAAAAAGGGTGAGGGACAACTGACCATGATGGTCATGTACCTTCACAGGGACACAAATCTGGACCTTATACGGGAAGTCTGAAAATGTTGTGGGTGAACCTGCATGCCAGCTCCAGCTGGAAAATACTAAAACACTACAAAAGAAAGATTCACATGGCAAAAAGTGTTGGGTCTTTCCTGTAGGTGGCCTCAGATTCTGTTATCTTTTTCTTCCTATTAGCCTACTCCTTGATACCATGCTACTGATAGTGAAATTTTTTTAAAAAAGATTATGCAAACAGGTCATAGGGATCCAGGTCACAACTTTTATTTGGCCTTCCAGAACACAAGAATTTATTTCCATCAAAAAGGATATAATTTTCTCAACAACGTATTTTGGTATGACACAAACTGCCACGCACAAAACTGGGAAGGCGGAAAAATTAATTGCAATCATAAAATCAATAACATTTTTGGAAAAACGTTTACAAACAGCATATATAAATCGGTGATGCACACTTGTTGGAGGTTGGGAATTT
>VZRN01005379.1:0-26721 GCA_013397935.1 Dasyornis broadbenti
CCGAAGAAGGAATAGGCCTTACCCACTGCCGCTGCCTCTGGAAGCCCGAGAGAGGGTGCGAGAGGGGGAAAAAAAAAAAGCCAGACCTCCCAGCCGTCTTTCCCCACCCCGTCCCTTCAAGGCCAGACACCTGGGGAGGAATTTCAAACAACCCGGGCCAGCAGAGTTTCTCCCAGCTTCTTAAAGTTACAGAACACATTGTCTGAGCAGAAAGCAGATGATATGGAATACAGGACTTTCATAATGTCATCCCAAGACACAGGTCAAGTACAAATACTGTTGACTTGAGACTAAAAATGTTTCCTGAGGAATAGTTACCCAATTCAGAGTGACAGTTCAGAGCTAGGAAGCAGAAAAACAAACAGACAACAATATATAAAAAAATAAGCAAACAAAATAAAACACAACAAATGCATTTTCCATTAGAAACAGTACCGAGTCCAGGAAAGGGCAATGTAACTGGAGAAGTGTCTGGAGTACAAATCCTGTAAGAAGCAGCTGAGGCAGCTGCAGATGTTGTCTGGAGAAGAGGCTCCGGGGGACCTTAATGGTTCTATGATTCCAAAATTCTAAGCTGTAGTAAACTTATGACTTCTCAAACTATTATAAACTTTGAAAAATTATTTAAAAATGTGGATTTTTAAAAAAACCCCAAATTTATCAAGCTTTAGAATGATCTAGTTTTTAACCCAGGGAATTTGAGGAGGAGCCCAAGGCAAGCCTGCTACATTTCTCTGAGTCAAGGCTTGTTCCTTTCCGTCTGTCTGACAAGAGATCAGAATAGCCTATGGCTGTTGCCATTTTCCTGGGAACTAGCTGTGGACCCCAAGGACGTGGGCTGCCATTCAGTCCTTCTTGTACAACTTTATCTCCTTTTGTTAGTAGAAGCACCCAAAGCATTCTGAAAAATATACTGAGATTTTTCTCAACATGTATCAATGACTTGAAAATTGTCTCGAGGGAAGTTTGCAAATTCTCAAGCCTAGTTACCATAGCTGATTTTACAGTGATTTTCACCAGGCATTCACACTACTTTTTGGACAATATTTCTAGCATGAGTTATAGCTCACTTAGCTGGCTTATGAATGACTACAGGACAAATGTTAGTCGTAGTCGTCAAGTAATCCACACCTTTAAAAAAAAACCTGAAGTGGGAGGTTAATTCTACATCCTTTCCGTAACTCAACCAGATGGTATTTATTATAATGAAACACTAATGCATGCATGTGTAGTGAATGGTCATTCCCAAGACTGTCTAAGGTAGGAAGGAGGGTAGCAAAAGCTTACCCAGATTGCTCACTTCACTATCCTGAATACCTAATCCAAATACATTTCATACCAGAGGAAATGTTATTACCATGCTCCAAGTACAGAGAGAAATGAGGTTTTAGGTAAGTGGAAGAAAGTAAAGAAACCCCTGGATCTCTTATGGAGGGAAAGACTAAGGCATTTGGATGAGGTGATTTGATGGAGAAATTGCAGTTGTTCAATAGCAAAAAAGACCTTCCTCTTATCCAAGGGCAAACATGGCACCTATGACATGAACTAAAGTTACTGGATGGCACGTATGGTGGAATGTGGAAGTAATTTCTAATTCTTTTAACAGGTATGATATTTATTAAACAAGTAAGCTTACAACATGCACTATTTCAGTACTATGCTGTCTGTTTACTTATTTGAGATGTTTATAATGGAAAGTTTTAAGGCCAAATAAATAAACAATATGCCTTTCTTGACAAGGTATGGAAAAGTCACTAGCAGAGCTACCACATCCATGCCATTCCTAGGAAACTATACCACAGCAAAAAGCACACTGGAATGTCCACATTTTACAAAAAAAAAAAAATAAATAAAATAAATCCACTGGTTTTTCTAACATAATGTGTGCAGTTTGAGGGCTGAGATATGAAATCTGCAGAATACTCCAGATCCAATCCCACCAGCCAAATAGATGGTCTCATTCCTCTTTTTGTTTAAAAATAAACACGTGATTACAAATTAGGAACATGCCTGTGGTGCTTAGCACTTCTAAGTCTCATATCTACAATGGCAATTTACATCCTGTTGATTACATTTGTGACTTTAAGCTATAAAATAAGAGCTAGAGCACTAGGCTAGAGCACAATTAACTAGGAGTGGAAAAAAAAAGTAAAAATTTGTGAGTTTAAAATGGGTTAGAAATTAGTCTATATGCAAACAAATAAAACAGTTTTCTCATTATTTCACCTGTAGTTTATAACAGCTATTTTAAGCATATCTCATGTTTAGCAATTTTTCAGTATCAAAGTTCTCCGTTTTCTCATATATACAGCAGTTATGCTCTAATAAATCTTATATCATCTTGATAACACTAAAAGCATAAACAAAAGTGCCTGGTTGTTTAAAAAGCAAAGAAAATTAACTGAAACACATTCAGTAACACCCATAGCACGAAACAGAAAACATGTGAATTTGTGAATTAAAGAGCATCGATGTTGAGTTTTGTTAAAAAAAAAAGTCCAAGGATATACTGGTCTTGTACCACAATGTCACAATTTGTTATTTATGCATCCTGTCGCCAGTTGCAGCAATAAATGGCAAAAAATGCTTTTACCCCAGGTGCCTAGTTGCCATCCTCACTTGAGGGACAGATACATATTAAAATGCCACATTTTATTAGCCATAAGAACTGTGCAATAATTCCTCATTTTCCCTAATGCAAAGTCAGTTGGCGGAGTTTAAATTACTACTGACAGCTTTTTACCTTTATATGAAAACGTGTAGGAAAACAGTGAGAAAAATACAATCACAGCAAAGACCCTGCCTCCATCCAGGGAAAAGGAAGTATTTTTTGGCCTTCCCACTGAACTGAGAAAGAAATACATTCTTTGTTTGAAAGAACATGAAGTAGAACACTAGTTTTTCCAGTCTTCAAGTTATTTCAATGTCAACAGAATGCTATTGTCTTAATACTTACAATGCTTTAAATGGAAACTCAAGAAAGCAGATTGGAAATACTTTTGAAGAACCATGAAAAGAAAGCCCCAGGAAGTAGACACATCTTAGATAATACAATTTAAGAAACAAACAAAAAAAAAAAAAAAAAAACCCAACAAAACAAAAAAGAATCCAAACCAATCAACCAGAAAAAGAGAAAAAAAATCCCACAGTAAAAGCTCACCAGTAGTATATATGTTGCTACGAAACAGAAGAGAATTTTGAGTTTACCATGAAAGAATAGTGAATCCAAATCCAGATTTCTCAAAAGACTGAAGGAGTTTAGATTTAAAACTTTATTTAAAGGTCCCCTTTGGTATCTAAGTTCTAGATATCTAAGCCCCTTCTAGCTTTTGTTGCAATTCCTTCAAAAGAAGGTGAAATTGGGGTGTTTCACTTCACTGCTGTCTCGGGAGTCAGCACAGCTGTGCAATCACTGTATTGTCAGTATCCCAATATGGCTCATTTGTTTGCAAAGGAGGCTTTATAATTACTGGTAGATACATCTGCTTACAAGATTTTCTTTACACTACCAGGAAAAAGATAACTGTGTTGAAACCAGGATGCTCCCTTTAACAGAGTATGATATTGCACGGACAAAAAACTGGGTCATGTACTTGAAGCATGGTTTATACAGATGGTTTTCTGCCCTCCAAATTGAGCTAATTTTCTGCCCTGTTCAGCAGAAAATATATACAAAAATCTGCAGCAGGAAAGCTACAGAAGGTCACTATAGCATTTTCTTCAAAGGGCTGAGTTATTTAGCTGGAAAGAGTTTGAGGCCACAAAAACATTTTTGGGAAGTGTGTAATTCCCTCTTGTAGCAGGTTTTTGAAGGATAAAGGAGTTAATTTTATCTTCTTTCTCCCACACCCTGGAATCTGAATCACCAGAAGCTGAAAGTCATTTTAGTGGAAAATTATTTTGAATTTTTCATAGTTAATCCACCTTTCAAACACAGCAATGATGAGATACACATAGGCAAAACGGAAACACTGCAGCGCTCTTGGACAGAATCTTTCTAATACCCAGCCTTTGCTGACTCGTGAGCACATGGCCATTCCCTCCATCAGCATCACAGCCACTCACAAGATGACATGCTAATTTTATCTGAGTGAAGGGGAAAGATTTTAGCAATATGTAGAATTTGACAAATCTTATTCAAGATGATCTTCTCAAGGGCAATTTATGCAAACCAAGCCAGATACTTATTAACAAAAAACATGCTCACAGAGCCAGGAAAGACTTTCATTTTTCTGGGGAAAAAGTGCTGCTTTCATCTAAAGACTTCATCTGTTAGGAGAAAGTCTCCTGGTAATGAAAATACACAGGAAAAAACCTGAAGTAATTTCTTAATAGTGTAGGACAAATTAAGGTTTTGAAATTTTTATTTCATGGTAGGTTCATTTGCATGTTTAGATTGGATTAGATTAGATTAGTTGTAGTAATGTATAATATCATACCTATATGTATCATTTGTAACAGTAATTACTTAATTTTACATTGCTGAGAACTTCTATTATCCAGCACCATCTGAAAAGCATTGTTTTCATTACAGCAAGCTGCAGTTACTGTGATTAGGAAAATATTGAAAAACTGAAAAAGGAGAGGATATGTTTCAATAAAAAAAATAAATGGTAAGAGTTTTTACATTTGAAAATAATAAAATATTTTAATATAAATTAATTACTATATTTCTAAATGAAAACACTTGGAAAGAAGAAAGACATCCTGCATGAAATTTCTAACATACTTCCTCTTCTAGGAATTCATCTAGGAATGAAAAACAAAGTTCATAATGTGATTGATGAGAAGAAAATATTGAGTCAATAGTAAAGGATATACAGTATACAATTAATTGCTGGTGCTTTTTTCTTTCTTTCTTATTTTTCCTTTTTTTTTTTTCATTTAGATCTTTTGTTGTATTTTGGCCTGGATTTTTCTGTAAATACCATCATTGTTCCACATTCTGAAATAGGAAGACATGCAACTTTTTTAGCAACGCTATGCAGTCCTTAGCTAAATATCCTTTCTTTAAATTTTTTTCCTGTAAGGAAATTTGGCATCATGTGTTGCTCTAATCGCTCAGAGCAAAAAGATCATTTGCTGGTGGTCCAGTGCAAGTTGTTTGAGTGCTGCAAAAAAGATCCAGTGTGCCCTTGTCTAGCATCACAGGAAAGAGCCACCTTGTACTCTGTGTTTCCGTGTGGGATAGAGACACCACAAGTTGATTCACAAACCAGTGTGAAAAGCAAACTAGATTTTTACCAATTAAACAGACCTCTCACTAAATAAATAGGAAAGTAATCTGATGACAGAAGGGATTGAACCAGTGAGGGCCACTAGAAAGCAAATTTTCAAGCTCAGCCTGCAAGAACTCAAGCAGTCCCGGCCAAAACTACATTCATACATCCACTGTCAAGGAGACAGCATGAAAGCTAAAAAAACCAAAAATTACTAAAAGCTACAGTGCAAAGCTAGAAGAAAAAACATTAACATAAGTAGTAACCAGTAACTAAATGAAGAGCACCAGTATACATAGTGACAGACAATCCCATGGGAAAAGAGGATTCTCAGAGTGTATCGCAGTAGATATAGTAGGGGCTAACTTTTTATATTACCAGACAGAAGACAAGCTGGGGCTGGTTGGAAATCAGAACAAATACACATAATTCCTGTGAAATTGCATTTGAGCTGGCTACACCTTCTTTAATGTAAATACCAGTGCTAGCAAAAAAAAGGTTGACATGTCTGCAACAATCACTCTGTGCTGTGTATTCAGGGTGTGTTCGCTGCTGCAAAACCTGCTCATCTACAATTACGCTGCTCCATCACTAGTCATTGACAATTTCATCATGATTGCAAGCCAAGTGCAGTACGATCCCAACATTATCAATAAGTAGTAACAACAGCGAGGAGAATAATATGGCCAGATGCTTTAAAAAAATCATCCTAAGGACAATCTGTGGGAAGAAATGTAGGCTGTAAATAAGACAGGACTGATGCTTTGAGCTGATGGGAAGTGTGGATTTGAAGGAGTTCTACCCACAGCATTGGCAGTGCAAGCAAGGTAATACCATAGGACACATTGAACGCTAAAAAATGAGTAAGAACAGTCATATCTCTCTATCCAGTAGGAAGATAGATCAAGGATCTCTATTTGAATCAAGAATTCTCACCAAGTGGACCGAGTGGGATCAGCAAGAGCCACTCCTCCTCACAGACACATAAACAAATATCCAGGGCTGCCAGAAGAGGCAGTGCATGAAGAACCCTTACAGAGACTCCTCATGCTGATTTGCTAAGATACCAACTGGTTGCTAGAATCAATAAGAAGAAAAGTCTACTCTTTTAAAAGCACACTCTGACATTTAGATAACAGCAGCGTAGAGGTGAATAGCAGCTGTATATCCTTTGTTACGGGGTGCTATGCAGCTTCCATACTTTGACATCAGGGTTGGAGACGAAATTTCAATACTTGTTATCAGTTACTGAGATCTGTCAGGAGCACAGCTCCAGCTTCAGAGACTTCAGATCAGAGGCAAAGGATAAAAAGTAGAATTTTAAAAGTCAGGTTTCCATTTCTTTAGCCTTTCTCTCAATTTCTTTTGTTTTAGCTGGTAGAATGAAGCAGATACTGTATTGTAGAAGGAGTTTTTTACAGAACAGTGTTATTTTCAGGCCCATGTAGCAATGACATAAAATATTTTTCTATTTTTATCTGCCACATTCTTGAGCTGTAAAATTTTTTAATATATATTATTATATCTCATACTAGTAACCACAATATGCAAATTCTTTCCCAGGGGTATAATAGCCTGTAACTGCTACTCAGAGCTGCCTCCACAAACTGTGATCCATGAAGAATAGCCAAGAAACAGCTCTGATGAAGCAGTGATTTCTCAACACAATTAGTAAAAATGAATATGCAAAAAATGCTAAATACACCAAAAAGCCTATGGGTCTACACTGCAGAGCATGCTGACCCCCAAGGCTGCTCCAGACAAACTTACTCAGAGTCCCAGGGCAGCGTGGATGGGTGTGGGCAGAGCTGTGGTTGGGCTCTGAGGTGATGAGTTCATTCAGGTGTATTTCAGTTGTGGAGTGCACCAAGTTGTCTGAGGCTTAACAGTCTGGGGCATCCAAGCCCCTGCTGATATAAAATCAAAGTTTATAAACTTCTCTGTGCAGTGCATTATAGCCACTGTATCTGCAAAACATACTTCCTGTTAAGAGAAAGAATGGTGGCTTCCTTTGAAACAAGTTTGAGTTGCTGCATCCAGAAACTTCTGGAAGAAAATTCTTCCAGAAGGAAAATTTAACACAGCACAGTAGGTAAACCTGCTATGGAGAATTGCAGTGCCAACGGAGTGTAAAAAGAAAACTAGTTAGCAAAAACAAGTTGTTCAGCAGTCAAGGTACATTAACACCAGTGAGAAAAAGCAAACAGAAGAGTTACTTGAGCTGGGGATGTTAATGCAGTATACACAGCACTGTCCCATTGTTTGAATCCTCAGGAGGAAGGAGAGATGAAGAACAACACAAAGTAATTATAAAGAAATTTAGAATTTATTTCAGGACATACAAAATTGTCTTGTCACTGTGAAAATATTATGAAGCATCTAAAGACAAGGAGAGAACAGGTGAAAAGAGTAAATAGTTTGAAATCTTGGAAGGACTGATAAAGACATAGTCTGACATATTTGTAGCCCAATTTATTTATCTCGTAAGTTGTTTTGCTTGAGGTTGCACCAAGGCTATAAAATATTCATAGTCAACATTACACATGCACATGTGCACAGACACTCTGGAAGGATTGTACTGCTGTCACTGCCTTTAGTTTTAACCTTATCCAGGTCACCCTAGACCCTGTGGGACTGCACTGTTGTTTACTGTCTAGTAGCTCAGACACAATTTTCTCTGGAGATAACTGCTTAGAAAGAGCCTTTTGACAGAATGGAAACTCTACCAAGAAACCCTTAGGGGAACAGTTTAAAGATCTCTGTACTGCTGAGGAAAAAGATGTAGAATAAGAAAGCAGGCCTCTCCTAATTAAAAGCATGACATTTTTTTGTTTGTTTCAGGTGGTTTTTACCCCCCTCATTTATTTATTTAGAGTGGCATACTGGCATTTTTGCAAAAGCAGTGAACCCTAGAATACCCAGAGAGGGGCAGCTGGGTAGATAGAAGTGCTTAAGGGAAGTTTTTCTTTTCTCATCCCTTTACAGCTTCAGTCTAGTTGCCATTTCAGTAGGAGAACAAAGACTCAGCAGAAATATATATACATATCCACAGTATGCAGCTGCTTGACCTTAAAATATGTAAGTGGCACTGCAATGAAAAATAAAGTTTTTACATTGTGGGAGGTAAAATTAAGGGGGCACTGGGGCTGGTCACTGAAGGAGTATGCAATGGTGACAAGTCATATACTGCAATTAATGAAGATCACATGAAGAGAAGTTTTAAATTTTTTCACATAAGGAATCATCTATTGGAGGTGTTGCAGCACTTTTATACATGCCACTGCTCACCTTGCCAAAGTATAAAAGGTGTCCTAAAATGTTAAAGTGGGTCTCAAATTGCATTACAGGCTACCAGGAGGAGCAATTTCTTTCCCAACCTGATTTATTGATGCTATTCATAAGCAACATAATTTTTATAATTTAATCAAATTATATAGTTTATTAAGATTTAATCTTACATAAACATAAATAGTTTATGTAAGGTCTTAATGCTTGCAAAAGTCTTCCATGCTAAGGAAGTGTAGAATGGGAGAAGACAGCATGATTTTACTTACTAGCTGTGAAACAATCTCATGCCTCCAGAGGTTGTTTTCTCAGATTCATTATTTACAATATGGTCATACAGTTTCCAATCCCATGATATTCACCAAAACTACACTTCTATCTGCAGTACTCTCTGGCATAGGTTTTTTTGTTTGTTTGTTTTAATTGTGCAAAGAGACCCCGTACTTCTGCTGACTCTTTCCCCTCCACATGACCTTCCTATTACTTTTTGTCCTGCAAGAAAAAACTAGAAAGCATTAGGCACTAAATCAGACCGTAAAATCCTTTATTCCTAAACAAAAAAAGCACCTCTACGGGATTTTTTTCCCCCCAGAAATTGTAACCTGTGGTCTCTAACATTCTTCTCTTAAGCATTCAGGAAAAGGATTCACCTCAGAGGTGAAAAAACCTTCAAGTCAAATATGATGGCTGTACAATATATGCCAGAGAGCAAGCAGCTCATGAAAATGCTTATGTGTTAATAACATAAATGCACTGAGACTGTAAGATAGTGTTGCTATGGTCAGGACGGACACAGTTCAAACAACAAAAGCGCCGTTTATTGTTGAGCAAAAGCCTGTCGGTCAAAAAGCCGCCTAATACGCATCAAGCGCAATTTTATACCCACTCTGTAATGCTGCCGTTCCCCAGCTGCCAGCCAGCTGCATTCTTACACAGGTTCTTTTGTCTCCTGTATTCGTTAAATTTAGACTCAGTTCAAGGTTCTGCACCCTGTAGGTGTCATATCACGGTTCCATCTTCTCTGCCACTTCTTTGGCTCGCTTCACTCTCTCTGACTCCTTATCGGGCTTCAAAGACACTTCAAGGATACACAACTATTGGATCATCTTCAGGGTAGAGCTCAGCGAAACTCGTGGACCAGCCGCTCACCCCCACAGATCCCCCTTTTTGTTTTTGAGCCACGAAGGCCACATCCATTGCTTTCTGCAGGGCCCTTTGCAGGAAAGACAACAAACACGGCACAAGGAGCAAGACAATAAGCACAACAAGCAAAATCAAGCCTCCAATTCTTAACAACTCTTCGACCCATCCTGTAATACCCTAACCTTCAAAAAGAGAATCAAACTAACTGTTATTTTCTTTCCGCTTCAAAACCCCATGATGCAGTTTCTGAATGCTAACAAAGATCGATTTAGAATGTCCAGACAAATTCGTGCAGCACATCCCTTTCCTCACACCTATGCCCACAAGCTAAAAGCGAAAAATCAATCTCAGCGCAATTCTGCAAAGTGGCACAGTGTAGTGAATTAACATCAGTTAGCAATTCTGCCAAAGCCTCAGATGTGGTGTTCATCTGCTTAGCAAGCCAGCAACCTAATTTGTCCAGTGTGGTCAAAGCTTTTGCTGTTGCAAGCCCAGGAATCAAAAGCAAAGAAAAAAAATCTTTGTGATTTTCTCCAAAACTCTCTATCATCCTTACAGTCTGGTGCAAAGGTTGGTAAACTGTGATGTTGTCGGTGTGCCCAGGAGGCAACTTTTGTGAGGTTCCCCACAATGGATGCATTCCACAGTATCATAGTGAGCTGACCGAAGGTGCAGGACCCCCTTCTATCTTGGAGGGTAACCCGGTCCATGCACGGTCCCCACAAATTAAAAAGATGCCATGAGGCAGTTTTCAGGGTATCTGTAAATTCCTTCCTCCCAACTCCACACTCTCACTGCACCATGTAGACCCATTCTTGTACCAACTCTGCAATGGAGCTATCGACCAAGTGTGCGGCCTACTTATAGGCAGTCCACTAGACACAATGATTGCATCAGATTCCAAGCATGCATGAGCCTGCAAAGATCCCAAAATATCTACCACTTGGGGTTCAACCCACCTTACTGCTGGGGGAAGTCTGTCCTGAACTCTATCCCGTCCCATTCTCGATGCTTTTGCCCACCACTTAACTAAAGTTGCGTTAGCAATGAGCACCCCTACCAAGCATATCTGAAAAGGTGAGTGAGACGCAGCAAGTGACACACACATTGATAACTGATTCAGCACATGAGCCATTGTGATCCACACATTCCCCTGTGGAACAGGAGGCACTATCGCCTCACACTCCCACAGGAGCATGCAGATTCCCATCATCGCCAGTGGCCCAGTCAGCACCATCTTGAGTCCTCTGCTGCAAATCTGGTGTCACTCGCTGTGCAGGCACCCACTGAGGTCCAATATCTGTGGAAACACAAGCATACCCACGGCCCCAAGTTACAGGGTCCCATGGACCTTCCCATTTGTCTGTGATCAAATCTTTTACCCATACTTTTCCTCGAGGGAGGTTCATCGCTTCTTCCGACTGCAAAGACAAAAGGCGCTTCTAAACAACAGGAATATTAAGATCAGAGGGTATTGTAAGGTGATTAAGTGTGTACAAAGCCTTTTGCAATTTGCTTTGAGTGAATTCCCCAACCGTTCCCCCTTTTTGTTTTTGCAAAACACGTTTTAAGGTGCCATGAGCACACTCAACGACAGCTTGCCCAGTGGGAGAATTTGGAATATCAAATTTGTGAGTCACACCCTAAAGTTCTAAAAACTGCTTCATCCTCGTGGACGTATAAGCAGACCACTGTCCATTTCTATGGACAAAGACACCCCCAGGGCAGCAAAGGCCGATCGCCAATAAGCAATGGCATGGCGCGCCTTCTCTCCAGCATGTGCAGAAGCCCACATGGCGGAAGAAAAGGTGTCAACCGAGACATGCACGTACCTGAGATGACCAAATTCGGCAATATGTGTGACATCTGTCTGCCAAAGCTGCAATGCCCGCAAGCCTCTGGGGTTAACTCCCATAGGCAAAGGTGCAGCAAAGCCTTGGCAATCAGGACATGAGCTGACTGTGTGCCGAGCCTGAGTAGCTGTGAGTGAAAATTGCTTCTGCAATGTATGTGCACTTTGGTGGAAAAAGTCATGCAACATTTTGGCGTGTGCCATCCAGTCAGGTTGAGGTGCAAGCCAAGCTGGGTTAGCAAGCTTGTCAGCTCTGGAATTGCCTTCCGTGATAAAACCTGGTAACATAGTATGACTGCGGATATGCAAAACATAATACAGGTGAATGTGATTCGAAATTGCACACCATGAAGTTTTCAGCCACAAAAACAAAGCAGTGTTATTCACTTCTTTTAGCAAGGAACAATCTAAACGTAAGCTGAATCTGTGACAACGTTCAATGGTACATGAGGAAATTGTTGGGAGGCCATGGTCACAGCCCTTAGTTCAACAAGCTGCACAGAGCCTGACTCATGCCCTTCCAGCACTTGCCACCCAGAGTCATCTCTCCAGGTAACGATGGCTTTTCCTGTTTTACCCAACCCATCTGTAAAGACAGTGGGCCCCTGCACTGGCACACGGCTGTTTCTAGGACACAAAGACAACTGAGTTATCTTTGCTAACTGCAGCAACTTGTGACTTGGCAAATGATATGTAATTTGTCCTGTAAAATTCTGCAATGCTGCTTGTAACAGGACACTGCTGGCAAAGCTTCCCTCAAAGTATTCCTGTTGCACCGGGAGCACAATTTTCCCCGGATCCTTTGCCATAAGCTGCAAACAACGTTGATGGCTTTTAACTATCAATTGTGCTATCAATTCAAACAATGTGGAAACAGTCTTTTGTAACTGATGGGGTAAAAAGACCCATTCTAAAACATGTAAAGGATCAGAATGTTGGTCGTTCCATTGGCCAATGATGCCTGTAGGGTGAAGACCTGGAATGGTGACAAACTCAGTGGTGTCAATGGAAGGATCAGTCCTGTGAACTTGTCTTGTAGAAATTGCTTGCTGGACCTCATCTAACACTTGTTGCACCTCAGGAGTCAAAGTGAGAGGTGAATAAATCTGGGACTCCTTTCAATGTGTAGAGTAGAGGCGACAACTGTGCTGTGGTTAGTCCTAAATAGGGACGTAACCAATTGATGATGCCTAATAATTTTTGCGCATCATTCACAGTCTTGATTGAATTTTGTAATTGTATGTCTTGATGCTCTACTGTTTGTTCCAAAATTTTGACTCCCAGGTATTTCCAGGGAGGGTGCTGTTGCACCGTCTCTGGCGCCACCTGCAGTCCATATGAATGCAGGGCGGCAAGCAGTTGAGGCTGTATCTTCAACAATTCCTCTTTAGTTGGTGTCGCTACCAATATATCATCCATATAATGATAGCAATATGCACCTGGGAATTGTTCCCGAATTCTGGACAGAGCTTGTGCTACATACCATTGACAAATTGTGGGGCTATTTTTTATGCCTTGAGGCAAAACCTTCCATTGAGACCGCTTTACAGGTTCAACATCATTAATTGAGGGTACAGTAAATGCAAATTTTGGTACATCCTGAGGATGTAAAGCAATTGTGAAAAGACAATCTTTTAAATCCACAATCAAAATGTCCCACCCAGTTACTAGTGGCTCACCTTTCTCACGAAGGTGTCGAGCAATGGTCTGGACCCTGGACAGACACTTCTGCCTCTTCTTGCTATGCCGGTCTCTGTCCCCACAGTGCTTCGCCCCACCGTCTCCATGCCTTCCATGGTCCCATTGGATCACGTCGGGGTCACCACTTGTTGCTACAGTCAGGGTGGACACAGTTCAAGCAACAAAAGCACTCTTTATTGTTGAGCAAAAGCTTGTTGGGCAAAAAGTCGCTTGGGCAAAAAGCTACCTAAAACACATCCCATGCAATTTTATACCCACTGTCTAAGGCTGCCATTCCCCAGCTGCCAGCCAGCTGCATTCTTACACAGGTTCTTTTGTCTCCTGTATTCGTTAAATTTAGACTCAATTCAAGGTTCTGTACCCTGTAGGTGCAGAACTTGTGGTTTCATCTTCTCTGTTGATTCTTTGTCTCACCTCACTTTCTCATGCTCCTTATCAGGTTTCAAAGACATTTCAAGGACGCACAACAATTAGCTCATCTTCAGGGTAGAGCTCGACAAAACTCGTGGACCAGCCGCTCGCCCCCACAAGATAGGAATAAATAATCTCATACAGCAAAAGGAGCTAAAATCAGCTACACTAAAAACAAAATTCATGATGGTATCCACAAATTGAACAGTTCTAGAAAAGCAGTCTCAAGGGGATTATACACTGTCTGAACACATACTGTGTACATAGAACTGTGCACACAGCTTTGAGGGTGAAACCTCAACATAGGCTTTATAACCATTAAGGCAAAACCCAATCTGTTCTCTTCAAAGAGCACAAAGGATTTGCTAGAGGTTATGCAAAGAAGCAAAGGTATCTTTCAGATGCAGTAAGATGTCTTTCAGCAAGTCAGCTTCAAGTTTTCAGTCTTCTGACCGCAGCAGCATCTCCACCACCTCCGCCCTCAGTGTCTCCATAAAGCAACAACAAACTGCTCTGGCCCTGACAGCAGAAAGAGCAAGCAAGAAAGCCCAAGGAGGATGCTATTATTTGTGGACTTCATGTATCAACTTCATTAGAGCTGGGCTTAGACCAATATGTTCCTCCCTGATCTCTTTTTAAGCTAACAGCCACCGAAATGAATGCTGCAAATAGGTGTTTCACAGCTCCTGTGTCGTCCAGCTGATGGAACTGTTGGAACTGAAAGCACAAGATGGGAACTGGAGCTTTAACAGCTTTGTATTCTTGGTGGACCAAGGGTAGAAAACACAGCTACAGCCTTCAGTAATGCACAACAGATTCACAATGCCAGATTAATGTCTTTTCTGTGCCTTCTGTTACCGCAGCACTTAAGACCAAATAGAAAAGGGAGAGGAAGAATACCCAAACAAACTGAGGAACAAACTGAGACTACATGCAAAGCAAATAAATCAGAACAGCTTCTGGAAGAGAATTAATTTTAAGGGTTTCAGTGATGATTAAGATTTGACAGATGCAGGCACCTATCCAGGTCAGACAGACTGCAAAATAAAAAGCACCAGCCAGACACTGTAGGGAGACAAAGTAGATAAAAGGAGGAAGAAGCATCAGGAGTAGAAACAGACCAGGAAAGACAAGGAAAACAGAAGTAAATGGGGAATTTTTGGAGTACAACAAAACATGGTACTACTGAAGTGTGATGACACTGAAGACATACAAGAAGATGGTGGTGAAGGCTAAGCTCAGTGTCTAAGTCCTTTAGCAAAGCAGCTACTTTATGTGGGCTGAGGGAGTGAGGCTGGCAGAAATGCAAACTAAGCAAATAACATTTTAATTCATTGTAACTGTATGCACAGCACAGATATCTTGAAATGTTATAGGCAGTGATGGGGGAGAGCAGCACTGTGTTTTGACAGACTTTTCTGGCTTGAGGCAAACTGTCATCTTTGTGTAATAGCAGGTATCACTAAAACCTGAAAGACTGGTAACCTGAAAGTCTCTTCAAACCTTCCGCTGTACAGCAAGTATGGAAAAATAGCCATTAAAACTGTAATCTATTTAACCTAAATAGGTTAGCTCACTTAAGTAGTACCTCAATAGACAAATGTTTGAATTCTTCTTTCATGTTCCATATGACCTTGGAGTGTCAGCGTGAATGCATGAAGATGAGGGCAGGTTGCCTGCTACAGGAAAAAACCATTTGTTACAGAAAGCTGCTGTCAGCAAGCCTGGTAAAAGCATATGACCTACTCTGCAGAGCAGCATTATTCCCACTCTTTCATATCTTTAAATCATGTCTGTGTACACTCAACGTGTTTGCCTACAGCAATTGTCAACAAAAGCTTAACTGTGATACCTCAGATCTACAGATTATCTGTGGTGCTGCCTCAGTGCCCTGAGGTCTCCTTCACAACAAAGAGCTTGTATTGTGTTTTTTGTGGTGTGTGTCTCTCTCTTTGAGGGTTAAACACAAGATTAACTCCATTTAAAGAAGTAAACAGAAAGAAGAGTGAAGAGGGTTTTTACATCTGTCATGTGACCAGACAGCCTTTCTTACCCCCTCTAAAATTTTATACCAAATGCATTTCACCAAAGAGCCAATGCAGCTGCTGTACCTATTCATCTATTTATATACCTTTATAGGTATTTGTGTAGAAGAATACCTTTTCTTAAAGGTGGCAGAAAACAGTAGATCTGAACTTCACTTTGGAGGAAAAACCAAGTTAGTGAACTTCAAGAAAGTCATGCTATGCTCTGGTGATGGGCAACATGTTACTTTCCATCTTGCAACCAGAAAAACTAGACTGCAATCAGGGAACACTCCTCAGTCAACCTTCTTCAAAATAAATCGGCACTAGAATCCCAAATGTCAAAGCACAGAGCCTTTGTTGGTGTCCTGCAGGAGAAACGCCAAGAGTCAGGAGAAGGTGAAAGTGAAACAAGGCCTATCCTTTGTGCGCAGTTAAAAACACACACAACATTCTCCAGCTACTGAATGTTTTTTGAGATTTATGATCCATGCATCTGACCTCATACTACAGGGCTATGATGTTCCTGTGCACTTTCCAGAGAAAACCTTGAGTGCAGACTTCATTTACCATTCCAGCAATAACATAAGTGAATTGTGGGAAACATGGGGAAAAAACCCTATGTAATATTAGCCCAATCATGCAATGCAATGAGCCTCTTTCACAGTGTATTGAAATCAGGCCTCTTTCACATGCCCTTTTCAAATATCACCCTCCTTACCTGCAAATGTAATGAGTTCTGCCTAGCTTAGCTGAAGTGTCTCACTTTAGATTTGGATTTGTAGCCATTAGTAAAGATGTGAGACACTGGAGGTTTTCCCCTGCCAATATTCTGAAAGCAAATCTAAAATTTTCTTTCCACGGATGCAAGGGATACATAATCAAGTTTAAGACAGTATATCTTGTATACATGGCACAAAAATAAATGATAGAGTTTTTGGTCTTCAAATCAGACACAATACATACTTAAATTGACATAATTTTAATACTTTTAATTCTGATTAAAAGTTTCAAACAGAATTTCCTTACAACTCTGCTTTACTTGTGAAGCACACATTATTTAAATAAGATTATCCTAATTTTTTTTTTTTTCCTTTAATGCATGAGGTAAGCAGCATGGAAGAAAACAAAGTTGAGACTGGAAGACACTAAAGACCTCCTGTTTAAAAAAAGATCTTAAATTTATGTGTCCTGTTATCACACCAGAACATATTTGTGCAACAGCATCCTCAGCAATAAGAGCAGAGATTTGGAAGGAATAGTGTTTGTTTATTAACAGCTCTTTGAGGAATCTGACCTCATATTACACATCACAGATTTTTTGCTTCTGGAATATACTGAGCTGATGACCAGTGCTTTTCTCACAGTTATATTCTTGACAAACAAGCAATGACTATTGCTTTATCTATTATAAAGATATCTCGCAAACAATTACAGTCAGGTTTACAGGAGCGCTGAATATCCACCCCAGCAGGAATCAACAGGACTTGCAGGCATTTGGCACCTCTGAAAAGCAGATCTATAAACCTCAGTAATTTTCTCACAGTACTACTATAACAAACTACAATAGGTCACAATTTCTACCTATATTGTCAGTGACCTTTTATGATTGTGTGTTATTTGTTGTATTGGCATGATGTATTTGTTTTCCAAGAAGCTGAATTTGCTGCAGTTAACACAGAGAAGATAAATGCATAGAGTATGTTTATCTATCTAACATACACACAAAATAATGAAAACAGACCATAAACATTAGCAACCCTGCTAGAGTACAAATATGCCTCGTGAAAAGCTTAATAATCATCTGCCCAAAGCTTTAGTTATTTTCAGGAAATACAGGAAACTGAAATAAATTAAACATAGATCCTCACCAAAGCTAAACTAGCAGTATTCAGAACACAGTGCTAATCCCAGTAGGTATGAATTCTGAATAGTGACTTGAGATATGCAACTGTTAGTCAGTATAGCCTATTTGACAGACCACTTGCAATTGTGAAATGTTGCTCTGTATGGAGAGATTGCAGTAAAAATGTCGTGAACATTTATATCCGTGCCTAAGGGATCAGAGATAGTAAAATGCAATGCAAGTTTCTCATTGCAGTGGATGGGCACCAGCTACTTGTGCAGACAATAAGGAGCAGCATTGAAGCCGAGACCATGAAAGAGGCACAAAGTATTAAATCCATTGTTTAATATTCCTTCTATTTTTGACCAACAGAGAAAATATTTCAGTTATGAAGACCACAATTCCACACCTAGTAGCCCTGACATTTACCTTCCACTCAGGTACTATGAGACCGGAGTTATGTACTGAAGATTTCATAAAGCCTTCCATTTCTCTCTGCAGAAATTTTACTTCATCCTTCTTTTTCTGTTTATTGTTATGACTGAAGGATATGTACAAGAGCATATGTTTGTATGAAATCTATCTTATTAATTGCTTGAATAGCTGTAGGCAGAGTTGATGAGCACAAGCTGAATAGATAGGAATTAAATCCAGGGGTGAAGGGATTATGTTCGGAGGAAATCAATGTTTTGTATCGATATATGCTAGGGCTTTGTAGCTATTATTTTGGGAAGGCATTTAAAATAGATCACTCACAATGTATTCACATTTAATTCTCAAATACTTCATGAAAACATTCAGCTCAGGAGTCTGGACAGGTTGTAAGTGTCCTTCCTAGGCAGGATACTGCCATGTATTAGACCCAGATAGAGAGTGAATTTTGCCAAATCCTCTCTGTTGCTCTCAGTCTTCTGAGATCCAAGTGAAGTGATGACAGTTTGAAGAAATAAAAAGATCATATAAATATCTGTGGGCTTCACACTCTTCAGGTCTCTTCATATAGATTTATCCCAGTCAGTTCAACCATGTTTAAAGGGGTTCGAGTACATACCTGTATCAACAGGAAAACTTATGTAAGTCTAAAGCAAACTTATTTGTTTGACTATTTTTGCTTTTCATTATTTTTTATCTATCATTAATGTATATAACAGAAAGAACACAGGAAACAGTAATAATCTGAACACAGAAAGGTATATGGCATGACCACACATCAGTTTATTAAGAGATTAGTGAAGAAGAATCCTAGTGCATAGGATTTTTCACAGAGGATCTGCTGAAAGATTTTTCAACCAAATTTCTAAATTCCAAAGTTTGTGAATTTAACTTTTAAAGAACTTCAAAAATTTACTGGCATTTCAGTTGTTTTGATTCAAAAGTGACATTGAAATAAAGGCCTTAGATTTTTATTTTTCAGTTTGAAAGTTCAGTATTTAATTTATAAAATGTTTAAATGCTATTAAAAAATTTAAGAAAAATTATCCAAGGTTAACATTTAATTCAAGCGAGACATTTTTTGTCTGAGCTGTGCATGGTAAATAAAGACCAGCTCCAACTGGATGCTACAGGAAGTGATTTATACGCAGAGTACTCAATACTCTATGAACCTCACACTCATCTTTCTATTATTAAAATCTGAGAATAAGCCCTTAAGATTATATTTCAGTTCTTAATCTCATTAGCTGCTCCACTAGACTTTGTATTAGATTTAAATCAGACAGGAAAACCTCTATTCTTAGAATCCTAATGGAAGCAGACAATCCCTACCTAAATATTTACAGGCATTAAGGAGTGCCTGTTAAAAAGCTTTGTGTTGGTTTAATGTCTTACCCCAAATCATAGCAAATGTGCAGGATTTTTTTATACAAACACATGAAATTTCTGAAGATTTGATTTTAAGCAGTTCCTGGCTTGCCACCTAAAGTCATTGCGTGTCTGAACCTAGCTATACAGCTGGCATTTGTTATTATTTATCTTGCTAGGGTTCTGCCTGCAGCCCACACCTATGTCTCACTTGCTCAGCAAGTGTGTGCTCTGTGCCTATCTCAAACTCAGGTTCACCAAATATCTCCAGAAGGCCTTTGTTATTCCCTTTCTTTCCTCTCCAATATTTTCTATAAATTCTTCATACACTTCCTTCTGTTTTTAGAAAACCTCTGCCATTCCCAAATGGCGATCCCCCTACCAGGGCTCACAGTTTGGACTCAGAGTGCTCTGTTGTCCAACTTCAAAAACTACTGTCTTCCACTTGATACTCACCTACACACCATGAGCTCTGTATGCTTCCTCCTGTTAGGAATTACTGCCCTTCTCCCCTTCCTAACAGTCTGTCATGTTGTTCACATGTATGTTCTATATGTTCTTGCCTTATGTACTTGGTTCCATCCCAAAAGTGCCATTTTCTCCCATGCTTCCCCTCTCACTGTTGCCATTGTTTTGGTTCCTGCCTGAGTGAGGACTCCCTGGTCCCACGGCAACACACTTCCTCCCCTCTGGCAGATTTCCGACTTCCTATTTTAGAGTTTGTTGTTCTACCTGGATGAAATCAAAGTCCATGGTGGTGCCAGTTTGTGAGCACAGTGTCAACACTCTCTGGCACATCAGAGAACAACTGGAATGGTGCAGGTGGGCTGATCAGTCACAGCACAAAATCCGTTCTGTTTTCTGATTCCTGCCGAAAACTGCAGGCTCATCCAGTCTCCTGCCACATGGCACACTTACAAACAGCTAGAAGGCATTAGACTCACTGTATTGCAGGTCCTCAGCCTTTGACCACAAACCAGAAGGTGGCAGCTGATATTTTACATATTAGCAGATAGCAGGGGCACTAATTCAAAGATTGTCATTCAATAATAATAAGGTGGACTTTTTTATGACAGAGGCCTGCAGCAAACCAATTTTTCAATGTGACTTTTTCCCTGGTTATAAGCAACAACTACATCCCAATCAGAAAAACCGCCTAACTTTCAGGCTTAATTTATTACCCAGGAAAGATGCAATTATTAGTTATTTAGCAGGAAACACAAGTTATAATTATACAGAGAAGTCTAGCTTTGGATACATAATTGGCCTGAAAATAATGGTGATACTTAGGCTGGAATAAATGCTGAATTGAAGCAGCCAAATTAGCAGTGGTCTTACAGATGATTAGTTGTGAAAACAAGAAGTAAGTTTGAGCATACCATTTTATGCAATGTACTCATCAAGGCACTATAACACTGTGAGTAGATAATTATGTGACAGTCTTAAATGATAACTGATTAGGGAAATAATCTAAAAACTCAGTGTGATGTTGGAGAGTGGCAGGTATTGTAAGATGAAGTCATTCATTTTGGCAATTTTTATTTTAACTCAGTTCTTACCATATGAGGATTTTAATTCTGTTTGTGCATATAAATTCTGATTGTTTAAAAAAAGAAATAAAAAGAGAAATGCCACAACTGAGATGACAAATCATCATTGTTAAAAAANTATTTCTGATATGCAAGCCAAAATAATTTAGGCACCACTACAGAAACAATTCTTTTACACATCTTATCAATCAAAACAAAATTTATCTTACCTATGTATGTTTCCTGAATCCTCCTGCTTTCTAAATTGAACAGGTGAAAGACAAGGTTGAGTATTCACCTCTGATAGTAAGATGCCACGATAGTTGACTTCCTACTGCCCAGCCAGGTAACCGAGTTTGGGTTCCCCATGCACCCCTCCATAGTTTTGAGAAAAGAAAAGGATTTGTATCAGGAACTGTCAAGCCTTCACTACACCGTATTCAGCTCCCAGAAAAAATATTTCAGTTCATGTCTAACAATTCCTTCACATTTCTTTTCTCCAAGTCCTGACTGAATTTTCCTTGTATTTTAGACATTCTAAAGCAATAGATTTTAAACTGCATATCATAACTGAAGCAACGCTTAGAGAAAAGAGAGGAATAACTGCTTTCTGTCACGACTTTTCTGCTGGGATAACACAGGCAGAAATCACTACCATAACAACCAGCTTCATCTGCCCTGGGCTGGATTTCAATGCAACTACAAATGCTGGGGGCACAGAGCTATTCAGCTGTGTGCACACACAGAAACCAGGCACCTAAACCAACACCACGGTTTCACACTGTGCAACACTTCCAGAGGGTGTGTTCAGACTATGAAAGTGAAGATGCAAAGTGTGAGACTGGAGTGTTTGAACTCATTTCCTGAGAGGGCCTGAAAACTGCTACTCTGTAAAAATGTATTTCAGCTTCTGGTCTCAAACAGAAACTACCCAACCAATGACAGGAATGCTGATCTTTTACTGTCCTTGCTAATTTCAGTTTTAAAACTATTTCTTAGAAATCTTGCTATTAATTAGCTGTACATGTGAAAACACAGGCTAGCCAGAGAAAACTCATTTTTGGTTATTAAAAATTAATACATATCATGAATACATATCACTGCATCACTTCCCCTCTTCCTAGTTATTTCAGTTTTCTCCTCTTACTAATCAATCCACAATACTTAGCATATGCTTCATGCTAGCACACAGTTCACATTAAATAGTTCATCTACCTTATAGACTAATTTCCAGTTAGCGTCCTTATAAAATCATGGTATTTGTTTTGATGAGGCAAATGACAACCTGTATCAGTTTATCTCATTCTATTTAAGTGATGAAAGAAAACCATTATATCGTTGATATTATATTAGTTTTATCTGGCCATATAATCTCCTGTGTTCCTAAGTGACAGGCTCTTGTACCACTGCCACTACATGCTGTTCTTTAACATCTGCAACAACTTGGTACCAGGTATTTGTTATACAACACTGTTTTTTATTATCATAGCACTTGGAAGCCATAGAAATGTATCAGGAATATGCTCTTTATTTCATTCGTAAACTAAGCTAAACATACCTTGGCCCTATAATCTTTCTTCACAAGACAATAGTTCAACCTATTTTTTTTTTTCACTTAGAATTCTGTTGTAGTTTAACCCAGCGGGTAACTAAATACCAAAGAGCTGCTCTCTCACTCCCAAACCTCCACTGGGATGTGAGAGAGAATTAGGGGGGAAAAAAGTAAAATTCATGGGTTGAGTTAAGGACATTTTAACAGAACAGAAATGGGACACAAAATAATACTACCAACAAAAAACCCCAGAATTAGAATATACAAAAAAGAGGTGCAAAATGCAATTGCTCACTGCCCACCAATGGCCAATTACCAGCCTGTTCCTGGCCAGAGGCTTCCCAATCAGCTTTCCCCCAGTTTGTTTATTGAGCATGACACCACAGAGTGTTAAACTTCCCTTGGGTGAGTTGGGATGAGTTGTCCAGTCCATGTCTCCTCCCAGATTCCTGTGCGCCCCCAAGCTATTCACTGGTGGGGCAGTACAAGAAGCAGAAAAGCCTTTGATGCTGTCCAAGTCTTGCTCAGCAGTACCGCTGTGTTATCAACATTACTCTCATGTTAAATTCAAAAACAGCACTATACCAGCTACATGGAAGAAAATTAGCTGTGTCCTGGCAAAAACCAGGACATGCTAGTTATTCTCTATTGCCCTATACATGACATTTGGATGCATGCTACACAGAAGTAAGAAACTGGTTTAGTTTTGGTATTATACCACACTGTTTCACAAAAACTTGATTCCATTGAGAAATAACAATAATTTGCTGTAAATAGTCATACATTAAATATATGATTTAGAGATATAGCTCCTTTTCTTCTGAAGCATGAATCCTATGAGTCATTCAACAAAAAGAGCTGATATGGATTGTTAATAAAGCTAAATATTACTACAAGAGACATTTTTGTCTGAAGGTTTTTGGTTTTTTTTAACAGAATCCCACCCTTGCTTTTTATTCTGCCATTTAGACATTGACTTTTTAGAGCATAGACACTAAAAGTCCTTTTATTCAAGTGAAGATGTGGAATGGTATACCTTACCATTCTTAATGCCACCTCACTGCTTTTGTAAAGTCTACAATTAAAATTCCTACTACTGAAAAACCAGCAAGAATTTACTTTAAAAAACTAAGTTAATTTTTCTACAGGAGAGGATATTCCATATGAACTTCTCGAAACCCTAGCATTAAACCAATACAATTTCAAAGTTCTCTTCCCCACTCCCCTCAACTGGTATAATGTATTTCAAGCTAATTTCACTATTGCACATCTCCTGTCTGTAGTTATTCTGCACTTTATGTTCAGTAAATAATCTGTTTTAGAGTTCAAGAATAAAAAAATAATCTTTCCATATCAGTACTAATAATTTAAAGAAATAATTCCATCAAGGTGGAAGACAGGATGCTCCTGGAAAAACCTAGAACCAGCACTAGCTGAGAATGAAACCTATGATCTATGACCTAATTGTGTCTTTCCAGTACCTGAAGGAAGCCCACAAGAAAGATGGAGAGGGACTGTTTACAGGAGCATGCAGTGACAGGATGAAGTGGAATGGCTTCAAACTGAAAGACAGTAAGTTATATTAGATATTAGGAAAAATTTTTTTACTGTGAGGGTGGTGAGGCTCTGGCACAGGCTGCCCAGAGAGGCTGTGGTTGTCCCATCCCTGGAAGTGTCCAAGACCAGGCTGGATGGAGCTCTGAGCAACCTGGTATAGTGAAAGATGCCCCTGCCCATGGCAGTGGGGTGGAACAAGAAGATCTTTAAGCTCCCTTCCAATCCACACTATTCCATGGTTTTATGTTTCTACAATTCTAAACACTATTATTATCATCTATAAGGGTCACAATATCTAGCAGCCTGCAACAAAAGAGATGCTGTGCAAAGATGACCCAAGAGATAACGAAACAGAAGTTATAACTTCAGTGAAAAAGAAAAACAAGTAAGGGAGCAACAAAGACAGGGAATACAGTGGCAGGTGACAAGAGAAATGAATTGGCTCTGTCCAGCTTTTCCTGGACTAGATTTGCAATAAATACTTAACTACGCATGATCTCACTCACACCCAGAGCAATAGTCTAGCTGTGTTAAATTCAGGCCGCTGTCTTAGCAGTACGTGTTATTTTAAGCACTGAGCTGCAATAGTGTGAATAGGTTGCCCACACATTTGCTATAGATACTGTAGCAATCTCTCCACCATGATGTTATTTCACACCTCTTCTGCAAAGAATGGTTTCTGCAAGGCTATACAGGTAGCAGGGTCATGGGTACTAAAAGAATGCAGCTTTGCAGTACACCTCCTAAAATCATTCCTAGTTATTGACAGAAATCCAAGCAGTCCCATTCATGCTTAGCTTACATTTTTGGGGAACTATCAAAGAAAACTTATGATTATCTTTCTTCATCAAGAAGTTCCCTTCTGTTGTGCTGACAACGAATCTCTCTAAACACCATTTTAAAAACTGCTCAGCTGCTTCTCACTGATTTAGAACACATACGGAAACATCAGTTAAAAGGAACAGACCTTTTGTGTGCCTTATTTAATAGGTCTAACAAAAGTTGTTAAGTATCTTGACACAACACAAGGGCAAGATGTATTCACAAGATGTATTTCAGCCTGTATCATTGCAGATGACAGGGAGGGTTGATAGTGTCCAAAGAGAGACAAGTTTCTTATCATCAAAACTGGGAAATTACTCAACAATATTCCAATTAGCAAAAATCATGCCTGCATGGGCATACAGTTTTTGTAGTTATCTCTAGGTATTATTTGCTCTGAATATCAAATTTACTTTACGAATTTATTGAAACAACTGAATTCATAAACTAGAAAAGGAAATACCATCATAACTCCATGTCTTCTAACAAACTCTACCATACAAAAAGCCTAAGATGCTTTTTATTTTATCCTTCAGTTCTGTTTGGTGCTATGACACTAGTTTTTAAAATTTATTTTATAGGATTACCAGTGCCACTTAAATATAGCACTGAGAATCAAGGTCAATCATGAAGAGTTTGAAATTCAGGCTCTGATCTTGTAAGATAACCTGTGCATTCAAACCCTGCCACTCTTCAGAAACTTGTTACTGGGTGAGAACACAGAACTTATCACTTCATTTTTGTAAAATATCACTTCAGCAATGTCTTTGTGGTGACCAGAGATGGAATACAAGGGAATGGCCTGAAGTTCTGTCGGCAAGGGGAGGTTTAGGTTGGATACCAGGGAAAGGTTCTTCATGCAGAGGGTAGCTGGGCACTGGAAGAGGCTCCCTAGGGAAATGCTCACAGCATCAAGCCTGACAGAGTTCAGGAAGTGTTTGGATGATGCTCTCAGGCCCACTTTGTGACTCTTGGGAATGATGCTGTGCAGGGTCAGGAGTTGGGCTTTGGTGATCCTTGTGTGTCCCTTCCAACTCAGCATATTCTGTGATTCTATGATTCATTAAAAACTCTTTAGAAACTCAGAATGGGCTTGTAAATAGTTTGAAGAATGGCTGAAGGTAATTACCGCTTTTTTTTCTAGATGGCTAAAACAATTTTTTCTTGTGTTTTAATATGCATCAACTACCATGTCTAAAAGCAAAAGAAAGAGTATCTCCAGTGAGTGGGTTTGGGATCATTTCAAGCTTTTCAGCTAAAGTCAATTACCATGTTCAGACATGAATTCCTAAAATCCCTTAATTTGCACCCATGCCTTGTATTTGAACCTGCTGGCTTCAGTAAGAGCAACAAATACTCATGCCTACAATAAAAGATCATTCATATTCAGAAGCAATGGCTAGATTCACACACATTTTAGGTGCTGGTACTTAGTTTCAAACAGCTTTGTTTTTTCATAGGATATGGGGGAAATGACTGAAAACAAAGAAATTATTTTTCAAATTATTTAAAGAAATCATTGTGACATTTAATTTCCATGACTAGAACAAATTGCAATATCTTTTGAAACCAAACAGATTGGTTGCTAAGGCTGCACTAAAAATAAATGTTTTTTTCAACTTTCCTCCAAATTGATTTTCATAAAAAAAAAAAAAAACCAATAAAAAAAGAATGATGATTCAGCAATAGAATAATATCAAATAGTACATTTCTATCAAAGTAAAAAATATATTGTGGGGTTTTAAACAAAAAAAAATTCTTCAGTAAGCCTAATTTTTGTTAAAGGATGGGAAATAGATGTTTCACTTTTAAACAGAACACACCTGCAAATGTGTTTTAAAATTAATAGTAACAAGATGTCAAAATGAAGAAAAAATTTAAAAGCAAACGTATTGCATTGCCTGTAGTCCTCTCTTCTTTTCTGTCTTGAACAGACAAAACACTATTCTTTCCACAACTGCTAATGTTTAAAAAAAAAAA
>VZRN01005379.1:45348-57422 GCA_013397935.1 Dasyornis broadbenti
GACGTGCGGGGCGCTCCGGTTGCCCGGGCCCGCCCGGCGCCGGGCTGAGGGCGGAGCGCGGCGGCGGCTCTGTACGGTGCATCCCGGCCGTTCCCTGAGCTCCGCCTCCCTCCCCGGCCTGAGCCTCAGTATCTCCCACCCAGGCCCACCTGTTCTGAGCTTGGTTTAATAAGCGTTATTAAACGCATGCTATTTCCCGTCGTACGCAGGTGTAAAAATGGATCAAGTAACCATCTCTTGGTGACTTACTCCTCACTGGAATACCGGCCACCTCTGTGGTATTTCCACACAGCCTACAAAGTTTGAATGCTGATAGATAACAAACCTTTAGCAATGGGTTTTGCCAATAACCAGTTAGATCGTTTCCCTATTGCATTTTGCTGCTCAAGCAACGATGCTATTACTGCAGCAAACCTTGCAAACAATTGCTTAACTTGGCTTCTGCAAGTAAAATAAAAAGGAACGGGAAGAAAAAATGTGATGTCATAGTCCTGTTTTTCCTCCTTAGTAATAGGAGCTCTACTACACAGCTGTTAAGCCCCTAGGGGTGGACTAGGTTTTGTTACTGAAACTGGGTCTTTAAAGACACATTCTTAAACACACTAAAGTTTAAAGCAGCTAAAGTTTATTACCATCATTGGGAAGGCATGGATGATCCCCGTACAAAGGCCATGTTCTGTTCTCTCAGTAGTCCCAATGGTCCTGCCAAGAAAGTTACAGGTGATTTCGTATTAAATTGCACAGAAGAGTGTCAGCATTCCATATGCACCCAGACTAACCACTGTGCACCCACATGCTCCTGGAATTTGCGCTTCTTGGAAATTCTCAGCTAGAACAAACAGCAGAGAAATAAACCCCAAGGTTTTTATAAGGAATTTTAATTACAGGTTCTTCAAGTCTTTAAGAGAATGTATCTGGTCAAGCAGCAATGTAAGAAAAGGAACCTGGAGGAGCACTATGATGCTCCATGTTGTTTCAGTACACAAAGTCCTTTGGTTCATGTTGACACCTGCAATGCTAGCCTGAGCAGAAAATTCCATCTTCCTGTGTTGTCCTAAGGTATAAATGAGGCTATATGATCTTGTGAGTAAGTGTATCACAACTTTCTCCCAATGAACTTCCTCCTAACATCTTCCTGCTCTTGCTGTCAACTGAGTTTTCAGTCAGACTCTGAAATGGAGTTCCAAGGAGGAGAGGGCAGTGGTGATTGACTTCAGGAGACAACAGGTGCTTGTGGGTGATCATACTGTGTTCTGACTGTGTAACTGTTTAAAAGAAAACATACTTTACAGATCAGCAGTCCTGTCCCATCATATGTTCCTCTCCTTTCTCCAGATATTTTAATATTTAATTAGCTGTAGTATTTAATAACATTTATCACACTGACCGAATTTACATGATGCAAAACTGTTAAATTCCTTGGTACCAAAAGAAAGGCAGATCCTGGGACCTCCTAAAGGTAGTGTTCAAATTCCACACCAAATATTTGAAAATAAACCTACAGTTTCCTAAATCCCCATAATTTTCAAAGTTCTGCATTTTCAATGCAATCAGCAACATTGTTAAGATTTTCCCAGGACTAACTATTGTATTTCTTTGCTTTTTTTCAACATTTATCAAGGCATCCAAGATTTTATATGGGAAACAAAGATGCTTTAGAGAACTTGGGCTTTGTTTTCTCACATAAGATCTGGTTAACACTTTTTAATGCTCCTGCAACACAGAGCAAGAGACCATTACAAGCCATTTTCTCTACATCATCCTGGCCAGAACATGAAGTACAAAGGTCTTAGAGTGTCTGTGCTCATCAGTAGCTTCCCACATCAATGACAGTCAATTGGAATGACAAAACAAGACAATTTAGAAAAGTAAACACAATGTTAAAGGTAAAATACAAAGAAAACAGCTCAATTTTTCTTCTTCTCTTCAAAGTCTTCCTGATTTATTTTTCTTAGATTGCTTTTATCAAAATGCTTATTTCTCTTGTTATTCCTGTTTTACATGTTTGTACATTGGAAACTGCTACGGTGTTTTGAGCATCAGTGAAGATATTAAGTTAAACAGGTGAAAGCTGAGCAATTTAGAGAATATTTACTCAGTGTGTTTCTTTGGTTCTCTGTAGATGCATTTAATTCCAAAGCCTAATGAGACCAACATTTTTATTAAATACTCACTTTCTTTTCCCTTATGAAGGATTGTAGCCATTATTTTGAAAGTCTGATTTTTGCTGGAAATCCGTAACCACATTCAGGATAAAAAAACAAGGTACTAATTTGACAGGGAAGAGAAAAACAGCTCTGAGGAGAATATGGCTGATGTGGCAGGATAATGTTATACTGGGGGGAAAAAAGGAATATTTTTATATTAAGGAAATTATATTAAAGTAATATTACCTGTTGCAGTGTAACTTGCAACTTTTGCTGTCCAAACTCAAAAGTTTAGTCATATCTTAAAGGATTATTTGGCTAAGCTAAAAAAAGTTACAGTGAAAATTTACTTGAGACCTAGACAAAATTTCTTAAGCACATCATTTAATAAAATCTTAATTTAAAAAAAGTTTAAGAAATAATTTTATTAAGTGTGAAAAGCATTCCTTGATTTACTTATTGGGTCAGATTCACTTTTTTTCCTAGTTAAGTTGATTTCAACCAGAATAATGGCTACTTAAGCAAGGCTGAATTTTGTCTGATGGACACAAGCACAAGAAAGAATATGAAAAAAGTGGTGGGTTTAGAGTTTTGTGCATTTTGCAGATCTTCAGTTAGTACCAGCTCTGATTCAGAGCATCTGGAAGCAATAAACAGAACAATTCAACATGAAAAGACACATTGTCCTACACTATGAGATCTAAAAGTTACTGGGAAAGGGATGTTTTGGACCAGTTGTTAACAAAATCTGCACTTACTCTGCACATATATAGGAAGAGGCAACAGAAAGTACTTGCCAATGTTGCTGTAGGTCTGTTAATTGAACTCACATAAGTTTGTCAAAATCAAACTGTATATTGTTAAGGAGCAACAGGAGTGATGAAGACATGCCCAAGACTGGACCAGGTTGCTCACAGAGTTGGTGCAGTCTCCATCCTTCAAGGCTCTCAAACCCAAGCTGGATTAAGTGAGCTGGTCTGGTCTCACAGATGACCCTGATTTGAGCAAGATGTTGGACCACAGTCCTCCTGAGGCCCTTTCCAGCCTGTGTGTTCCTATGATCCTTGTTTATCCTTATTGCTTGTGGATGGAATGCACAGTCTCTGTTGAGGTTAAAATACATGGCAATTAAGAATGGGAACAGGACAGGACAGGACAGCACAGGACAGAGCGGAGCAGAGCGGAGCGGAACAGAACAGAACAGAATAGAATAGAATAATTCAGTTGCAAGGTACCTACAATGATCATCTAGTTTAACTGCCTGACTTCAGGGCTGACCCAATTTAAATTTAAAGCCCATTATAAAGGACATTTTCCAGATGCCTGTTTTTAAGGCAGTGACAGGTGCAGGGTATCAACCACCTCTCTAGAAGGCCTGTGCCAGGGTTTGACCACCCTCTCAGAAAAGGAATGCTTCCTACTGTCCAATCTGACCCTACCCTGAGGCAGCTTTGAACCATTCCCACACACCCTGTTACTGGATTGCAGGGAGAAGAGCCAGCACCTCTTTTCCCACGTCCCCTCCTCTGGGAGCTGTACAGAGCGATGATGTTGCCCCTCAGCCTCCTTCTCTCCAAACTAATCAAACCCCACCACCTTGCAGGACAGACCTTCCAGCCCTTCTACCTACTTGGTTGTCTGTCTCTGGATGCATTCAGGTGTCTTAGCATGATTCTTAATTTGTGTGGCCCAGAACTGTACACAGTTTTAGTCAGTGTTTAATTATTCATAACTAATATTGAAGCTAGAAAAGGCAGGAATATCGAGGCTTTCGATTTTTCCATTCTATTTCAAATACAATGTCATTTCAGTCTTCTGAATTCTTTTGTTTTTTTTCCTGTTTTCCTTTCTACTTTTCAGTGTTTGAAACTCTACATGTTCTGTGCAAGTGCTCTTTAAAAATGGCTACAGACTCTTAGTTAAATAGCTCGAAATATTTTCCAAAGTAGCCTTTTAAAATAATTTATGGACGTTTTACATATTTTAAATCTGAGTATTCTCCCAGCCATCACCCGAAAGATAAATGAAAAAGCTATCAAGAATCTGAAGACAAATTAGATGGGAAGTCTGAATGGACTTAGATTTTAAAAGATTCACATAATTTTTAGTATTAGTATACAACAATAATATATATTAATATACAATAATAATCTTGTTAAATAAAGGAGCAGTTATTCCTTCTTCTGGAGAGATGAAATAGGACAGATTTAGTCAGACATGTGCACCTAGACCAAACAGGCTTTGTTGGAATCAAAGATCCTGCCATTATATTAGAAGAATTCTGGATCTGGTGCACATCAGCCAGTTACTTTTTTTCCTCTTGTCAGTGACTTTTGTCCCTTTTACTGAACAGGACAGAGATCTGTAAGTTAATTTTTAGAACTCTGAAGTCCGTTTCTATATACTACATTCATATATTGTGTGGCACAGTGACAAACAACTTTTAAATTCATTCTATTTTTATCTTTTTTAAGGAAGTCCACTTTAGAACAGTTTTTGTATCAATGCAGAATTTAAGCTTGCTGTAAAGGTCTTTTCCACACTAGCTTCTGCCTTCTATGCTACTAGATGTTCTCTGTATTTAGTGCATTGTCCTCCTCCTAGGCCCACATTTGATGCCATTCACACACTCACACATTCCCTTTATTTATAGATAAAATATTTGGCCTATTTTCTTAT
Organism: Dasyornis broadbenti; assembly: GCA_013397935.1. Classification (NCBI taxonomy): domain Eukaryota; kingdom Metazoa; phylum Chordata; class Aves; order Passeriformes; family Dasyornithidae; genus Dasyornis; species Dasyornis broadbenti. Next base: position 50,175 of record VZRN01005379.1, read on the forward strand.
TTGACATCTGTCTTTCACAGTTATACACTCTGGACTGCTTTGTTTTTACACCAGTTTCAATATTTCAGAGCACAGAATGGTTGTTTTTAAGAGCTAAGTGAGAGAATAAAAAAAACTAGTATTTGAAAATTCTCAATGAAATTTGTGCTCTTACAAAAGCAAGCAAAATGAAAACCACTACTTAGAAAGAAAAATAAAAGAAACATGAACAGCTACTACAAAGTACATTTATTTTCTTCAACTGCTTCTTGCAGAATTGACTTTTTGGAAAAGTTTTTGCAATTTTTTCTTTAGCAAGTTACTTATGGGTCTGTCAAAAATATAACTGCTGTAAACTGATGAAGATAAAATGCAGGAAAAATAAAGGAATATTATGCTTCCATCTGTGTTAGCTGACAGAAAGTAGTGTTACATCCCTACATTCTGGCACTTGTCTATTGCATTGAAATAGCTTTTAAAAATCTTCTGTTACATCTCTTCTGCCATCTTCCTTTGAATTGTTTTTCGTGCTATTGTTCAATGTATGATCATTATTTCTGATATATTATATAATAATATGTATAATTATTTCTTGTATGCATATCTCCCTAGGCTTGTTTATATAGATTCCTAGAAACTGAACTTTGGAAGCACACCTACTTTCCCTTAACAGCTTCTGTGTGCTTGGGTAATTACATAACTTAAATTTATTCATTATAATAAAGAAACACAAAACAAGATTTAAATTAATTTTAATAGTTTTCAGAAATATTTGTTTGGTCTGTTTTGTAATGATGCTTCAGTTTTAAAGACATGCTAATCTAAATAAGTACTTAAACTACACCGCAGGGTGATATTGTGGGAGTTACAGTCATATTCAACCACTAATTTTCCTGTAACCATATTCTTTAACCTCTGTCAAATCTGGTTGTACAGTTCAAATAGGACATACAGTTCAAAAGGTTTCATATGAGGGAGACTGCTATTGCACAAAGAAACTGAATTAGAAATAGGTTCAAATCTGTGGAGTCCATGTTATGCTCTATTCTCAGTCTCAACATGAAGAGCATTCAGTCCTTCTGTATTTGATGTTACCATTCTGGAACACGATGGAGCACTGCAAAATGTGTGACTGCCACTTATCTTTCTGAGGAGTGATTTCAGTGTAAAATGATAATGCCATTTCTTATGCCCTATTGTTACCACCAAGAGAAATTTTGGCTAATTTGTAAATTAATGGCTTATTTGTAAGTTGTTTTCCATTGAGATTATGTTGTCAGCTTCTCACTATACTTCACACTGCTTTTAAAAGAAAACACAATAGAGAGAAGTTGCCAGCAAACTTGATTTTATTTAGAAGCACGTAAAAAAAAAATATGCCACAGCTTTGGTTGACTGGAATGATACGTATACTTAAACTTTTATAGTTTTTATTTTTATAATGGTAAACAAGTGTACATTCAGTTGTGTGCAAGACCAACATTGTCAATAACACAATTACACTATAGAGAATGAAATGCTTGAAGTATACAGCTGTGAAACCCTTCATATTTCTGGTATTTAACCAGTATTGTTAGAAATAGTCTGCTGAAGCCATTTCATATATGGTAAACACTGAAAAGAGACCCTGTGGCAAAGTGAATGTAATTATAGTTGCACTGGCTCTGGAGACAAATAAGAGCCCTACTTAAACATTTTACTCATAAGCTATGTCTTCTGCATCTTAAACATTAATTACCTAACTTGTATTATGAAGTCCATTCTTACTAGTCAGCCACTTGAACTTAAAGAAGTGGTCAATATTATCATACATTTGGGATAATTATAATCCAGTAATTTTTCATGCCACAGGGAAAAAACTACAATAATTGCTTAGACTGGATGATTATTCTATATAACCCCATAACTCCATGTTCCACTGATTTACAAATGCTTCTTACATATCTTATAAAAGTTTTTTTTTGTTTGTTTTTGTTTTGGGTTTTTTTTTTTTTGTTTTTTTTTTTGTTTTTTTTTTGTTGGTTTTTTTTTTTTCTTTTTTTTTTTGTTTGGGTTGTTTTTGTTGTTTTTTTTTTTAGAGCTGCGGTCAACCACCTAGATTGGAAGGAGGGAGGTATCAAAATTCCCAGGCCATGACGAATCCTGAGTATTTTGCAACAGTATGCACTGAGTTTTGGTCGTCCACAGTCTCTCTCTATGCTGAAGGGATGATAATAAAGCATAGATGGAATATTTACAATTTTTAGAATAAACCTACCAGCAGACCAGCTGTAACCATTTCTTCCTACAAAACCTGCTTTTTAATATCACCTTTTTGTAGAAACATATGGCAAGGAAAATAAAACTGTCTTTTTTAGTAAACAAAAGAAGGTTTTGATAAAAACATATAAAAGACAGTTTTATCTGCTGGATGATATACAGGTACCCGTATACAAGCATGTATACTGAACAATAAAAGAGAAGGTAGATTTGAATCTTACAGGTCTGATGTAAACACAGGAAAAAAAAAAAAGTAGTCAAAAGTGCTGATACATTAACTCACTCCATCATGCCTAATTATTGCAGCATATATGAGATAAAATAATTAAAATGCAGAAAATATCTGCTTATCTCCAAACCAGGCAAAAGAGATCTCTTTGGAAATGTAGTTAAATTAAAAAAGGTCAAGATGTGTGTTACATTTCAGCACACAGAAGAAATTAATAGGGAGATTATAAACTCCTGAAAATAGAAGTTTATGATGACAACAAACAATGTGTTCATTACAGTGACATCAACAGAGCCACTGTAACACATACCATTTTCTTTTTGTACAGGTTTACAGTAGATATTTGAAGACACAGAAGAGGTTCATGTGCAGCTTTTCCATTAAAAGGTGTGCGGTTCATCAAACTCGTAAGTATATTTCCTGAAATGTTTTAGAAAATGAGAAAAGACACTTGACCTAAATACCGTGAATACTGGTTAACCACATATAAACTAAAGATTCTTAAATGAACAATGAACTGCAGACATGAATGGCTTTTGAAAGCTCAGTAATTTGCTTGAACACACACTAAAGAACTGTTTAGGAAATTGTTTCCAGTTTTGTCTGGTCATTTCGTCTCAGAAGGGGTTTCACCCCTAAGTTCTGCCTCTAGTGAGGCCTCTTCAAGAGATGGTTTAATAATAGATACATTAACAGGAGATCCAGGGGTAGCTGTACAGGTAGAGAGAAAAAAAGTATTAGGTTTTATGCTTAAGAATATCCATGCTAAAAAGCATCAAAGGCAAGAAAAATGCATGTTACCTAGCACAGAAACAAGTTACGCTATCCAATGAAACCAGAAATCCAAGTGAAATTTTTCTCTGAACAGCACAACTACCCAAAAGCATACAGTGTAGCTGGCCAACAGTTCAGACTGAACACACTAATGACTGACTGCATCAACATGTTATTGGCAGTTTTAGTCAGAACCTGGTCACAGAGCTCTAGGTGTTCAGAAAACATCTTAGAAATTCTGCTATTTAAATAAATAAATTTACATTTACTTGTCTTTACTTCTCTTCCTTTGAGATAGCTGTCATACTTCAAAGTAAAATCTCATTAATCTTCTAGCCACAGAAAATGAAGCAATTCAGAGGATAGGCAAAAGTAACTATTAACGCCGTTTTACTTCTAAATGCTATTGAGTTCTCGCTGACCCACAAAACGATTCCACTTATGTAGATTGGAATGTTAAGAAAGAGCTGCCCTATGAAGTCATATATTATGTAAGGAAGAATTATACTGCTGGAAATAATCAAGTTAGTCATTCTGCCTCTGACAGGATTTACTTACATAAGGCTGGTTTCTCTACTGCTAGCCTTTCAGGCAAAGTTTCAAGTGGAGTTGGTTGAATTTTTGCAGGGGTATATGTATTTAAAGAAATTTTTCTTCCTGAAAGGGGCATCATGTAGGTTGGTGAAGCTGAAATGATGGGGGGAAAAAAGGAATCATTAATAAGAAAAATATTCTCACCTGAGCCAAACACCAAAACCAGTAGCCACAGGACTGCATACATCCCGCAAAATAAATACCACATTTATACAGCTGGCTGCTCTGCTACTGATTTTTGACTCTAGTGTTAAAACTTCACAACATGAAAGACAAGTATTAAAATCTCTTTTTTACCTCAGAAAGCAACACAGTAAGTTCGTGCTGTTAAGGAAGAATTTCAGTAACAGCTGTCTTGCCAGAAGATTGGCAAAAACATTAGTGCTACTTCTCATAGGTTATGAAGATTGCACCTGAATAGGCCTTGGGTCCAACACATCTATGAAAAGTGCACACAATGCATTAATCTCTAGACAACCTCCAAACAGTACAGGAAAGCTGGAGAACCAAACATCTATTTCAATTGTATCAGGTCTCATTTCCAACCACTCCTTGGTAGAAAGGTGACAACCATACACTAGGAGTATGACAGACTTATTTTTTCAGTTTTTCATTATATTGTGTACTTTCCATTCTGAACTGATTTTGAAAACACACAAACTTCCTAACCACTATAAAAAGGCATTTTAAGTAGCTAGCAATTTTCATATACTTGTAAGCCTCCCTGAGCTCTTTTTCAGTAACATCCATTTTCTTAAATTGTTTCTATTCCTTCTCAAATATAGGATGCACACCATATCAGATTAGCTACTGATTAAACTATATAAAATAATGGGGGAAAAAGGGAAAAGTCCTGTAACAGAAAACAGAGAAAAATCCTGTCAAGGTAGATAACCGTTTTATCAGTACTTGCAAGTACAAGTTTTCTGATCATAGCATGAGTCTTTAGACAATTTCTTAAGAAGAATGATTTTCAATCACCTGACACATTATTTATAAACATCCTAATATGTGGTAAATCTGACCTAACTGAAACAACCATTTCCAAAGACACAGCAGTAGAATCACAATGGGAGATCATTTTCCCAGACACATGCACATGGATAGAACTCAGCTGTATTTCAAGATCACCTAAACTTTAAACATGCAGCACAAACTGCTAAAAAGCTAAGTAACTGCAAAGCACTCTACAGGTGAAACCCCAAGTAATATTGAAAGTGTAAATACAATACAATTCTGCCAAGGTTACTGCCAGTAGAACAGTATAGTATAAAGCTGGGAATACTGCATGTGCCCTGAACAGCATTACCTGTAATTCAGCTGACAGTGTGGACAGTACAGAGAAGTCAGTGTAATAATAAAGGAAAAAAAACAACTATGATTTCATTAAATCCTTAATTTACTACTCCAGCCAACAGAGACATTACTACAATGAATTATAAGTATCCATACCCACAGAAGGATCGTGCAAAATTTAAAATTATGGTTTATGTATGTTTTCATTTTCTTTAAAAGCAGTATCCTGAGCTGCAAAACACTGCAAAAATTAGCTACACAATAGTTAAGAATTTTAAATTAACATAATTATAAACTAAAACCAGTACATGTCTCCTGTAGATTTTCCCTTGATGGAGCAGCAACAGAAGCAAGAAATTCATCCACCTGCTTCAGAGATAAGGAATTGTGTAGAGTTTCCAAAGGGCAAATAGAAGGCACCATGGAATACAGTTCAAAGCCTAAAAGAAAAAATAATAAAAAAAAGAGATTTCCAAACATAAGACAGGATTTAAACTACTGCATTAATGCATGATAAAAAGTGCTTATTTAACATTAGCATGTGCAGGCACAGGACTCTTGAAATTGTGGAAATTAAATATTATAGGAGTTGGAACAAGATGGGCCAATTTCCAGTGTACACTAAGCTAAAGATACTATGTAAAATACCATAGGATACAAATTCCATATACACATGAAGTACATGTGCATACATAAATTATTCAAACATTAGAACTGTGCTCTACTCCCAAATCAGTTCATGAAAGATAATTTCCCTTTAAGACAAGCTTAGCAGATCACTAAAAAAAATATTTTATAAAGTTAGGGAAAGGTAGTATTTCTCCTATTCATTCTCATACCTGGCACAAGACTAAACAGATAACTCATTCATGCAAGAAAATAGAATAGCTATTTTGTTAGCAGACAAGAGCTAAAAATGCTACATCTTCCGAGAAATAAATTTGCAGAATTCATGTTTATCATCTTCAGTTTTCTGTAAAAACAAACCATTGCCTTTAATATCAAAGGAAAACCACTGTTAGCATTTTTATACCTTGAAGTTACATGGGTTTACTTTCTAAGACAGATATACACCTACCTTTATGCATTTAAAAACAGTATTAAAAGACTAGAAATTTCATATATTAGAACAGGTAAGTAAAGCAACCAAAAATCTAAAAATTTATTGAACTTTGCTTTTCTATGTTAGTAGTGAGCATACACTAACCATGCATATCCATATAACTAACAGACTAGAAAGCATTTCAACATCTTGGCCAAAAAAAAAAATTGCAGTTCTCTAAAGTGATGCAAGTTTGATAACTCAATAAACAGCTTTTCATCCAATTGCATTTCAAAAGAGGAAAGTATGTCCATTAGTGTTTTCAACATAGAGCTGTAACATTAAAACTCTGCAATTCAATACCGTAAATTTATTCTGAGACAATTAAATGAAGAAGCAATTGTGAATGAAATAATGTTTAGAATTTCAGTTCAAGGTACATTTATTAGAGCTATTAGGATTATGAGTGTGAACTGTTTTTCCCCATAAAATAATAAGCAACAATATTCCTGTGATATCCAGTGTTGCCCATTCACTCCCCATTAGTACTTGGCATAAAGAAGTTCAACAAGATTTCAACTCCCAAATGTCTATACTTAGATCCACCTTGGCCATACTTAAATTTCAGGGACCATTGCTACAAATAAACAACCAACTGAAGTGTACATATGTCAGCTTAAACAAAATGTTGCATTTCATGAAAACTTGGGGTTTGTGTACAAAAGAAACACCACGATATAGTTATTTTCTCTTCTCCTATAAAGTCAGTAGCTAAGCTTCAGTGGAAGCACTAAGATGCTTGGCATACTTATTAATATCCTAAATAACTACATGCATGCATGTAAAGCGCAAACCCTTTCGTTGCATTACAATAAAATGTAAGATTTCTCTTTACCCTGACAGAAAAGTGACTATCACTTGAAAGAGAATTTATTTCTCTGATTTTGCAATTAATGAAGTGGGACAATGTCAGGTTAACTTTTTAGTAACTGTTATTGTTACAGTGCATGTTACAGAGAAACAGAAAGGAATTCCAAAATGCACCCATGCCCTTAAAAATAAAAATAATAAAAAA
>VZRN01005379.1:57449-77724 GCA_013397935.1 Dasyornis broadbenti
AAAAACGGAGAAGAAATAAAATTTTCTTTAGGAATTTCCCCTCCAAATGTTTTTGTTGAATTTTGACAATTCTGCTGTCAACGAGTCATATCCCAGCAGGCCATATCTTTACATCTAAGGGATATGGCTTAAAACATAACCTGGAAATCTATGTGGAGTGTTTTGTTTGAATATTTTATGATATAGTATGATGTTATGAGAAATAAATTTGAAATTTTATGAAGCCCGACAGTATCCCTTTAAGAAGGCAATTTCCTGTACACTAACAGCCTTTGATCTTTGTCTGTATTTATTCTTAAAGCATCAAAAGGCAAGACAATGAAAGGGTTAACGCAGCATCTCAAAAAGCCACCCTACTGTCTTAGATTCAAAAGCTGTAGAGACATACCACTGGAGCCTAGAAATTCCACAGAGGAAATGGACCAGCACCTAAAGAGGTGTGGGTGTTCTGCAGAGGCCCAGAAAATAAGGTAAAGCACTTTCAGAAGATACTTGTTTCACCATGTTCCTTGAACTAAAGATGGGGGGTAGTCTGAAATGAGTTAAGAGGGTGTGATAACATAAAAGTAAGAAAAAAACAGAGTGAAAGGGACAAGGATAATCAAAATGATAGTCCAGAGGACAGACAAAACAACATCAATATGAAGTTATGTTAGTAGAGAACCCTTGGAAACCTGCAATATACTTAGGGTTCACAGGAGCTCGTACTGCATGCATTAATCTTGTCAAAGATGTGAGGTAAAACTGCTGCATTAAATGAATCAGAACAATCAATGTGATCAATAATAGCTACTTGGATCTTTTTTTTTAAAGAATACAGTCACAAAAAGTCACAAATACAGTCAGCTAAAGGGAACAGAAAGTCATCCTATTATTAGCCACAGATTCTCAAATGCAGTTCTTACTTTCTGACCTTGTAGGTTTTGGAAATATTATTTAGTTTGAGTCTTAAGATAAAAATTGCACTCTTCACTTTTTTATTTGAAATAGGACATTAGAATTGATCTTTTAGATAAAACACAGTCTTAGTGGTATAAATTCAGCCTTACTATAGTTTTCCTTCAAGAAGCACTGCAGTGCAAAAAAGTCATTAGAGGTTCAAAATGAATATAACAAAAAGACTACTTTACTTCTAAGCAAAGCCAAACAAAACCTCAGTCTCTTTATTTTAAACTTTGTTTCTAAGCAAATATATTTTGAATCTAACATGAAAATACTGATGATTTCCACTGCAATTTCAAGATCACTGTCACTGAACTCAGCTGGTAGTCATATACTTTTTAAAACTACAGTTAAGAAATCTGAAAAAGCTACATTAAGGTCTGGTGGGAACTTAAGACTGAGTCCACTTTTCATGGACTGCCTATATCTGGGTCCTATTTAATCATGTAGAAAGGGAGGCACAAAATACTTTGCCAAGGAAGAAAAAGACATACCTCTGTCCTGTGTGTTAAACGAGAATTTTTGCAAACTGAAGACAGTTAACTCTCACTCTTGAAGCTCAAGAGGTCAATGCTGCTCAAGAAGTCACAGCTCTCTTGCTGTGATTTTTAGTGCAATATTTAAGTAATTTGCACATCTGATGAACAGAGAAGTATGATAAGGTAAAATAAATTTTTGTCCCATGAAAAATACAGCAATTTAGCAGGAACAGAACCAAAGCTTCTGCTTCAGTTTTGTAATTTAGCATCACTTCAAGAAGGTAGTAATAAACTCCAGCTGTCAATTCTGTGATTTATTTTAGAATATGCAGGCTTAGAGAATGGGCTCAACAGGAGAAAGACAAAGAAGAAGCAGCAGCTATCAAGAAGTGTGTGTCTAATAAGATCATATTTCATTGTCTGTATCTTGTACCATACAGTCTGATCACACAAGAACTTGTGGAGAATAATTTATTAGAGAGATCATGATTAACAGTAGTACTTAATTTTTTTTTTCCACGGATTTTTCTAAGGAATGAATTTTGATGTTGTATTTATACTAATGAATGGTAAAGAAAGGATTTAGGGTATCTAATGATTACAAATATATTTGGAATTGTGCTTGAAGTTAGGAACGACAGACGGCTGGATGATACTGTACACCCCGTATTTGAAATAAAAATAAAAGGGATGAAGCAAGGAACCTTTTCTTTTTGATTTTGTTTTTAAAATAAAAGCAAAACATACCATTGGTTGGGTGTCGAGCAAATGAGATAGAAAACCTTTTAACAGCAGAACCGCGTGTGGTGTCTGAGAAAGAGAAAAACAGGTACCTGAAATTTGTAACAGCTACCAAAAGAGGAAGATTTTAAAATAGGAAAGGAAGAAGAAAGGAAAAAAGGAAAGATGAGAAGGTATTAGAAGTGAGTAGCATGCAGAAGGGACCAAAGAAAAGGGCTAAAATCTAAATGGATGTTAAAAAGAAGAAAATTTGGATTGTTGGTAACTACAAGATGTGTAATGAAGTGTATGAAAACAAGCAGAATGAGCTGGTGATTCTGGCATACAAGGTTATTCAGGTTAGACTCGAACACTGAGTAGTGAAGTGGGGGGGGAAACAGCATGAATACTGTTTCACCTCAGAGTTATAAAAGGTGTGCTTTGGCATCTTTACATTCTGAAATCTAGTGAGAGAGTTTCTTGTCTATCCCAGATTATTCAAAACTGAAAATCTCCTGCTCCTTTGTAATCCAAACCCCACCAAAAAAATGGTCAGGAATCCTAAAATTTTCACCATCAGTATTTAACTTGTTAGTTTATAATTTCTTTCATTCCTTATATTTGTTCCAAATAATTTATTTAATTTAAAGATCAATTAGCAGTGATAAAAAACAGAGTTTAAAATGATTAAAGAATTTAAAAACAAAACTTCCAGTTTACTTAAAAATGCACTTGCTGCAATCTCCTGGTGCACATTACAAGTCTGTGAGCTGGTGTTCAATTCAAGACAAACAAGAATTAACTATGCTATTAAGTTAAACATAAGCAAGCTATGGGCAATAAAAGAAGCAATAGAAATTCATAAAATTAATACTAAGGCCAAAGATTCTAGGATTCCATTAAAATCTTTAGAAGTTCAATGTGGCACATGGGTTGTGCGTGCATGTGCGAGAGTGTGCACATACCATCTATGAAGCCAGAAGAAGTCAGCTTTTTACGATGCGTACGAGCATAATCCTGTAGGTTAGGTGCACTTGAAGAACCCCCGAGCACTGAGGTGCTAAACAGGCCCGCACAGTGAGACCCTGATGGGAGTTAGAGAAAATACATACAACAACCAGGTGTTCGTCCATTCACATTGGGGATGCATGCAGCATGCAAGCACATGGCTCTTACCACACAAAAGGCAGCTTTTGGCAGTGCCTTGGACAGGTTCACAATATGCTTGTAATGTCAGAGTGGGACTTGTAGGCTGAAACTACCATAATTATTGTGCTTCTACTCATGAAACAGCACACTCTGCTATATGTGCAAAGAGAGAATTGGCTTTAACAAAGTGAGTTCTTGTCCTGTTTTCATTTTTGGTAAAAAAAAGTTACCAGTTAGCATCAATGTAAACATAAACAAAACAACAAAACAAAATGCACATGATGATGATGGTGATGTGAAAGTTGTGTGTTTTAAAACCTGTATTCCTGAAACAAATATAAACTGGAAAAATACTGCTCATTGCTTTCATCCAAATTAACCTTTGAGATGACAGGCTGCAATGAAGTACTCATGCATTTCCACAGACTTAGTATGGGCATATTTCACTTCTAACCCCAACAAAATGTTAATCAAATACTCTGTTCATATTTCAGCTACCATTACTGATAACGTTACAAACTGAATTTACCTAAAAGTTTCAGCAAGTTTAACTTGACTTCCTTTCCTGAGAAGACTTTTCACAGCTCCATGCAAGTGACAGTACAACTTTGTTACAACTCATACATTCCTGCCACCAGAATCGGAGTTTAAACAAATCATTGAAAGCCACAGACAAAAATATAAAAATAACTTTTGTAATCATCAACCATAAATGAAACTTACATACAACAATGAACAAAATGGAAAAAAGTTGCCATTTTTTTCCTTTACATTTTACTACTAGTTGAAAGGAGAAGCGGTTTTTCACTCGGAACTTATCTTTTACCTTTTAGATAAGTAGCAGCAGATATTTTTTTGAAAACCAGCAATACTTCCTTTCGTTACGTGTAACAATCCAGTGAGGGGAACATTACGAGCACATGTGACCAATCACAGCCAAAATAAATTGGTGCCTGGTCTGTGGCAAAAGCTTTTCACACCAAATATAATACCTTAACCTACACACAGAAATACATCAACTTCCACAAGCCATATTGTGTCACACAAAAGAAAATTCATTTAACTTTAGCAAGCACATAATAAAAACTGAGACTTCAATAAGCAAGAGCACCTGATGTATGCATTTTACTAAGGGAAAAATACAATAGGAAGAAAAGTATCACATAAAGATTAGACATACAAAAATTACGTATCTTTGCAAATAAAGAAAAAGCTACTTCTAAGTTTATGCATATAAAGTTTATGCATTTTTTACACTTAATTTTTTTCCATGAAAAGACACACAGAAAAAACGAGCAATATTGATTTACAGTAGTGCATTTCATTTTTTTGCATGTGAGTCATATGTATGCCTGTTTTAATAAAGCAACAGAAAAAGAGAATTTGAAAGAAATCTTTGAATTATAGCATGATTCATTCTAAAGCTGAAAAGAAGAGATTAATTTTAGGAGAGGGAATACATGCAAAACCCCTGATACTATCACGAAACTTGATGTTTGTGCCCCATCCCCCTCCCCTCAGTAAAATATCTTCCCTTTCATGAATTGCCCACAGTAGGAAACAGAAATTTTCAAGAACTATTTCCAGAGCAGGCCATTTTAATTCAAAGGATTCTTGCAAAATCCAAAAGCTCAATCAGAAACTACAGTATCTTAAAAATCTACTTTATGTTAAAAACAATCCTGTGTACCTGTTGTGAACAGTACAGAATCAGAAGTATGAACAGTCTCAAACAATTTGCTCTTTTCAGTTATAATTTATCTTAAAATTTTGCTGCAAAAGAATTGTCCAGTCCATAGGCAGATACTCAGCACATGTTACTGATACCAAGTATTATAGGGTCCTGTTAACAAAAAAGCTATTCAAAGAATATACAGCTATAGAGAACAGCAGGCAGATGAAAAGCTGGTAACACCAAACAAAATTTCAACTGTAGGCACATACCTAGACCACTCTGCTTTTGTTCCAGAATAGTTCTTGGTGTTCGTAAGTTACTATTGCTTTCTGATAGGACCTGGATGTAAGAAACAGAAAAATAAGGGAAAGTAGAACAGCAGCGTGAAACATCCATTTAACTTGATACAGCAGCCTGTTTAAGACAGACATGTGTTAATAAGCTGTATGATAAGTGTTAGTAAAAATATGTAAAGGAAACATGAAAGATCATGCAATATCCCCTTCTGAAGGGAGTCCATTTCACATATGAGTTCCTTGCAATGAAGTGGTGCAAAGCAAGCATTCAGAATGAGAAAGGACACAGACCAAGACTGATACAAGAACAAACATTTGAGACATTTTATTTCATTTTACCAAATGCACTTTCCTAAACTGCGCCTGTATTGAAAAAAGGAGGGGAGGGAAGGAAAGACAGACAAGCTATTGAGGACACCATACAATCACTGACCATGCACAGGCTCAATCAGTATAATCTTCAGATGCTCACAGCCTTTGCTGATATAAACTTTTCCAATGTAAATCGATTTTGAATTTTTCACAATAAATTAAGAAAATTTTCAAAGAAAAAGGATATGGTTACAGAACACCATCCATTGTCCTACATGTACACAATATCTTGACATTCTGAACAACTTTAGATCTTCACTGGTACTTCCAAAACATTTACTGTTTTTTTTTTTCCCTGCCTTCCCCTCACCCCCCATTACAAGGAACAATCTTCAAAATATTGTACAAGTCAATGGATGATGTACTGTGTTGGGAGTTTCAGATATCTCTGGGTACAGATGGCAAGAATTATTAGTGCTAGAGTTTTTTTCCTGCAATAGTTAATACCAGGCCACTGAAAATATATGATATATGCAAAACAAGTTTTGAATAGCAACATGAAGTACCAAATAAATTATTTTAAATGGTATTGGTTGCAATTATTAATTTTTTTTTCAATTTACCTACCACCAAATTAAGCAATGCTGGTTTTAAAGTCTTAAAGGACAACTAAACCAAAGCATAATTCTCTTTCATTAGGCAGTACACTAAAGTCTTTTTTACTGTGGTAACATTTGCAATTCCTATAAAGAAACCAAATTTTTATGAAAGCGTGTAACACATTCAGTGGAAAAACATGCACTTGCTCTTTTTCCCCCAAACATTCTTGGCAAGTAATTTCAAGAAGTGGAAGGTATTGCTTGAAACATAATCCATAACAAGGGATTAGATGTCCTTAAAGACAGTTGTTGCTTGGAATGCATAAAATGTTTAATGAAGTAAAGTTTAAAAACCTGTTGCCATGAGCCAAAAATACTGGATGTGAAAGCCAGTGATTTAGGGGAGACAGGGGAAGAAGTGATTTGTTCCCCTGATCTGCGTCTTCGACGCCCAGTACCCACACCACTGGTGTAATGCAGCCAGGTACCAATACACTCTGGGCTAGACACACTCAGGGGGCTCTCTTCCTGGAAGTGAGAAAGGGGGCAAAAAACAGCAAAGCATGCAAAGTTAGATTCAACAGAGCCAAATGAACAGAAAAGAAAAAAACCCAATCTGCTTGCACCCTTTTATAAACTACTTTTGAAACTATTAAACAGTGAATAAAGAAGAATAATAATACAGTATTAGAAAGTTTTCAGTTTCGCTTTTATCTTTTCATCCAACTATATCTTTTACTACAACACTTCAATCAAATTTCTGGTAGACTAATTATTAGATATGAGAGAAAAATATTTGTTATCAGTAATGGATTCATAACTTTAAGAATTTTTCACATGTTGGAAACAGAACTTCTGCTACCTTTGACATACTGTTTAATAGTTTTTCCCCTCTTAAGTACATTAAACTTTCCTATTTATTACTTAATAGTTTCCATTTCTAGTCTATAAGCTTATCTGAAAGCTTCTCATTTTTAAAATTACCTTTGAGATTTTACAGCTGACTCACTGGTAACAGCATCAACCTGACTGGTAGTAGTTTTCCAAACTTAAAAATGTCCTAAAAATTATTTGATGCTGGACACCTTATTAGGACTTCACTGGAGGAGTGTCCTTCAAGGGGGCTAAGCCTTGTCTACTTCATTATGTATCATTAGCAATTAACATTTTTTGTAATACAGAGTTTGCTTTTCAATGTCAATAAGCTTTATGTTCTTATTTTATTATTGTAACTCAGGTTTTTTTTTCTTTTTATGTCTTTGTCACAGTTGCATTCCTTCTGTAAATATTGCTGACTATAACCCAGATTAAAACTTCCATATAATCTCACACCTGACAGTGTCCTTTCAAATTAACGGACATAGGTGAAGAGAGAATTGCCTTACAGGAGGAAAAAAAAAGAAAAAAAAAGAAAAAAAAAAAGAAAAAAAAATTTAAAAAGGGGGGAAAAAAGGAAAAAAGAAAAAAAAAGGAAAAAAGAAAAAAAAAAGAAAAAAAAGACAAAAAAGTTCAAGGCAGTTGCAGTTTAAGTTGCAGTGACTTTTTTTTAAATGCTCCAAAATACTATTTAAATATTCCAAATACTGGTTTTGCAGATTTCAGTAGGCCAGATGAAACTTCCAATTTTACTTTTAAGAAAAAATGTTTTACAGTATGTATTTTCTCTAAATTGGCTACTTCCTTCCAGCAAATAAGCAAGCTCTGAATGCTGAAACACATTCCATCTCAACGTACATTATCTGCATGTCAAAATTTGGCAATTTGTGCTACTAATATCTGTGAAAGTAACTTTAATATAATTTACGAAAATGGTTGAAAGTCTGAAGTAAGAGACTATTAAGTTGTGCATAAGTGAACTCGTAGCTAGGAGGGGAGTTTGCATGATCATAGCGAAAACGGCTTTTAAAAATCAAAAATACTGATGTTGTGAGCATTTGTTTATGAAAAAACTTGGAAGTAGAAAATGTAAGACATTAACACTTATTATGTCTGTTAATTTATGGAAGTCATGTGAAGTTATACAGATATCCTTACAGAAGGGAATCATGCATCTTTTTCTCTCCATACTACCAATAACCAAGTGATTTGCAAATCTATAGTATTTTTACTGCATACAGACAATTCATTCCCAACACAAACATGAAAGGAAAAGCTTTTGGTGTGAATCTTCATTTCTGATGGTTTTTAGCAACTGAAAATGAGGCAATAAGAAGCTGTTAGTCTGCTTCTAGCATTAATATCACAGAAGTGCCACTATGCACCATCTGAAATTTGGCCACTCAATCAATCCCAATGGTCTCAGTGATACAGCTGTGCATCCCCTCACCTCTGTGACATTAAGCCATATGTCTGTGAAGCACACCTAGATGTCATGGCCTTCAAGACAGAAAACTAGATTGTTCAAGATGTTATCTAAAGAATTCATTAAACACAAACCCAAGCCGCTTAAAAAAAAAAAAGCTTCCACATTTATCTTCTTACCTTCAAAAGCTTGGCAAGTGGAGTCTATTTCACTCCACGTGAAAGCAAATACAGCAGAAGATGTCCTGTACCTCCCCTACCACCCCTAATCCCTCTGGTTCCCTTTCAGCATGATCACCCTGAAAGTTTGTTCAATTCCCAGTGGTAGCTGTCTTGTAAGGATGAATACAAAAGCAATGTATGTTAGCTTGTACGTGCAGGTTTAGACTGAAAGTGTCTTCATTTTCAAATATCAACTTTTCTAAAATGACTTTAAAAAAAAATAAGGAAGTAAGTCTTATCACAGAATAGTAATTAAGTTAAAAAAAAATATTCCTTCAGACAAATTATTGCCATGGAGGATTTTCCACTGAGTAAGGGCAAACCTTCTGTGAGTTGTATCATACTGGTTCTGTGTAATAAAAAGCAGAATTATATTTGGTTTTGTTTTCTTAAAAGTATGCAAAAGTTAGTATCTTTGACAGAAATTATCTGGAACACAAACACTTACTTCAACAGAACCAATCTTCCGGGATCTGGGAAGGGGTGACTTTCTGTGTATGTGAATTGGATCTGATACCATTGGCTTGAACATCACTACTGATCGATCCGTTTCATCTCTTTTAGGAGTGTGTGCCTCCTCATCACTATCATTTCTATGAGAAGTTTTCTTCGAGCCTTCATTCTACAGAAAATACATAATTCATGTTCAATTGGTCTGCACACCTTCAAACATATAGACAGAAGTGGCTCTTAAATAAATACTCTGCGTAAAGATAAAACAAATTGATTTTAAAAATACAAGATGTAAATCACATATTACTGAACAAATTACTCTAGAATTTAGTAATCTAGATGTGTTCCTTCTTTCTTTTTCTTTTTGGAAAAATTCCAGCCAAGCTTTGCTTCCATTCCTTTCTCAAAAAGCAGTGGTAATTCCACGGACCTGACCATACATCTTTGAAAATATCAGTCCTTCCTCAACAATCTGTATTCATAAACATGCCAAAGTTTCTTAAATATGTCTTCCAGTTGCCAGAGTATTATTCATGTGACACTCTGATGTTGATATCACTTTTCTTAGAGTGAGTATTTAGTATTTCTAGTAAAAATTCTGGCAGAGCTTTAGAATGTCCAAATTATCTGTGTCCTTTACCTCAGTGCCCATTCAAAATGGAAAATATTTGGACTGCTTTTATTTTACTGGACATTTTTTTACCAAAAGAAAAGAAAATCACACTTGTATTTATCTTAGGTATGTCCATATCCAAAACCCCTAAGTTTTGCTTTAAAGAAAGGCATAATTATTACCTCTCTGGAGGCAGGTCTGTATCCATATCCAGCTGGTAAATTTTTATCTTCCTCACAGCCTTTAGCTCCTGGACTAAAGTGCAGCTCTACATGAAAACGTTCTTCTGAAGAAAGTTCCTAAAGGAAAATATTTAAATAGGTTTATATTTTAATACATAGCTCAGTAGTACTCATTTCTGAAGACATTTATGCATTTCAAATACCTTGTTTGGATCCTCATAAAGCATGATAACAATCTGTGTCATGTAATTGAGTTCATTGACCACATTTAAGTAATCCATAGCTCGTTTCCATTGTTCATCTTTTGATTCCTTATGGAGAAAAAAAACAACCAACGAGTAAAACCCAGCTATTTTCTTTAAAAAGACTGATAATTTAACTTTTCCCCTATTTACACAGATTTAAGTTCATAGCAGAAGTGCAAAGCTTATCACAGCTAAGCAAAATGCAGAGAAAAAACACAAAAACCAAGTGAAAAACCAATTATAAACATCCATGAGTGACTTAAAATTGCTCATCAAATGACTGAAAAGTGAGATCAGAGCTTTTAATATTTTATTTCAGTGTGCCTTTCACATTTTTTCGCTAATGATGATATGTAGACAAAGACATTATTTTCAATTCTCTGGATAAGCACTGCTAATTTTGCAATAAATTCATTTCAGCTAGTATACTGTAAAAGATGTTTTTGGGTATCACGCTAACAGAGATATCAAACAGAGTAAATGAAGCTTTCCAGTATATAGAGGAGATACAACCATCACATCCCAAACTACTTAAATGAATAGTCACCTTTTTCATGCTGTAGGAAAGAAACCATTTAGTAATC
Source organism: Dasyornis broadbenti (assembly GCA_013397935.1). NCBI lineage: Eukaryota > Metazoa > Chordata > Aves > Passeriformes > Dasyornithidae > Dasyornis > Dasyornis broadbenti. The sequence continues at coordinate 68,222 of VZRN01005379.1, forward strand.
CACCATTTAATAATTAATATTTAAAGAAAAATTAAGTTTATCAGACTAAAGCTTGGAGTGTACCTGTTGTAGCATGTCAGAGATTTAAAAATGCTTTTGCCATTACTGAGTTTAGTCATCCTTTAACAGAAGCAAGTATGTCAATACAGCAATTTGGAAAGTAGTATATTAGTCAAGCTCTATCGTACAAGCAGATAGCTAGGGTTTGTGGTGCTGCATTTATCTTCTCAAAGAGTTCAGTTTAAGTAATTTCTAAATCTGTAGACCTTGCCTTTTTCCATATCAAAGACAATCAGATAGAGAATAATGCACCACATTTTTAGTATTCTACAACAGTATAGGAAAGTAAGACAAATCATTGTACAGAAGGGACTCTGTACTATATGAACAGTCTTGAAATAAGGTAGGCATGTCTTGGCAATATGACAATGGTCAAAAATAATAAGTCAGTCCAGAAGTAAATTCAAGAGAACCCTGAATGAAAAAGGCCCTTGAAAGCAAAAGAGTTGGAAGAATTATTGGTGACAACAGAAGACAAAAGAAAAAAGTATCTGCCCTTTCCACATCTATTTGTGATTCTAACACATACAGCCATCAGAACATAGCATTACTTTGATGGAAATCAGCATGGCCTTTAATGTGCAATTTGAAATATGTTTCTGCATAAGTAATAAGATATCAAATGTTTAAAAAAATATGATAAATTTCAAAGTCACTTAAGCTTTCAATTGGTAAAATCATAGGAAGATTGAGGTTCCTCTCAAAATACCAGAGCTTCAACAGAGAAACTTACATCACATAAGGCACCGTAACGAAGGGTGGATAACAGCGAGTGAACATGACTCTCACTGGTGAAATACAGCCGGGTACGAACATGGCGTTCCGGAGACATAACACCCCTGGAGTAGCTTAAAAGAAAGCAAAATGTTATTAGACCTGATGAGATGTGTCCCTGTTTTTAAAATACCAGTTAATAAGTCAATAAAATATACTTTCAATTTTCTATGAGTGAAAACGATACAAGTATGAAAGCTACAGAGTATCTCCAATTTTTATGGGAATTAATGTAACCATGTAAAAAGTAACTGGCTTACAGAGGGTGAAGCTTATTTACAGTGTCATCATCTTGAGTCCTCTGAAGGTCAGAACGAATTTTTCTGACTAGAGGAGTGCAGTAACCTTTGGCAATCTCCAGTTTCTCAGCTTTAGAAATACCATATTCCTGTGTAAAAACAAATTAACTTTTAAAATTCAGTTAAAGATTAAAATGCTTTCTAATTCAGAGCTTCTATATTAAAGCAAATTAGTAACCTATTAGTTTTCTCTGGCTGCAAAGCATTTTGTTTAACATTTTTACTACACATGATTACAGATGTAGCGTCAACTAACAAGCAGCTTGCCTTTTTGCTGTTTGATTTGATACAGAGAAACAGTTTGTCATCCATTTGTTAAACCATAGAAGTGGACTTACCTTCTTGTATGATAAAGCTCTTTTTCTTAACCAAAACATATAGGGGAGTTACTCCTCCTTCCTGTCCCCATGTCCACCTCCTATCTTGCCCCCAAAATGCCTTTTGATTTTTTTCTTTTAATAGTCAATAAATAGATGTATTTGATATGTCTGTCTTAGTTTGGGGTAACTACCCCAGAGAAGATCATCTATTTACCTCAAATAATAACACAAATGCTACTTATGTATAAGTAGGAAGTATTACATGTTATAACATGATCAATATTTAAAAATATGTACTTCCAGCAGCTTCATTCTCTGTGCTGCCCATGCTATGCAAGTGCTCTCACAGTTAGAATCAATCTTCTTCTTACCCCAGAGAGGAACATAAGCACTTTTCCTTTACATTATGTAGGCTATGAAGTTTTCTTTGCTTTTCCTCGTTCAGTATGTGTCCTCATTTTTACCTGCTCCTCCCTTTTCTGTTCAAAATTTCAGCTTAACAGACTCACAAAACACAACGCATACTAAGTATTATTACTATTTTTGACCTTCTTGTCAAGCAGTTGAAAATAGGGGGAAAGGAAGACCTTCCTCACTCACTTGCTGCACACAATATGGGTAAATACCTGGGTTACTACAGTGCTCTCTAAATGCAGGGACACTTGGGGAAAACTTTAGTCTGTTCTGTCCTGTTATCACAAATCAATTTCATGTCCTGCCACCTACAAGACTTAAGAGCTAATCCAAGTTTAACAGCCTGCAGAGAATGTAAGTTTAACCTGTCCACTTCTGGCCTGAAATTCTGTGGAATTTAATGTCTACATTCATATCATGGAGTGTTTGCAATTTGAAAAAGCAAGAAGGTCTTTTTAAATTAAAATTGTTTAAAATGAGGTAAATTACATAGATTAGGATTTACAGTGTCATTTAGAGCCCAAAAATGAAATTTCTGTAAGCAGGAGAAAGGAAATTAAAAGCAATTTCAGAATATAGAATTGTTCACAAAGACTGCACTTAAATCTATGACAAATGGTGGGGATGAACTGCTTTATTTTAATACACTACTGTAAAGGAAGGAGGCATGTTCACACCTTAAATTTCTAAGGAAAGTTCACCCTGAACACAGCTTAATTAATTATGAATTGAACTGTTCTTAAAATATCCCAGTCAGTTTGCTACTGAAAAATAAGAGATAATATTAAAGGCTTCTATTACTGCAAAAAGTGGGAGCTTCAATAGAAAATACATACTAGACATCTGCACAAAAAAATTGAAAAAGCATTTATTCTACACCGTCTTCTATTTAATAACTGAAAATGCTTACCTGAGGAATCACAATATCAGCTAAAGCCTTTGAAAGCCTGTATAATTCCATTGTGTTTTCTAATTTTAAGGATCCGTTGTGCTGTACGTCATATTTTATACAGTCATAAATATCAGGAATTTTGCTAATATCATATCTTCCATTTTTTGTTTTGAAGTCTTTTTCCAACTTGGCCCACCTGCGCAACATTAGTTCCAGTGTTTCACTGTGGTACAGCTGAATATCTGGATAAACATACATCTCTTGTAAGTAATAAAGGTCATTCAAGTAACAAAAGGACAATTTAATTACATGGTAGTGACAACTGAATTACAGAGGGATCTAATAAGTTAACTGCATTACTATTAAGAAGAAGAACAGCTGGACATAAGGTTAATTTTAGTGCTCAAGGCGTCACAACTACATAGATACACTATGATAGAAAAAAACACTGCTGCAGAAATGCACCACTGGCCCTTAAAAATAAGATGTACCTATATAACTTCAACTTAGTACGATCTACTTTTCCTATTACTTTTGTGGAATGCTTAGTTTCAAATAACTAAGACAAGAAGTTCTGCAAACACTGGAGGCCTGAATTTCTGACCACCACAGAGCCCTTACCTGCAGTATGACCACATATTCCTACTGCTTTTTACTTTAAAACTATGCATATGAAATCAAGACTGTGAAAACCTTAATCCATTACTGGTTGACTAACGTTCTGCTAAAAGTGAAGTTAGTGAAAAAAAGTTATGTTACAATTCTCTTTCATGTATGTTAACTAGAGAAACTAAACACAAGCACAAAAATGTTTCAGTACCTGCAGACTTTGGGTCTTCCATTCTCTGCCTGATCTGAGAAGTCAAGCTCTGGATCAAGTAATAGACCTTGTCACATGTCTTTACAGGATTTTTAATAACTTGCATTGATTTTATCAGTGAGATGCTTCCAGATGGAGTAAGCTGTAATTTGAGATAAATACAAAATTAACTGAACAGACTAGATTTGAAAGACCTGGTGAGATAAGATGGAACATGTCAAAGATTCCAAGGATTGGAGAAAAAGCACTCAAGCAGGTTGCTGTGAATTTTTAAAATAATTTCTCAATTATCTATTCCCTTTGAGGCATTAAGAAAATAAATCAAAAGATGCCACCATTTACTAGAGATTCAAACGCAATAAGAAATTCATAGGGCAATTAATTCTATACAGTAAATGTGAGTAACTACAAGAATTCATAAAATCACTTCTTTTTTTCCAAGACAGGAAAATTGGAAAGATGTTTAAAACTCTGTACCTACTTAGCAAGCTTCTGTAACATCCTTTCAAGTAACTTCTGTATTCAAAAGCTTACAAAAAATTCTGTTAGATATATTGTCATTAGGTTACATGCCTCACAAAATATTTTTTGTTCTATAGGAACAACCAGATTTTTAATCATAACTAACACCTTAAAAAAAGTTTGCCTGCTCCTGTCCTAAGTTTTTGTTTCTAGAGGACTGCAGGACATAAACACAAAAAGAAACCCTTTAAATGCATATATATCAAGAACATGTAAGATGTTCTTCAGAACTGAATTAATTATAGAAATGGTAAAAGCTACAAACTACCACCATCAAGTTGAGTGTCATTAAAATAATAGTCAATGTATGTGTGAGGCTTAGCCTCATTTTTTTCAGAAAAGTCTGCAGAATCCAAAGTGACCAATGACATTAAACAGTAATTTGTACACAAAACGCACACTTATTTGCATTTTCCTCAGTTTCCTGAAACGGATAGACTAATTTGGATATGGAAAACTTGTGCCCTCTACCTAAGAGTAAGCAGTTCCTATTTCCCTATTACAACAAAGTAAGTCAGGAAATTGATTTATTTATACATAATAGGGAGGAAGGCAAAGGAATAAACCCCATACAGTTTTCCCAAATTACAAGTAAATTAAAAAAACCTACACAAATAAATTAACCTCCCCTGGAAGTTTTTTTTGCTTTATAATCCCAAAGGTTAGTTACTTTCAGTGACTGCAGAGTACACTGTTAGTTCCAGCCACATTTCAAATCTGATTATATCTATATAATAAACATCAATAAATCTTTGCATTTTCCAATTACTGATGAATCCACTGCTAGCAATGGCTTACATGATACTTTATATGTTTAAATGAATCCACACAGAGTATATACATGAAGGGTATATCATTCTTCATTAATTTGCTCTCAATACTTTTTCAAAAATAGCATTCTAAACTTAAATCTCATTTAAGAACTTGTATTTAGTTGTTATACAGACAGAATAAGGGCAATTGAAAGAGAAAGAAGTTTAACTATAACAAACAATACATTTAAAACCAGGAACAATGACGTGTTCTCTACTAAGTCACTAATTTAGCATGTTAATGAGATATTTCATTTCACTGATTAGAAAATATTCTACTGGTTTTCAGTAGCTTAGTATTCTAAGTCAAAAAAATAAAAAAGAGAGTTTGAAGCAGATTAAATACTGAAACAACTCTGGTAGGTAAGCAGACATTTTATTACACCACACATCGTCAAAGTAACGATTACAAAAAATGTAAACAATATAACTTCACTTCTTGAATAATTAAATATTTTTAATGGAACAGTGAAAAAGGTTTACAAACAAGATCCTCATCTATGCCTTCTTCAAAGTTTGTAGCTATTCTGATTACCATGAAATCCCAGGACAAAATATCTACAGCCACAATTGGTATAGACATCTTTGCAGTTCAAACTATTTGCAAGCACCCAAATAATTTTGCAAAACGGATACATAAAATCACTGCTCATTACTTTTACACAGGAATTTTCATAACTATTTATTTATTTCACAGGAAACTAATCATATGCTAACCTTATCATAGTCATCAGCAGTAAATTCTCTGTCTCTCTGGAGAATTTCATGGAGTCTTGCTTTAACCCGATGCTGACAGCTGCTTAAAGAATCACTGTCACTGTCCAACAGACCATTCATATTAGCGCTTTTTACCATCTGGACAAGAATCGGAGTCAGCTCTCCCTCTAAGGCCAGCAGCCCCTGAAGAAAACAATACAATTATTCAGGCAAACAGATAAAGATGAGAATATGAGTATCTTAAAAAAGATACAGAGGCAAAAGCCCAAGCCACACGAGTCACAGGACAATCAAAGGCCTTGAACAAGAGGTGAATGGAGAATTCCAAAATGAAAAAGGCTGGAAACTTTTGTGACTTTCCTGGCAATGGAAGGGCTCTGGAATAAGGAAGGAAATGGTGTGGTGTTTCTTCAAGCCTGCTGCCCAAGAAGAAAGGAGGTCAGAAGGCTGAAATATTTCTGTACAAACACATGCAGCATGGAAACAAACAGGAGAAACAGGAAGTCTGAAGACTTGTAGAGCTTTAAGTTAATTCAAATTACAGAGATATGGTAGAATAGTTGACACAAATGGATTTTTGCTGTAACTAGATATAGGACCTTTTGGAAACCAGCCAGACAGGTCAGTATCATGGTGGGCCTCAGCTAACAAATTAGAATGGGAAATGGATGAAACCTTCTTAACACAAGTGGAGAAAGCCTCCTAATTGCACGCCCTGTTTCCACGGGTGGTCTTCACCCTGCATACCTCCATGGCAATATTGCAGGGGACACGCAATCAAGATTTCTGGGAAACACCCAGGACAATTCCTTGACACGAGTTCCTGATGAACTATTGAGTACACACATTGCCCTGGACCTGTTACTCAGAAGTGTCAGGAAAGTGAAGGCTGATGGCACTCTTGGTAATTGAAATTTGATGTTATAACAGATTCATGGAGAAGTGAACAAGACAAATACTTGCATTAGAGCCCAGGACTTCAAATGAGCAGACTTTAGCTTGTCCACAGAATGTTACAGACGACAGCCTTGCTGGACAAAGGTGCCTTGGACAGGGCTGTTTAATTAAAACCTGTTTCCATCTGCTCGAAGAACTTTAAATGCTTGGCACATTAATTGGATACTTTTTCACACTAAACTACTCTTTGAAAATACTTTTGTCTAATAAACTGTAAATCTGTCCCAGCCTTCAAAAGAAAAAACAAACTTGAGAATATCAGAATTTTAAAACTGAAAATATCATTCCACAACGTACCTTTGCAAAAGCAGCTGCAGTCATCTGAACTCGTCCCTCATCAGAAGCGTAGATTTTGAGATCATGTCGGTAAGTGCTATGTAATCTCAGTAAACCACATCCAGGAAATCCTGCATAATCTCCTACCAAACAAACATTTTGCTCAAACCCTCATTTTGCATTTGATTATCTTCAAAAGTGATTTATGACAGTCAAATGATTTTTTTGAAAATGATTATTATAATTTTCTTTTTACCTTGTCCACCTGGATACATACACCTGAAAGCTCTTCCAAGCTCCTCTGCTTGAACCCTGCCTGCAGGGGTCAGTTCTCCTCCCCATTTTAGAACTAGAAGCAGGGATGGCTCATTTCTTCTATTATCTAATTGTACACAGAGAGAAGAGTTTAGTAGTGAGGTGTATTGTAAATTTTTTTTTCCAAATGAACAAAAAATATTTGGTCCATGAGACGATTGTCAAAGAATCTCTTCAACATTATGAATCTTTAGCATTCTAACATTAAGGAAATATGAACCTGGTGAACTAAATGGGCACTTTAAACAGAGAAAACTGATGAAGGTAAACTATGAAGAGAAACTTTAAGTGAAAAATACTTAGCATGAATCTGAAGAAAAAGTAAACCTAGACAGAAAATTAAAACGAATTGAATGCTAAACACCCTACAGTTCATAAATATTTTAACGATAGTAATTGTTGAGTAAGATTTTCTTATATTGGCTCAAAAGACCACTTTGGTGACTCACTGAAGTTTCTTTTCATCTTACTTTTCTGTTGGAAAACAGCAGGGTTAGAATTTTTAGTAGAATTTACTTCAGAGTTTTTATGTGTACAATTCAGCAGATTAAAGGACTGCAAGTATCTGCTAACAATTCAAGTATTTTTTCAAAACAAAATATTCCTTCTTCTTAACATGAAGACACATTATACCACTAGTCCATGACTATTTATATACACATGATATTAAATGATTAGATACAAAAGTAATATAATACCTTCCTCTTCACTGGAAGTCTTAGGGCAGCCATGAGGAAGATATGTTAACTGAACTTTGCGATTTATGCCTGAAAAATGCCCATACCTGAAGTGGGAACAGGGAAAAAGGGAGAGGGGAAGAGAGAGAGAAAAATTTAAATATTTTCCTCCAAAACTGGTAAGATCCTGTACCAGGATATAATAAATCTCTGCTGGTCAATTTGTGCATTTGACCACCATCTATTGAAGCAGTGCTTAGAATAAACATTAACTCAACAAGCACACAGTTAGCAGAAATAACAACTACGCTATAATGAAACATCGTAAAATACTATCTAATTCAATTTTTTTACAACATTGAACATAAAAGTGGAAAAAAACCATCAAAAAACAAGCAGTATTTGCAGATGGCACAAATAATCTGGCACCAGAAACTGGCCTGACAGTGTAGATGGCTACTGTTTTTTTTAGTCCATTAAGTTCTCAGGCAAAACTTAGTATTTAAAACAATTACCATAAATTTCAATAATAATGGTCTGCTCCCTGATATTTTTTAAAATTAAAAATACCTACTACTATTGCACATTCTAAGATTCCAGATCTTTAACAAACCTTGAAGCTATATTTTTTTCTGTTGTTTTGCTTGGGTTTTTTAAGTTTTTTTTTTTTAATTACTAAATCTTTCAGGCTTAGTATGCGAAGACTTATTGATTTTCAATCCTCAAAGTTTGCTTTAAGTAGACAAGTACACATGGTGAAAGTTTTTACTGCCTCTACCAGACTTCATTATGTCACAGTGCAAGAAGGAGACCTTGCACACAAATACTTTAATTTTAAAACCATGCAAGAAGACAAAATTTGCTATCATTGAAGGTCACTCTCATGTTGAAAGTATACTGACACACTAGATACAGCAATAAGTTAAATTAAAAAGTCAAGGAGAAAAAAAAACCCCAAAGTGATGGCCCATTTCATGACATCCTTTCTCTTCCAAAACTTCGTGCTTCAATTATTATATTACATATTTGCTAAGATTGCAATCCAAGCTGTAACTGGTGAAACAGGTCAAAACAGAAGATATAACTTCATTGTTATGAAGCCTGAAAATTAGACACTTACATTTCTAACACAGTCTTTAGCTGTTCAAGTTTTGCTTTACTTTCTTCAATTTCAGAATCATTGTTTTGCCCAAGTTCTACGAGGAGCTGCCTCGCTATATCAAGCACTTCCTAAAGAAAGGAAATATGGGATTTACTTAAATAAACAGATTTCTACTTACAAAATATAATAGCAAAAAAATAAAGACAGACTTGCCTGCAACTGTTTTGGTTTTTTCAGTTTCAGTTTTCCAGATTTATAGCCATCACATTTTTCAAAGAGATCAAAAAATCTTTAAGAGAAAGATTTGTGATTAAGGAATTCAATTAATAAATTAAATTACTAATACTTGAACAGGTGCCTCTTAAAGTGATCTAAAATTAGCACCTTTATACTATTTGAAAGTCAGGTTAAAACCTGCACTAGAGAGGCCAAACCAAATTTTCTTCAAATCCCATCTCCCCCAGCAAGTCTTCAAATGCATTACAAAAATAAGAGCACTGAAAATGCTCTCTTACTGACTTGCTAAATATTTACCAAAAAAAAAAA
>VZRN01005379.1:77782-135968 GCA_013397935.1 Dasyornis broadbenti
AGAAGGATATTCTATATGTTTGAATCCTGTAATATTTCAATAAGCAGATATGTCTATTCTTAATCTTCAAGAATGATCCTGAACAGAAGTAGGGACCAAAAATACCAAGTGAACCGTTCTTCAGCATGTTCTGAATCCAAGAATCTAGTCCCAAAAGAAGTAATTCCTTCCTACTGAAATAGCATCTAATTCCAGGCCAACTATGTAAGTAATTTTATGAATGCTAACATAAAGTTTCATCCACCAGAAATTCAGAGTCATTAAACTTTGACAAAAATAAACAACAAAAGTCATACAACACATCCTGCATCCAAGAATAAAAAGCGTAAGGCAGAAGTCATGGTGTACTGGAGAACCAGAAATATTCTCTGCTGCATTATTTTTAATAAAGACATTTATAGATACAAATGTACCATAAGGTCAAACAGGACTGTTTACAAGGCACAGCATGTATTGAAGGAAAACTGCACAAGCTGACAGTCCTGTTAGAAAGAGAGGTGAATACTTGTTAATTAACTGCAGTATCAGTTAGATTTAGAAGAAAGCAAAACAAAACGCAACTTGCAATTGTGCAATTCCTGGTCAATTCATTGCTTGTTTAGCCCCCAAAGTCCTGCACTCTAAAATAGGGAAAATCATTTTTACCAAGATTCTACTTACCTCTGATGTTTTACTTCCATTTTCATTTTTTGCTTTGGTGTTCGATCCCCATGGCGTATGACAGCTATAACACATCTAAGCTCCATCCTGAAATTTCAGGAGTTGTATTTCACAAGTCTGTACACAAGGTTCTTTTATTAAATATTAAACCAAACATAATCAAAACAATTGCTAAAATTGTAGTCATCTGACATAACTACAGAAGTGATGGAAGAATATGCAAGAATATAAGGTTAACTGAAAATGATGTAAGGTATAAAATATACTGATTTTAAGACTTAGGTAACTACAGAATATCTATTTTAAGTAGTTTTTAAAACAACGATTTTGAGGATCATTAAATGAGAGAGGATGTTTATTAGAAGCGCATATTAAGTTGGTGCTGGAACAATGATTAGCAGTGGAAGCTATGCATAAAAGATGCTACACTTGAAGATCTGCTGTTCTATACTCAGCTTGACTAAGGGTGAGAAACTCTGACTGCTGGCATAGCAATTGTGATTCCTTCCTTGTTTTCAGCACACAAAACAAGCATTCATAGGCCAAAGTGGGCACACCTTGTAAAGAGAAAAAAGATTCACACAAAAGTTACATTGGGAGTTTGTACAATTTAGGTGTAGCTACTATTTTCTTACATTGTTCCAGAGGTGGTTGGCACAATAGGAATGTCTTCAGCTTCCAAAGGAATTGACCATGGTATTTGAAACTGGGGAGCAAGTTCTCTCATTATGATATTTCTAAAAAAGGAGTTAAAAAGAAAAAAAACAAATCAAGTACGTTTAAAGCACAGCTTATGCAACATACGCAAACTCCTAACCATTTTATTGATGTAGTTTTAGAGTAGTAGCAGCCCTGAACATCTAGATATATATTTTTCTTTTAATTGCATAATAAAGACCACTTAATAATTTAAAGCAACTGCAACTGCTACAGGGACATTATACTACCCACTCTGTATTTGTAACAAACATCAGCTTTTGAACTCCAGTTCCTAAAATAATTCCTTGGATATGAATTAGTCTTATTCATTTATATATGCAGACAATTGGCTTCATTGCTTAACTAAAAGTGCCTAAGATCGCCAAGCCATTCTCATCAAAGAGTAACTTCTGTCTTTTACCATAGTTTCTCAAAAGTTTCTGTGATAAAACTGGAAAAATAAGTAGTGTCTGGTCGTAACTGAAAATGACAACACAGTCTCCACCTCAAGAAGGCTGGTACATCTAATGTTCTCTTTCACAACTATTTCATCAAAATACACTGAATTTCAGATTAATAGCTACATAAGAAGCAGTAACATGGAAGAAAAAAATTGTCCCTCTTAAAGCAGAATAAGCCAAAACAGAACTGCTAAAAAACTCGAAAAAACTTGAAAAATCCTTCATATAATAAGATTCCAGACCATTAAATGACACAGAAAGTCATGCTATATCTCGTTAGTGAAGTAATCTTACTGTAAAGCCAGTCAAAATGGGCTCAGCCTACTTTGACGGTAACATTGCCTTGGCATAGATTTCTGTACCGAATTCTACATGATCCCTTGTTATACCTTTTTTTGCCTCCAGTGGCAGAGACAAGATGCTATGATAGAAGACACCTTGCTTCTATTTCAGTTTGGTTTTACAAGTATGAAATCCACAAACATACAAGTATATGCCAGCTTTAAATCAAGGACAATGTACAGTAATTTGGACACATTAAACAGCAGCCATCAAAACCATCCAGTGGTGCATCAACTATATGAAAAAATATCAACTACCTTTAAGAACTTAATCTTGCTTTCAAAATACTTATTCAGTTAGCTTTAAGCACTTTTAAACACTCAGATATTTGGGATGATTTTAGGAATAAGGAATTTAGGTAGAATGTATTTATTGGCTTCAATTCTCTTTAATAATTTTTATTGTTTATTTTAAAGACTTTTAATGTGATACTTAATTTTTAATAAATATCTAATTAATAGGAATAAGAAATCCGTAATACAGAAATGATAGTGATATACAATGGAGTTAATAAGCAAATCTCATTAAATAAATCAGAAAACTCTTACCCCAGTATCTTAGCACAGTCATCATAGTATTTCATGGAGTTTTTCACAAAACTGAAGCCATTCACATCACAGACATAGGACTGTCCATTAGCACGTAGTAGATCAAAGCCACAAACTGTTTGCTGTTTTTAGGAATAAAAGTCCAAGTGATTTAGGACTGCTTATTCTAAACAAACTTTATGTTTTAACAGAGTATTCATCTGAAAACATGGCAAAAACATGACACATTTTACGCTTAAGTACCATTTGTTAGTCCCACATTAGGTTCACCCATATCATGCAAACACTTTCCTATTTTTAACTTTCTATCCCCAACTTGATTTTACCATTCCTGCATATCCCTAGCAGCATTAATATTGAAGGTCAAGTTCACATGAGCACAAACGTCAAGATTTATGGCAATGATGGGCCTACAAAGTCCACTTTCTGCCAGTGGTTTCCCACTACATATAGTTTTTAAGGATGGCAGGCAAGAAATGACAAAAAAAAAATTGAAAAACCATTTTTGTTGAAATTTGACAAGATAGTTTTGACATTGTCATACTGCTGACATCATTAATAGAGCATACTAGAAGCTATTTCAACAGATTACTTTTTAAGACTCCAAAGCCCATTGCTAATAGAGGCATACACTCTACAGGCTCCAGAATGCCATCACAGACATACACAGGTAAGGAGACAGACTGAAAGCCTTTTTAAAAAACAGGTGAAAGGAGGATAAGAGACTGAATGAAGTTCTGAACAAAGGAATCCTTATAATTATACAGCAATCTTAACAACTATACAAAAATGGAAACTATCAAACACTTCAAATAAGTACCTAATCATATCATTACCAAATTAAGAGGTAACTTGTACTTGATGCAAATACTACGTAATATTACTACGTAATAAAAGTTACAAGAATTTTACTGCAACTGTGTTTTGCTAGCATAGAAACCGTTACCAAAATGTGAAAATATTATACACAGACTAGATATACTGTGAGCTAGCAAAGCACAATAGTAACATGTAAATTCAGGAAACTAATGCAACACAAGCAACTTATCCAAAATTTTTCAATACATTAAGGGAAGAATCCATCTTGATTAAAAAAGGCGTGGATATGGAAGTTGAACTTTTCACCTTCCTAAGAGTTCTGCAGCAATTACCACTACTGGCTCTGTGCACTAAAACCCTAAGGAAGTTTCATGTAACAAACAATTAATTAACGCTAAATGTTTGATCAGATAAGAAAGCAATCGGCTTACCTTAAAGGCAAGGCATACTTTCCAAGCAATTAACTTCTCTCTTGCATTCAGGATGACTGGATATCTCACTTCTTTTCCTTCACTATCTCGTTCTACTTTGCCATCCAGAGCTGGAGACTTCCGGGCCTCAGCATGAGCATAGTCTGGACCCACTGTATACACCTGTATTGAAAACCAGGAGCTCCTGATTAGTGTAATTAAATTATATAATATAAATTTGCAAAATGTATGCATGCATGTAACTCAAATGTAGTAACAACATCAAAAGATACTAGCTGCTTTCATCAACTGAAAAGGTCACACTGAAGTATCTTCCTCAGTGGCATTCTCTGCCTTCAGAGAACACACATAATTTACTAATAGCCTAGGATGAAACAAGAAAAATAGTCATTTAAAAACTCAATGAATAAAAATTAATTTCTCAGTTATGATGGTACAGAGATGTAAATGTTTTCTTCTCCAAAACATCTCTGCAGAACCTGGAGAACAGGTTAATTTGAGAATTATGTCAGTTTACTTATTATGGAAATCTGGCTGCAGGACTAAGGGATTCTCTTAATTAAAAAAATACTTTTATGTTTTAGAGAGGACTAAACAAAGCAAAGATCTGCCAAGCTTTAAGATGACAAGGCAGGAGCTTGAGAAGAGCAATTGTGTTATCCCTCTACTGCAGTTTTGATGCTCACTGGAAGGTCTGGGGCATTTACTAGAAGAGACTTGTCAGCAGATCTCAAATATACAGTTTCTTTAACCAAAAAGTAAGCTTCAAACATTGATAAAAAAAGTATTCAACTAAAGCAGATGACTGCCAATATTGCCAATTTAGTGAATTCAGGCAAGAAGGGGAGTTTTGTGGAACTGCCTGATAGTCTTATTAAAGAAAATCTATTATTTATTTGGGGTTTTAAAAGCCCACTGCTGCTTGATGACTACACTACAACTAGTTAAAATAGCCACTACCCCTCAAGCCACTTGGCATCTCTTCATGTTGCAAGAAACTTCCCAAAAAGTTTGTGTAAGAGCTTTGCAAACATCTGTAAACACAAATTAACCTATTGCAAAGTGTTGCACAGCATAACCTCCAGACGAGAACACCAGGACATTTTTCTGAGAACATGAAAAGAGAATTCCCCTGACATACCACTGAATGATACCAAGAAGTGGACTGCAATTAATAAACGGGCTTTTTAGATTAGACCTCACTCTTCACTGGCACTTTTTTGTCTGAATATGGCAATCTCTTACTTACTCATATTGTAAAACATTAGTTTCACATGTTTTGAAATGGGCCTAAAATTGCCAGAATGAACACAAAGGGAAAGGAAGTAATCTTCATACGTGGCTGGCTTAGCATGTACTTTTTTATTGCTCTGTTTTAGCATTCTCTTATGGTACCTAATCTTTACCTCTATTAAGAAATTAAATGAACGAAAGACTGAATGTTATTACACAGAAGGTCAATGAAGGTTATTTTCTTTGACTCCATAAAATTTTAGCAAGTTACTTTTATTAATTAACATACTAAGATCTATTACAATTAGATTTCTTTGTAACCTTTAACCTTCAGATAAAATATGTAGGCAACATCTGTTAGCATGGGAAAGTAAATGCTGTTCTGGCACTAATACAATACTAAGAAGAAAAGACAATATGTTGGGTAACAAGCCTCCTGAATTTGATTATAGCAATGCAAGCATAGCTGCTCTGCAAGTACTATGTTTAGCTAGAACCAAAATTACATTCTTTACTTATTAACTGTATTAAAACTTAATTAAAATTGAGCCGTGAAAAAGACACTCTTATTTTTAAAACTGACAAGCTCTTTGAGCACTCCACTGGTCTAAATATAAATAAGAATGCACAGTTGTCATACCTTCACGTCAGTTCCATCTGTAGGCATAAATTCCTCATAAATATAGGAGCCTGTTTTTCTCACACTGCTTTCAGGAGAATAAACACTGCTTCTGCTGCCAATCTGAAAGATGTATTTTTCCATTAAAAAACTCATAGGGTACTGCTTGAGAAACTTTAAAACTATCTAAAATAGCACATTTGTACTGAGAAAACACTTCTTGTACCAAATGAAGTAAACTTTTGACCATTGCTGAAAGATTTTTGTAAGATTCTAAAACTGCATTTGATAGTGCATACTAAGAATCTGCAGTAGCTGACAGCTTTCTACTGCAAGAAACATAGGTCTTCATTCAATCTACATGTTCTCCTGAGATTAATTTCTCTGATCTGCCACTATTCCTGGGCAAGTATGACATGACAGAATTACTGTGCAATCCTGTTAAGACACCTACAGCTTTTCAATAGCTTTAGTACCATAAACTCACCTTTCGAAAGAGCCTCTGGCTTCCACCTCCAGCAGATGTTGGATAATAAATGTAAACATTGTGGTCTTCAGCACTAACTGGCTTTTCTACAAAGGGCTTCTGGAAAATTTCTCCATTCACTTCCACATGGTCTTCTCCTTCAATCAAGTTGCATTCTGAAGAAACAGTGCAAGGAATAGAGCTGTAATGGTATACTAATGGAATGCAATTATTAAGAGATCTGCTTTAATTTTGCAGGTTGAAATTGTAATATTGTATTACATCTTTGTTTCTCTATTACTGACTGCACAAAGACCTGATGATTACATGCAGTATATGTTTGCTGTACCATGTCTGTATTGTTATTTTAATACTATGTTCCAGAATTTCTGTTGATTCCCTTGGTGTCAGACAGGAAATTGTCTCCTGCAGGTGCATAAGCTGCATGAGGTGGTATATTTTGGAAATGTTTTGACGACAGGGAAGCACTGATCGTCTTTTTTTTTCAGTGCCTTTCTCTGAAATAGCAGGGAGCTAGCAGCGGACATGGTGTGGTACCTGATGACAGAGCACAGGGTTAGAACTGTTTCATGCTGTGTAATTCATGCACCCTGCACAGAGGATTAGGTCCTCTGGTATCAGCAATCAGGAACCTGGTATTCAGTACTGGTTAACTGCAAGTAACAGCTTTTATTTCACTTTTGAAGCATAAATGTGTCGTTTTTCCCCTAGATCACACAGCTGTTTTAATGCAAAATTCTCTTGACCTGTCATTGCAATCTCGTACTGTTGCTTGAAGTCTTCATTTTAGTAGAAAAAATTCAGTTTTTTTCCAGGCACACAAAAAGTTAATTCCAATATATATTCAGAGTGCATCATCTGCAGATATATCTAGAACAGATTTCCAATACATGGCTCCTTATATCCAGAAGAGGAAGTATACAATAGCCTGACTTGTTTCTGTCAATATTTATTTCGTAAGGAAAATTACTAATAATTGTGGTTAATGTAACATCCTGAATGCTGCTCTCTTTGGTGACATATTAGAATCTCAGTTTGAGTAAGGAGGCCTGTATATTCTAGTTGTCTGTAAGATGTATGGTGTCAGCATCATACTTCTCAGTTGCATCCTTATACTGCCTTTGGCTGGGATGGAGTTCATTTTCTTCAAAGCAGCTATGGTATGGTGGTATGTTTTGAACTTATGACAAAAAGAAGTCTCCATGTTTTTGTTAATGCTAAACAGTGCTTACACAATCTCAACCCCTTTTCTTTTTCAAATACTGCCCCCCCCCAGCCACCAGGGGTCAATCCACAACAATACTTTGAATGCTTGTGAAGAAATCAAACTGCATAAATTAATTGTCTAGCCAGGGAAATTTAACTTTCAACTATGCACACATTGTTCTCCAGTGGAAACAAAGAGATGCTAATAGTTGATAGTATATCTCTGTTCTTTTTACCTTGGGGATTGTTTGGATCACGGTTCAGAACTGCATAGCGAGGAAGTAAAATGCCTTCAGCTTTAAGAATACCATAGACTTCTCGTCTAGAAGAACAAATATTGCATATTGAGCCAGCAAATTCCACTAATATTTGCACTTTACAGTCCATGAGTAAAGGAGGAGAAAAACAGACACTTTTTTCCCAAATCACACAGGGTAAGGTTGCATATAAAACACTCTACTTACTAATACAGTACTTTAAAGGTCACTGATGCAGCTGCACCTTTGCAGTGATCTCTTCAACATCAATAAAAAAGCACTTTGCAATGCCAGTCCTTTCCTCTCGGGCAGAGCAAAAGACATTTGCACAGAACAATTGTCTAGTTAAAGGGGATTTTCAACCATTCATGTTAAAGATTATACAGAACAGTAACTAAAGGCATCCAAAATAGCAAGCCTGCTCACTGTTCAGAAGGCTACACTGTTCATGTATTTTTCTCACTATTTTTTTATTAATATTTGCTATGCATGACCTCAGGTCGAAAAGAAAATTCACTTTCAATAACCACATGACCTTTGAGTACTAACAACTTCTGTTAAATATCATCATTACAGAAAAAAGATACTGTAAATCACATGAATTCTACAATTACAGGAGCTTGTACGCTGCTATACATACCTATCTTACATGTATTTTAAGAGTTGAAACCTTTTTATTAGCTAAGCTTTAGAAAAATGCATTGCCAAATTTCTAACTTGGTAAATCTTCAGACATATCAATATAAAAGCAGCAGAAGAAAAAACACACCTGAAGACACATCTCAGAAAACCATGCGTACATTAATAAAGTGTAACATTCAATGTAATTTTATTTAAACTGCTGTACAATCATGGAATCACAGGATGTTTGGAATTAGAAGAGATGCTAAAAGTCATCTAGTTACAAACCCTCTGCCATGGGCAGGGACAATACAGTGGAACTGTTGCTATGCAATAACAACAAATTTTTATAGTCTATGACAAAAATGGCTTGCTTTTAAAGGTAATTCGTGTTATTTACCTGTCTTGTATGTGATACTGCATATTCAAGTCATTGATTATGAATGGATTCCTGAGTTTTGCATAGGCTACTGCTTTGTCCAGTGGAAACCCTAAAATGTTTATTAAGACAAACAAATTAAAATTACAAGACACATTACCAGTAAATCGTTTGGAACCATTGTATTAGATCACTGTTTCCACTGGCTTCAAAAGTATTTAGCAGAGGAACAGCTATTTTTATACCAGAACTTTCTCCATCAGACAGCACTTTCTCAATCAATGTAAACAGTATAATTTAAAAATCCTGAATTTTAAAAATCAATTTTATTATATTAAAGAAGACAAATGAATCACTTCCTAGGAAAATCCAGTAAAACTGGAACATAAAATACCTACAAGGACCTTCAAAGAGTTTAAATAATTTAGATGTCACAAGTATTTATTGTATTATTAGAAGATTTACCTTTAGAGTGAAAAGAAATGAGACAGTCACATAAAGGCCAGTTTTCTACAGGCTCGTTCAAAATAACATCCTCTTCAAATATCACCACAGTTATATACTTGAACATGGAGAGGCGTTCAAGAATTTCTTTCATTGGTTTGGACTTTGATTTCTTAGCCATTGAACAAATCCCAACTGCAATTTGTCTTGCCGGTGGCTGGGAAGGAGGCGGGGGGAAGGGAAAAGTAATTATTATGTTTTCTCAAAACACAACAGGGTTTTAGCAGCACAACAGCAGAGCAGGTATTTTCTCGCAAAATTCACATGCTACTTTTAATTTAGCTTTGAATCAGGTAAATTGCTGGCAGATGACAAAAGCAGCATAACAGAACAACACACTGCATCCTCACAAAAAATGCCTCCAGAGTGAAACTGTTCAAAAACTCTACATTACTTTTTGTGAGTATCGTTACCAAGAACAAACAGACCCAATCAAAATCTAAGTCAGGAGTATTGAATCTGAACAAAATCATCAATTATGGCTTACCCTGAAATTAACTAGTAATTGATTTTTCAATTATATGATTTTTTAATGTCTAATTAATAGTCACAAGGCTTCTCCTAGTATTACAACTGAATTATGAAAAGGAAAACTAGAAAACCAGAAATTACTATTCTAGATTTCTGAACTATTTAGTGCATAAACAGTTTTGTTTTTCCTGTATACTCTGTATTTACTTTCATGTTAAACTTTCAACAATTTCTCTCTGTCGGTGGTATTTCTAAAGGCAATAGCCAACCTACTCTGCTCTTTAAAGGAAAGAAACAAATAACCCACAGAGCAACCCTTTAATTCAACTTACTGCTTATTGAAAACATAGCCAAATACCTTCCCTTGCTAAAAGAGACTCACTGAATTGAGCTACCTGAGCTTCTAATTTTGCCCTGCTACTCTGCATTTCCAAGGTACTTTCAATCACATGAAGTGCTTTAGCAACACTGTCTTGCATTTAAATTTTTTGACATATTTACAATTAGTGAAAATTTAATCTATTCCATAACGTTGCAAAAGGACATGTTGCAAAAGGAACAAACAGCAGTTAAAAAAAATGACATGATGACTCATACATAATAAAATTAAGAGTTTGTATTAAACAAACCAAAAATCAGTAAGCACAGTGCTGAGTTACAATTCAGAACACTCCATAAAGATAAGAAACTAAGGTTTAAGATTAACTTATTATGCACTTCCAATAAACCAAGACAAGGAAGAACAAAAAAAAAAAATTAAGTTAACTGTGAAGCACTTGACAACACAAAAAATTCCCAATAATTTTTTGCTTCCAACTATCCAAATAAAAATACCAGAGGCTTATGCCATCATCAAGCTCATTCCCAGAATCCAAGTCTGCAAAGCAGGCCCATCAACCTCAGTTGCCCTGACACTCTCTAAAATCAAGCACATCTACTTCAAAGTTCAAGGTATACTTAATTTTCAGGTGTCCTTCTTTTCTGAACATTACTGACTGATTATTATCTGAATATGAACAATTTCTCAATTAGAACACCATTTCAGTACTAGACTTATGTGAGCTAGTCCCATTTTTGAAAAGTAATGAAATATAATGCTAGAGGACAAAGAATAGTAAACAAGAGTGCCTACAGTACTTACAGAGTCATACTCTTCCTCCTCTTCTTCCCCATGGTCGTAGAATTGTTCATAATCTGTAGATCTGGCTGAATCCAATAATCCTTCTCCATCTTCTCCACCGACGAAGAATCTGGGAGGATCATTCTCTGTTGCGTTAACAGACATAGTTACAAGAGCTATAGAAATCTATGTGAAAATTGCAGGCACTTTGGCAGCGGAGATCCTGGGCATGTTTCCCACTGACTCGGGAACACCAAAGTCCCCTGCTCTTTGATGTTGCTTGTGCAGTATTGTGACTGTGATTGCGTTGTTTACCAGGCACTTTTAAACTGGTATCATCTGCTCATTACTGGTTAGAGTTGCTGCTCCAAGAAACCCACAATACACTGCTGCTTCCCTGAGATGGTATGACTTTTTAACCTACAAGAAATAGACAAACAAAAGAAAAGACAGGCTTGATAAGGGGAGGTAAAAATAAACCCTTCTCATCTAGAAAAGTGTTTGGACATCTACATACCTCTGAGCAGAGCATCAGAAATAACAGTGTGCACAACACACAGTCTACACTTTCAGAGGTATGTTTAGAGCAGGGGGAATAGTTTCAAAATTTTTATCAAACTACTGATGCAGAAATTTTAGGAATAGACAATATAACTCACAGCAGTAAAAGCTAGCAAATGCATTTTTTTCCCTAACTTAAGAAGGCTAAAGTGGAGAGAGTATATTTTAGATTAAAAATAAAACAACAAAAATATTCTCCAATATTTACAATATTTAACTCACTATCCATGACATTGGCTGTTTTTTCCACAGAAGTTTTTTGATCAAATGGTAATGGCAAACAGACGGAAGTACTAATCAAAAATATAAATCTACTTAGAACTATTTTAAAAGTCCCTGGAGTTAAAACCTGAGTGAATCTTTTGTATGAAAGCAGAATGTGACATCTTGCAACAAAGCATTGCCTTATTTTCACACTGAAAAATTAAAATTACAGATGTACACTAGCACTGCCTCCTGACAAATGTACTTCTAACCACTAATGTATTGGTGAACACACATTGTACCCTATTAACTTGTCATGTTAAAATAAAGTATTTGCAAAATAACTTGTACACAGAAACAGACTCACAGATCACGCATCTGTAATATTAACTAGGTAACTGATGCTGTGAGGTGTACGTGGCTTTTTAAGTTTAATTTTAATGCATCACTACTATTTAGAAAGTTAACAAGCAGCTACTTGTTTGGAAGCTCCTCCGATCAAATGGGTCAGGTTAAGCTGTTTATTTGTCAGGTCATTACGCAAATGCCATTCAACAATGATGTCTCAGCAGAACAGAATTTGTTTTTAAATATCAGTCAAAATTACTTTGGCTGTCCTATGAACTAAGTGAAGCAATAGTAAATTCTCCGTGGTGGTCAAACTTTCAGCTTCCTGTTCAGGAGGATCGTAAACAATGCAAAAGCTGCCCAGAAAGAATCTGTTCTAATTCAGAGGCTAGGTGTTGGTCAACAATACAGATGTTTCAGACCCAGAAGCTGAAACTGAGGTCTGAGCATAAGGATCCTGGGCTGACAGAAGAGGATTAAAAAAATTTATTCCTTAAACCTATTTGCTACGTATCTGTTCTCCTTAAATTCTTTTAATAAAAAATTACTCTCCTTTAGAATGTGAAACTGTAGCTGTCTGCCCTTCAAGAAATAAGAACAAAACGAAATTTCAAATGCCTAATTTATCTGGCTGCCACAAGAGTTAGAAATTGGGTGTTGAGGTAAATTAATCCTGTTTATGACATGCTAAAGAAAGAGAGCTTTCTGAATCCTACTTCTAGCAAGCTTCGGAAAAGTGGAGGTTATTGCCAGCATTTACTGGCAACTAACACAATTTTGTATAGGTATTAAAACCAAAGAAGACCCTCCAAAAAGCCTCATATAAAGCCTAAAAATGACGTCCCTCTTGTATCACCTTCCCTCCCACTACCCAAAATCTGTACATTGAAACCAATCTCTTAATAGCTTTTTAAAACCTAAGATTTTCTCATAAAGAAGGAAGAACAATGACTTGAAACAGATAAATGGATGGTTTTAAAACAAGCTTTTTATGCCTTCTTTGCTCTACCTATTCCTGTTGTACATTTTGTGAGAGCAGAAGTTATGAAGTTTGTGTACAATTGATGACTGGTTATTTCATGGGGATCTCAGGCACTAACCAAATCTCTAGCCCCAAAGGATTACTTTTCAAAGCAAGTAAAACCCACACAAATAGATTGAAGGGAAAGGCAATGTATTTGTCTACAAATGACACAAAGATATAACCTGACACACTTAATTCCCCAACAGATCTATCTGAAAACTCAGTATTCTGCTACTTTCCTCATTCAAGAATCTGGAGACTGTTGGTGTTACAAGTGGCAAGTACACTTGCAGTGGAACTTCACTTGTGGAAAACAGACTTTGAACAGCCACATAGTTTGCTTGGAATTAACAGATTATTTTCTCCAAGATTAATGTCATTCACCCAACTGAAGGCGAACGAATAACTAGATTGCCACTCCATGCTATTGTCACCAGGCCCCAGAGTTTTCACACAATTTGTAAACATAAGACCAAAGACAATGGATCAAGAAAGGATACCAGCATTTTTCAGGCTTATTAACTACTGCATGAACTCACTGAATTGCATTTAAATTGGCATTCTGACTGCTGATGGTTGCCAGCGTATCTCTCTGTCAACTACTGTCATTACCATAAACTTGTGTCAGGATATATTTTAATAAGTTATCTGATTTTTAGAATTAATGTTTTCAGAGATGGGAATTCAATTCTTTCCCTCCAAATGCTACAATAAAATTTGAGATATAATTCTTTCTTGTGGTGTGTGAAATAAAAATAAACCAAGAAAAGGGACAAGCAAACAGAAATACTAAGTGACTGCCAGCTACAGCAAGCAACTAACATGAGTCTCCCAAAAACCACCTACAGCTATCTGACATCGAAAATGCAGTAAGACCACACTTCAGTAAATATATGGTTCTCTAGCTGTACACCACAGAGAAATAATAAACAGCAAAGCAAGAAGATGGAGCTATCTTCCTGCTTCAGAAGTACTATCAGTGCTGATGGGAAAAACCTCCAGTACACGGTGCCCTAAGCAGAATTCCATCTTACTGCCCCTTGTGCATGAAAGAGTCTTCCCAGCATCATTTTTCTGTACTAAGTGACAGCAGCAGCAATAAAAGGGGCAGAGACACTTTATGTTAGATCTTCTTGCACTTGGTGCATGAGCATAATCCTCACTGGACAGTGAAGGTTAGAAAATTATGTACTCATCTCAACCATGAATGGCTGCACTGTAAGCAAGACAAAACCCAAAGTTTTGTGTTGGAATATACACTGACCTATTTCCCAAGAGACAGAACATCCAGACAACCATATCCTACTGGGCAATGACCCCTCCAGGTAAAATTAACTAGACTATGTTCTGTTTAAACCTCACCTGTTACACAAAGCTTCTCTTTCACAGCTTATAGATTAAAAAAATCTTCCCTTTTTTTGAGAAATGCACTGGTGTTCTTAAAAAGACTTTCAACTAAATGTGTGGCCTGTCTACAACATGACATGCCTTGGCCAAAACTGAAAAACAAAACCCAAAATGGCAAAACAACATTCTAAATATATAAAATCAGAGATTTTGATAGCCTGCACCCTGCGCTCCAAGTTCAATGTTCACTCCTTGGTGCACTACTTCTAACAGAACATTTGTCACATTTCTCCTTTTTCACAAAAATATTCTAAAGGAATTCCAAAGCATATTCTGAAAGAATAAACCAAAACCTAGTCCTCACTGGGTTAACAGATATACAGTTTTCCTGTCCCATTCCACATGTTTCAGCAGCTCAGGAATTCAGCCCTGGTGTTTCCCATATTTACTTAGATCATAAAGGTTAGTATTCCAGTAACTGTCAGCAACAAATCAGCTCCACAGAGCAGCAATGGTCTGAGCCGTCATGAAAAAGGGGCTCAAAGTTTTAACACTCACATTTTGAATACTAATAAGAACATAAACAACTCCCGTACAAACATAAGCATTTCACCACATTTTCTTCTGTGTGTCTGCAGCCATCAGAACAAGTATACACTTTCTATACTGCACTAATGGAAACTAATGGAAAAGTGCTTCTTATCTCCTACCTAAAGAAAAAAAGCCAACACATCATATATTAAATAGTTATAAAACATTTCTAAATTACCAACCACCCAAAAAATGACTTCTCAAAATGCCATTATATCAAAACAGCAACATTTACATTGTGGAATTCATCAAACAAATAACAAAGAATCATAAATAGTGCTCATCTGTTACATGATTCTGTACATAAATATACATAATATTAGCAAAACAGACCACTCCACTGCACTCTACTCCCACAGTGCTCCTTTCAAAGTTTCAGTTTTTACTGCTGTAGGCTTGTTTCAACTGCATCCCTTATCAGCTTCCAGCAATTTAAATTACATCCTTAAAACCCAAATAATGTTAATAGCAATTGTTCAGCTAAGCTCAAGCTTGTTGATGAAAGGTTTTCAATACCTTCCTGGTAGAACCCTATAGCCAATACTTTCATTAACAGTACATTTAATAGCAAAAATGTCTTCTTGACTCCTGCTGAGGCATTTTACCCATTTTAAAATTCCAGTTCTGCAATACGATTTATGGTGTAAGAAACCACCAAAGACAGCCAGTTTGTTGGGCTGCTGGGATGCAGAAAGCATGAGGAGGGAACAAGGTGGAAGCAGAGGACAGGCAGGAAGAATACAGGATCAGCGGAGGCTGGGAGCTGACAGCACCATGAGCTGCAATCCCAAAAGCTCTCCATGCATATGTGACACCTTTCTACAGCTGATTCAAAAAAAGTTGATAATACTTCATACTTAAATGTGAGACTTTAGAACTACTAACAAGAGCCCACACTCAAGAACAGCAATTCTTCAGATCTGACAAACAACCAGGAAAAGAGACAGGACAGTCAAAAGGCAGAAAAAGAGGGAAAAGATGTCAAACACAGAAGCTGCTGAAGACAACACCTTCAGTAAACCATACGTGACTTGTTATTGCTGTACCTTACAAAGCAAGAGATACGTATTCTCTTCAATTTAAAACTGGACAGAATTTAAACACAAATTTTGTACCGTGTCATGTAATCAATAACAAAAAATTTAACATTTACATACAGATGTTGTTCTGTTCTACCACACATCCTGTGAGATGTTGAGCAGTAGCTGTCAGCCCATTACTGATATGGACTAAAACTAAAAAAATATGTTCAGCAGATCCAGCCCAGTATCTCTCAACCACAAAGAATGTTTTAGTTACTGCCTGATAATACTTTTACACATCAACAAAACCGCAAACCCAAACAACCTAAACAAACAAACGAACTAAACCCCAACAACAACAACAAAATACCAAGAAACAAATAAAACAATAATCACAGAAAATACAAGGTGATATATGGGTTTCAAACAAGTACTTCAATTTATAAGGTCCAATTATTCTACACGACACCAAGAAAAGCCTTCAATTCCCGTCATCAAATACGAACTTCAACAGCCATAAGAAGTTTATCATCACATTCAGTAACTCACCTGTGCTCAGTAACATTAAGCAAGAAACTCCATTGACGTGCAACATAACAGACAAGAAACAGGCTAAAAAAGGGTAACAAGAAAGATTATTACAGAGACTACATCACACAGCTTTACAAGAACTAAGTCATCTGCTATGATCTTGAATCAAAGAAACATCAGGCTTTAGATTTCACAATATGTTAACATCTTCCCTAATCATGACAAATCATGTTCTAATCAGAACAGAAGGTGAAAAGTAGCCTTTATTTGTTGCTTTTAGCCAGACACTTGATTCTGCCTACAAGCCAAGCACAGCTCTCAGATTGCCACATGAAAAGCCATAATCTATGCAAATGACAACTGTGAATATGTTAAGTTCTTTCTGTCTGTGGGAACACTGCAAATATTTTTTACAATGTTCAGAAACATTACTATGTAGCAGTTTATGCATTACTCCACCAGAAAAATTATAGCAGCTCCTATTCCAAAACAGAGTACCTGCCTTTCAGTATGACTGTACTGAAACTTGAAAAAAGCCTTCTTCAGAATGGAGTCTTCCTTGCCAAGTAAGTGCCTGCATTGGGTTTACCTGGTAAGGCTTTGGCAGTGAATGGGATCTGTGGCTTCTGTAAGAGACATCAGAAGCTGTCCCCATGTTGGACTGAGCCAGTTCCAGTCAACTGCAAGATGGACCTGCTGCTGCCCACAGCCGAGTCCCTCAGCCATGTTGGTGGTGCCTCAGCTATAAGGTATTTAGGAAAGGGTAAAGAACACTGCACAGCAGCTGAGAGGGCTGAGAATAACTGAGAGAAACAACTCTGCAGACCCCAAAGTCATTGAGAAAGGACATGTAGGTAGTGTTCCAGGCACCAGAAATTCCCCTACAGCCCATTGTAAAGTAGGCTGTGCCCCTGCAGGCCTATGGAGGTCCACAGTGGAGCAGAGATCCACCTGCAGCCCAGGGGCAACTCCATGCTGGAGCAGGTGGATGTATCCCAAACGAAGATGTGGCCTACAGAGAGTGTGTGCTGGAGTCTGGCTGGAGTTGTGGCCAATGGAGAGGACACATGGACAAGAATGCTGCTCCAGACTGGAGCCCAGTTTTACAAAGAGGATCATATTCAGTGCTCAAGTAGTCCTTTATGGACAAATAAATTCACATATTAGAAAAGTTAGGTAAAAAATGTGTCATTGTATGGCAAGGAATCACAGAATAGTTTGGGTTGGAAGAGAACTCAGAGATCATCTGGTTCCAATCTCTCTGCTATGGGCAGGGAACTTTCCATTGCACCACGTTGTTCCAAGCTTGATCCAACCTGGCCTTCAAGACATCCAGGGATGGGGCATCCACTTCTCTGGACAACCTGTGCAAGTGCCTCACCACTCTCTCAGTAAAGGATTTCAGTGTAATAGCTAATCTAAATCTATCCTTCTGAATTTTAAAGTCATTTCCCCTGGACTTATCACTACAGGCCTCTGTAAATAGTCCCTCTCCACTTTCTTGTAGTCAGTCTCCCTTTAGTTACTGAAAGGTGCTCATAGAAGGCCACCAAATTTGTCAAATTTGCCTTAGTAGAGTCACACTGGCTGATACCCAATACTTTCTTATTTTCCAAGTGGCTCAGGAGGATTTGCTCCATGAGGTTGCTTAGTAAGCACCTGGTGGTCAATGAATGTGTTTTCTGGGGAAAAAAACTACTGCACTGTTACACTCCATCTTCAGCAGTAATGTATACATGCAGATGCTTTTAACTGCGCACTCTGCAGCTTGGTGGTTAGGCTATGCTTCTGATAAACAGAAAACAGGGAGTTGAAACCTGCGAGACGAGAGGACAGAGACAAGTTGTCCTGTTCCATTTAGCTGTTCTCCAGGCTACCATAATCCAATTCACTTTCCCTATCCACCACTATGTGGGTTTTTGTTGCTCTTTTGTTTTTTGTTAAGGTGGCCTCTGGATTGCTTTTTACAGGAGAGAGCTTGCTGATCAGCATTCAAGGAAAAGACAGCTCCTTAGTCTGCCAAATCTTACCAGTGAGACACTTCCAAGCACCCACTCTCAAGCATAAGGAATCCAGAAATACCCGCCTTACTGGCATTTCCTACTGGAAACAACTCTGCTCAATGTTATTTACAGGGGCACTTGACATTTCTCAAAATTCTGTATAGCTAGGCTAGCTGACAAGCTGCAGTTGTCTAAATCTTCTGGCAACACTTATTATTTTCCAAGGGTAATGGATGTTTGTACTAACGTAATGCTTATAATATTCAGTCCAACCCTCTGTATTACAGTATCTTAGAGGACAGAAAACTGAAAAGAGTTGTGCCATGCCATGTGAGCCAGGAGTCTGTTAAGATGCCAGCTCTGCAACAAGGAAATACATGCCTTCTAAGTTGTTAATGAATAAGATTTCTAGTCTTAAAGCATAATTGTTAGTTTTCAAACAGTAATTACTTGGCTGATTTCCCCATGTCTGCTTTCTCTCCCAGTAATTATATAGTTAGGCAAAGTATCTCCAGTAATTTAGAACTACCAAACCTAAAGTAAAATAACTTTTCAATAGGTCTTTTCCTGACAAAGTTCTTTGCTTGCAGAACTTATTTTTCCCTAATAGATCATAAGCAGAAGAGTGACTTTTCAGCACATGCAAAACTCTTTGAGTTTTATCTCCAGATACTGCAGGATCACAGGGAGTACTTCAACTGTCTGGCTAAAACTGCAAAATAAACTATTACTATCCTTTAACAGAAGTGTTGAAACAGCCTTAGAAGTCTAGAATAATCTGGTATTTTAAGTATCTCCTGCACAGCTACAGAACAGATAACCTTTACATTCATTAACCTCCAAGTTCCTTTCTAAATCAAACTCTGTCAGACACATCAAATAAAATAATTTATATTTGTGACAAGTTTGAATGTTTCAGGAAAAGCTGGCTTCCAAAATTTTAAAGCTCCCACTCACAGATGTCAAAGCAGCTTCTCCAGATTCTCACAAAATACTTTACTTCAACTTGCTGAGATGAGAGGTTTTGCAAAAAAAATTTGTATCCAAGTTGATTTGACTCAGCCTCTGGAAACCTGATCTATTCTAACCACAACTGCCAGAAGGGTGAAACTTTCTCCCACAGAAAAAAAATCAGACAACCAAGACAAGCCAACCAGTATAAAAATTCGAATTTCTCACACATTGAACCATAAGACACATATTCCATCACCATATACCACAAAAAAGTTTTACATAGGAAGAACAGTTTTGTTACTGATTGAATCAAAACTTGTTCACCAAGACAAAGATGGATTCAATAAGAATTTTGATACTCCAACGAAATAAACCAACAAGCTTGGCTTGTTACTTTGAGTACAAAGATGATGCAGAAGGGATGCAGAAAAGATGGAAAGATAGCAGGTTAAACAGTTAGAGGGAAACAGCGCTTAAAAAGACATATACAACAATGCAGAAACACTGTTACAAACAGCTGTGAAGGGTACACCAGATAGAAGTAGTCTGTATGAGAAAGAAAAACATGTACTTCCTTGTGGTTATGATACTGATCTCCCCCGATCTTCTAGCTTGTGGCTAACTACAGCCAACTACTACAGGGAGACAACAAAAGCGCCAAACCCCCAGCATTTTCAAAGCTGACTAATACTCTGTGAAGTTTCCACGTTCTGGAAAATACCATGAAAACAAAGATAGATGTTACACAGACACTCGCGCTATACATCTCTCTCATCTCGGCTCCTGATAGGTAATCAATTCTCAACTTTGGTGCTGCTGCTGCGTTTTTTAAATCCCCTTTCTTGATTACAAACAGAAATCTCCCTTGGTCCAATGTATTTTATACTGAATTTACCATCAGTTTTTGGGATGTTAACAAATGCTCCAAACACAGAGTTTCAAGAGATGTTCTACCATCTTCCTCTCCATCCCCGTTTAGGCAGGCGCACACCGCCTTTTATCCCGTCTCTCTCGGTACCAAAACGCTTCACCTGACACTGACAGCACCGCACGCTGAAACCCCACACACGCGGTGTGCGACACTGCCGCTGCTTCAGTGAAACCCTGCTCGAGAGCAGAACGACCCAGAGACAAAGCGCTGGCCGCGCACATGGGCCGTGCCCACCGCAGCTCCCGCAGCAGGCTTAGGAGTGCGCGAGGGACAGGCGGGGGAACCCGCGGCGCTCTGCCCATCCCGCGCGCCAGACCCGGCGCCTGCCCGCCCCGACGCCGCTTCTCACGGGAACTCCTGCTCGCCTCAGCCACCGCGCTGCCTACCCGCGCCCCGGCCGGGCCAGACCCTGCGCGCTCCCAGGAATGGAAGGAGAGAAAGGCACAAATGGAAGGCGGGAGCCACCACCTCACCTGCCCGCGACGGCCCTGAGGTCCCCTCAGTAGGCGGCGCCGCTGCTGCCCCGCCCCTCCACTCCCTCCCGCCACTTCCGGGGGCGCCACAAAAGTCTCGGGGCGCCGCCGGGGCCGTTGCTGCGGTTCGTCCGGCTGGGAAGCGGCAAGCCCCGCGACGGGCCGTGCCGGTACCTCTGGCGGAGCAGGTGCGTGCTCGCGGCACGGTGGCTGTGCCTGGCTGTGCCCACCGAGCCGAGAGGGCGGCGGGGGGCTGCGGCAGCGGCCAGCAAAAACGTCGCGTCGGCGTCGCTTCGCGCATGCGCGGGGCTCTGCCGTGTGGAGCCCAGAAGATGGCCGCTCGCGATCGCCGCTCCGGGCTTGCCGTGCGTGGGCGCAGTGCATACTGGGATGTGTAGTGCTGTGGGCGGTAGCGGGGGTGCAGAGTCGCTTTCCCAAGAGGAATCACTGCTGGGAATTCTGGATGGGTACTGGTGCCTGCGGCTTCGCGTGTGTACGGACTCGGCCTCATTGACGCCTGCCCCAGCCCTCTGTCATGCTTACAAAACCAGGGAGGGATGTAGGCGAGTTTGTTAGTCTGATTTACAAGTTTTTGAAAGCACCTTGCTTAGAAAAGTGATGTGTTGAAGCTGTGGACTGGAGAGAGCCTACTAGAGAGCTGGAGAGGGACTTTTTACAAGGGCGCATACTGATCGGCCAGGGGCAATGGATTCAAAGAAAAAAGGCAAGTTTAGATCAGACACTACGAAGAAGTTCTTTAGTGAGAGGATGGTGAGGCCTGGAGAAGCTGTGGCTGCCCAATCCCTGGAACTGTTTGAGCCCAGGTAGATCTGGGGCTCTGAACAACCTGGTCTAGTGGAAGGTGTCCCTGACCATGGCAGTGGGTTTTGAAGCTGATGATCTCTAAAGTCTCTCCCAACCCAAACCATTCGTAACTGTGATTCAGGGCTCCGCAGGCAATTCCTGTTTCTTGTGGGAATTGCAGCCAGAGGTAGGGGAATTGGTCGAAAGACAGACTAAAGAAATAGTTTTGCAATTAGGATTGTGTTTGTGTGTGGGAGAAAATGGACATTAAATAATGAAATAGATAAGTGTGCTCAGGTGTGACTGTTTCGGCTAAGACACTAAAGCCAAAGGACCTCTGGTTATAGGGAAGTTTCATTATCTTTACCAAAATACCCTAGTGTATACTTTTCCAGCTTCCAAGCTACTAGAAAATATATAGCTGATTTTAGGTCTTTGATTTTTAGACTATCAGATGCATTATGGGAATTGACATAGCATATGAATTATCTGAATAGATAAGAAAACCAGAAGATTTTATAAATTGTTCTTTTCAGGGCTGTTTTGTTTGACTTTTTTGAGGACTAGGCCAAACAAAGTAAATTACATAGTGGAAGAAAAGATTAGGTGGGACTAAATATCCAAGAAGGAAGCTCCTATTAGGCAGCAATCCAGCAGACTGTTGAAGCACTTAACAGCTTGCTGGATCAGAATCCTACTAAATTAATGTATATGGGTGTTGCATAATGCATTCTTTCTTCACTGGCTTACCTAAGCTCTTCAAAATTCTTATAACAGAAACGGCCATTGCAGGAATATGGATAGGGTGTCTGCTTAGCTGAAGTGTATGCTGTGGTCCTGCCTAGAAGTATCTTGTTGCTGTGCTACTTCATTTTATTAAAATGGGCAATTTTGGGCTCCATGGAGAATATTTGCTGTTTCAGGCAAGTTTCAAAAGTATTGGAAGAATAAAGATTGTTCTGTAACACCTTCTCTTCCCATGTGTGAAAGTCTGTGTCAAGCCAAAACAGTCCATCATCCCTGTGGTTAAGTGACAGGTTCTACCTGGCGAGTTCTGCCTTCAGCTAAGTGCAGGGCTGGCCTTCAGGAAACCCCTGAGTGAAACTTGAATGTGTGCCCATGGCATATGGGATATTTTAATTGCCCTTCACCAGTGCTCTTTTACTGTCAGAAATACCACTTAATTTCTTTTAGACGACAGAAACATGAATTTATTTCATGGTAGCCTCACGTCCCTTTCTGCTGTTATTTATCCAATTTACCAACTCAGTGGATTGGTTTGGTGTGTGCTGTCAGATGTAACTTTACTGGAAACTGCTGTGTCAGAACAGTTCTGTGTTCTGGCTCCTCTCCTTTCCAGTTCTGAAACACTCTGTTTCTTCACAGGCAGTATCGTGGTGTTGAAAAGTGCATCTGTGCTAGTTCTCTCAGGTATGAAAATTTTACTTTAAAACACTAACATTGTATGACAAGAGACTTGGCTGGTTTTGAAAACCAGCTCTAGGTTGTACAAAATGAAGTATTCAGTGAGGCAGAAGTCTTGTCACATTTTGAATGGGAAGTTCCTGACGTTCATTTGCCGTTGATAACACTGCAGTGCTTAGCCCAGGGTTCATGTTCCATAAATAACATACAGCATTTTATTTTCTGGAAGGAAAGGAGGAAATAAAGCAGGCATAATCACTCTTAAGAGCTCTTTATCTCCATACCACCACCAGCATAGTAAAGGTGGGTAAGAATTTATAAATTGAAAAATAGACATCTTTTCTTACTTAGATATCTTATTTTGTTTTCAAATAGCAGCACCACATAATGAGATAATGTGCATTCCAGAGTGATTGGATACTGTCACTTCCCCATAATTATATGCCACTTAGCATGTATGGCAGACAACTAGTTACTCTTTTTAGCAAGCTATGTGTTGTCACAGTCTGGCATTAAAACAGTGGCAGGATAAGGGAAAAAGTTACTTAATGCTGTGGATAACTAGCATTCCCTATGAAATTATGATATGGCAGACCCCAAGCTTGATCCTGATCCTGTAGACATTGATGAGAGCAGGTTCAAACTGCTGTTTCATCTACATCTTCATTACTGTGGGAAGAGATTTGGAAAAAAAAAACAAACCACTCAAATCATGTAGAGCCTACATCAATAATCCTGCCTGTGAATATTTTGGATTTTCATTATTACCTAATTATTTTGATGCTATTCTTGCTAAACTCAAACATATTCAGTATCAGTGGCCCATTTTACTAATGACATTTTTGCTTATTAATGTGAATAGGGAAGTCAGCCCATGTCAAGGAATGAATTGTTACCTTGCATGCAGAGTCTGGTTTGGAACTTGAGAATCTAATTGTTAGATTAATTAATGAACAAAATAAATTTCCATCTGTTTCTCTCTGGGAGGTTGGTTTTTTTCCCCCTATTTGTCTAAGTGTTTTTTTTCAACTAAGGTGGGTTTTTGGACATACCCATTCTCCAACACACCTGAATTTGAGAGATACCCACGAATGAGAAGAGCAATTTCTTTCTGATCCCTTTTCCTTCCCCTGTCCAATGAGTATATTAGAAGTCTCCATTGTGTGGAAATGTTAAAATATAGTTTGACAAAACCAACCCTGCTTAGAATAAAGTTAGTGTTTCAAGCACTTGCCTTGTTGCTAAAGTTGGTAGTGGATGTGTACACTGGATAGTGTAACCTCTTTTTAGAGGCTACATTACCAGGATGCCTCTGAGCTACAAAGAAGTCAGTAAAAACTTGAAGATTTTCTTCTCTGACAATTTATCTGATAAATTCTGTGCATTTTGTTCAGATTGGCAATGGTTCGTAGTGGAAAAAGTGGTGGGCTGCACCTGAAGCAGATTGCATACTATAAGCGAACAGGGGAATATCATCCCACAACACTATCAAGTGAAAGAAGTGGAATCAGGAGAGCAGCCAAAAAATTTGTTTTCAAAGGTAAAAATTTTCTCTCAAATTACTCTGAAAATAGGTATTAAGGCAAAGATTTGCTAATATGAAAAAAAAAAGTGGGATCTTGCTCTGCAGCATTCTGTCATTTTAATAGACATGCTCTATGAGACAAATGCTCTGCAAATCCCTGGTTAACATATAACAGGATGTTTGTAGAAATGGAAGCTCGATCTGCTTTAGTCCATTCCAGAACAAGTTTATTTATTTGGCTTTTATATAAGCCAAACCTTGTTTTATATACTGCAGAAATATGTAGTCACTGCAATCCATAATTGAAAGAATTACAGAAAGGGAAATGCATATCTGCAGCTGTAGACAAGGAATGATCCATCCAGTCTGGCGAATGGCTGGGCAGAAGTGCAAGGACAACTTTGTCATCAGTCACCTGAGAGCCTGTGGGTCCTTCCTTACTTCACTGCAACCCTGGGAGATGTATGAACCTTTATGAGTCTTTGTAGTTTGCTGTGCCGTGTTAATCCCATCAAACCTACCAATTTTGTGTAGAGAGAAGGCAGGGAGGAGTTAAAACTATGAGTCTCAATGTTAGGTTGCTGGCAGGTGCCCAACAACTTCACAAACAACAAGTCTCAACACTCCTACCTCCCCTTTCCAACTCCAGTGTTAGTTTGTGTTTCAGTCAGACTTCCTGTGGGAATGCAGTTTGCATTCTGACTTGCCCTTGTAACTCCTCATGCCCAGATGAATAAACGTGGCTGAACTAATGGCTCTTTGGAGGACATAATTGAAATGTTTGTAAACAAAAAGCTTATGTTTACACCAAAGTGAACTTACTGTAATAAATTCTGTTCTGAGTCATGCTCAGTAGTTTAGTAAACTGAACAGAAGACAAAGCGCTTGCTTATAATTTCCTGGTATGTTTCTTCTTTCAGAAAACAAGTTGTTCTATGTTGGAAAAAACGAAAAACAAATGCGCCTGGTAATTGTTTCAGATGAAGAGAAGAAAAAGGTCCTTGAGAAATGCCACAAAAATGCTGCTGGCACTCATCATGGTATATCAAGGACGCTGACTTTAGTGGAGTCTAATTACTACTGGACCTCTGTAACAAATGATGTCAAGCAGTGGGTATGGCCTCATAGCTACAGGATGCTTTTTTATGTAGTGTGTTACAAATGTTTGGTAATCCTGTGAACTTTGATACAAGTACCTGGGCTGTTTCATGAGGAGGAAACATGAGCTTGCTATCACACAGCAACTGGTCATCTTGGCAATGCATGGTGTCTCTTTTTACTTTTTTACTACTTTTTACTGTTTTACTACTGGCTTGCATACTGCTGTACCCTATGCAGCAGTGGAGAGCCATAATCTCTTTTAGCAGGCAGGGCACATCTGGCCCTTGAGAGCGATTTCTTGTGCAAGGACTCTCATATATCTTTGTTAGGATGCAATGCACCATCACAAGGATATGTGGATAGAGCAGCTGCCAGCAGATAAGAATATGAAAATGGTGCCTCTGCTTTACAATTAGGTGTGTTCAGGAAATAGTTTAAAAAAATCACTGCTTGGAAAAGTTCCTTTTCCTTCACCCAAAGAAACGGGCACAAACTCCTAGCAGAATTTGATCCTTCAGGAAACTGTATGCAAATGTCTCTTAAGGCCAAATTACTGTTGCTATCGGCTTGCTGCATCACCTGAATACTTGGAATTCATATGCAACTGTAACATGAACTGAAAATGAGTCTTTCATTTCAATTCAGATTGGACAAAGGGGCTCTGTCCCTTAGATTAAGCTGTTACACGTGGAAGATTATGTATACTTCCAGTGTTTTTCAGCCACAGCATACATAGATGAGCCAAAAGGGGAATGATCAGGATTCCCTTTCATTCCCAGCTGCTTCACACTTCTTTTAGTATTTACAGATAGTAATAGATTTTAAAAATTTTACTGTGGACTTGAGCACAGTGCTTGCAGAATAGAGAGAATTCAGGTTTGAGTTCTTTTATATGCCCATCTCCTGGCTTTCAATATTATTTTATTTTGGTTTTATGCTGGGTCTGAAAAATCTAAGGGTGAAAAGTTGTAAGAAAGGTGATGAAATAAACTAATTTTGTATTGCCTGGTCTGACTTGGTATACAGAGAAGTAGTGGAGATCTATGGTTCTGATGGTTATCTTAAACCTCACCATCACTTTTTTTTGACAGCATCTTCCCTGATGTCTTCTCTAGGTGTATGCTTGCCAGCACTGCCAGGCGGTAAAGAACACAACCACTACAGTGCCCAAAACACACCCTATCAAAGCAGAGGACCCATGGACAGCAGTCACTATAGAGCTAATGGGACCTTTAAATGTCACCAACAGAAGTCACAAATACATCATAATTATGACAGATTTGTTTACAAGATGGACTGTTATCTTACCACTGCATGACACTTCGGCAGCTGAAATTGCTAAGGCAATCATAAATGTCTTTTTCTTATATGGGCCACCTCAAAAGATGCCTATTGATCAAGGGAAGGAGCTTGTTTATCAGGTAAGTCTTTACATGGCTGCTTAATCCCCTTTTTAACTTTTTTTTGGTTTTGTGGGGTTTTTTCTGTTGTTGTTTTTGGTTTTTTGTGGTGTTTTGTGTGTGTGTGTGTGTGTGTGTGTGTGATTTTTTGTTTGTTTCTTTTTTATTGTTTTGGTTTTTGGTTTTTTCCCCCAAGAAAAAATACATTTTCCCTTATATTAGATTTGAATTTTACACCGTTTTTGAGAAAGGCTTTAGTACTTTTTTCCTTCAATTGAAAAAGTAAACACATACAAAAAATGTCAAACCAATTATTTGCAGTTTTAATGTTTTGCAGTGTTTCCCAAGCTTTATTGTTTGCAAAATGAATAAAGTAAAATTATTTCCTGGCAGTCATAGTGCAGGTTTTGTCACTCACTTGAACTTGAACTCACTTGGCACAAATTTTCACACTGCAGTCTGCTGTATTTCATTCATCCATATTGCCTAGTATAGCAATAGCTAAGGGTATTTTTGACATTGGCTTATAGTGATTATGAAGGACTTATCACACTTTGTTCCTCTCAGAGATGATGAAATCATCAGACTGTGATATCGAGTTAATGACAGATCAAGTTAAGTGGCAGAAATGTGATAAGAAACCATCAATTTCTGGCTCCTAAGCCCTACTTGCTCCTTTAACTCTCACTCACAGTCCCGGTGTGTTTTGTGCCAATATGTATGCAAGACTTTTCCCAGTCACCATTGTATCAGCAAAAGGGGTGGAAAACTGAGGTTTTTTACTTTAAACGGAATACAGAACAGCGGAAATGTTCACTAATTGTGTTCTTCTTTTGAAGATAAATGAAGAACTGTTTGCACTGTTTGGAATGAAACAAATTGTACTGTCTTATCCTCAGACAGATGATGTAAAGGAAAGAATGTCCAAGACAATCAAAACTGTCCTTAACAAATACTGCATCGACCATCCAAATGATTGGGATGAACACTTGTCTGCTATTGCCTATGCTTTTAATTTGACAAATTTGGTATGTGAAGGTTCTTCCTCTTTTGATTGAAGTTCTCCAAAATGTCTTCAAAGCTGTATGCTAAATTTGCTTGCTTTTGGTCCCCATTTAAATAGGAGCCAGATCAAAACACCCCATATTTCCAAATGTTTAACCGTAACCCACATATTGTTGAGCCCATGAATATACGTGTGGAAGGAGAATACAGTATTTTTGCCAAAATATTTGAAGCCACTAAAAAAGTCATTCAAGCATTGGAAGAAGAGAAAACCTCAGATTGCCAGGTAAATGTTATGTATTTGAATTTTGCTAGTAAGAAGACTGAAGATAAAGATGGAAAGGTCTGAGGCATAAAGTATAACTAGCCTTTTAAAATAACGTGGGCAGTTGTGTTACGGTTTTTAGTTTGTTTCCCTTTTCCTGTGATCCCTTCATTTCGGTGTAACACATCTCATATGTATTTGGAGGGAGTAACTTTAAGAGACCTATTGTCAAAAGTTTACTATATCTGACATAGAGGGCAGAAAAGAGAAGTTGAAAACTATTGCTTATGGACTGTTGGTTTACAAAGATTGAATCAATTTCTTCCTCACTCCTGAGTCCCACACAGTTATGAACTACACACATCCAAAGCCACTCAATGTCATGCTTAAGCACTGTTAACTAATGGTATGAAAATGCACAGTTACTTTTGGAAAAAAATGTAATTTATATTTATCTTTCCGTAGGTGGATAAAAAAACTTCAGATGAACAAAAAGTAAGAAGCAAAATCATGGTCAAAAGGAAGCCAAAACAATTAAATACCCTTCGACTTAAAGTTGGTCATGAAGTCCTCAGGCAAAGAAAAAACTGGTGGAAAGATGGTCGTTTCCAGTCGGAATGGGTTGGTCCCTGTATTATAGATTACATCACAGATAATGGCTGTGCAATATTAAGAGATTCCACAGGATCTAGGCTGAAAAGACCCATCAAGATGTCTCACCTCAAGCCATACATAAGAGGGTCCAGTGAAAAAGGTATATATAATTTTTTTTTTTAATTTCTATTTATATATATGTAAAAAAGGTTCGGGTTTTTGGGGGTTTTTTGTTTTTTGGTTTTTTTACTTGTCTGTTGTGGTGTTAGGTTATTAGAATGAACAAGTATTATTCACTCACCAGTGGGAGTTACATTAGCATACACAATAATGTAATAGCTCTAGTTTTAAGTAAGGAGAACAGTGAGGGTGATTGACTATAGTCAAACTATGCAGAGCATGGAAAAGAGCTCATGAATCATGTTTAAGGTCTTTTTTAAAATAGCCTCTATTAAAGTCGCTTCTAATCAGCTCTATTTGCACTGGCTGATAGAAGTATAAGAACATGCTAAAAGTATCAGCAGGCTAAACTGTGTTCAAGGAGCATTTTCTGACTATGTTTCTGTTTTGGTGCAGGCAGGATTCACATTACTTTTGTTTGTGCAATGGAAAGTTTTTTTTTTTTTAACAACATCAGTATGTCCTCTAAAGCCTTAAAATAGGAAGACTATATCAGAGAACTGATTTTGGAATAGTTTATTTTAAGTTGTCCTATTGAAGAAGACAATGTTTCTCTTACCAGAGCAAATAAAATTGTCATGCTCTGTGGTAGGATGGCTAGAAATTCCAATGATTTGGGTAACCAGATTCTGCCCTTGGTCTTATGTATTCAGTTATGTCCTTTTGCAAATCAAATAGTGGCAGCTGTTTCTTTTCTGCTCATGCTATCTTTGAGTCACCACAGGCATTTTGAGGGAAGGTAATTACTTGGTGTTCAGAAGACTTCTGTCACAGAACAAGCTGCTTTTTACTTCAGAGTTCTTAAAGAGCAGAATAATTCCCACCCTATTGGCACGTGTGGTCAAGCTTTCATTCTTGGAAATATATAAAATACATTGAGACGGTAATTTCTTCCATCATCTCTTAAAGCTGAAACTAATTCTGGAGTTTCGTGTAAGAAGCTGAAATATTTATGTCAGTTGTCAGTTATGGATTTCATAACCAAAATACTGATTTCATGTCACATCTTGAGGACACTACTTTTTTGGATGATCACTCTGTGCCTTCCAGTTCCTCATGAAATTGCTGATGCATAAGGAGGAAGTCACATGCATATCAAGCATGTAGATAATGTACAGCTATTACAATAATTTTGGTAAATTGTGTCACTGTATAAAAAGTTGAAAGTAATTGTCTTTGTAGTATCAGATCCTAATATGTTTGCCACTGAATACTGCAGAAGCAGTGCATAAATGTAGAATTGATTCCCTTTTTCAGGAAGTGACTTCTTGGACTTGTCTGGGATAGAGTTTGGTTTATTTTTATATTTTTTTTTTACTTACCTACTTTACTTTTTAAAACTTTTTATGGTTATAAAAGCCTGTTGTGTGTTGGATTTAGACTTCCCAGTGAGAGCTTGAAGAAACCACATTTCTCTATGTGCCTGCACAAAATGAAAGAATCTGCATGTCTATTTATTCAAGCTGTTAGTTCAGTAGGTGACTATGACAGACATCAAGCTAGTCATTGACTTAACTAAGAAAAGCTCTAAATGTGGATCATTACAAGGATTATTTTGTGGATGTAACAAGATGCCAAACATTTGATGCTCAGTGAAATAGGGAAATTCACATTATCAGTCTGCGGTCACTCAAACATTCCTCTTTTGGAAATTGTTTTGAAAAGTAAGTTAGGACCTAACTAGTGTTTTAAGTATGGCTTCAGGGATCTGAACTAATGGCTCCTTTCTTTTACAGACAACCGTTACTTTCTACAAGGTGCAGTAGTTGTTGACCATGACTATATTGGCTTCTCTGAAAGATCTAATAATTCAAGCCAACCCAACTCTGTTGCAGAAGGGGAAATAAATGCCTATGAAAGAGATGTCATGTCTGCTGTACAGATTCCACCTGCAACCTGCAAAGTGCAAGAATCAGCAGATGGTAAACATGAGTCTGAGCTGAGAGAAGGTCATTGCATTGAACCAAGCACTGCAAAGCCAGAGCAATGGCCTTCACCTTGTTGGACCCTTCAGACGAAGACAGAGGATACTTAAGGGTAGTCTTCTGTCACATATCATTGGCAAGCAGTTTGGAACTACTGTGGTAGACTGAAAAAAAGTGTAAGGGCTCCAACTTCCTTAGCCCAATCTGCTTTAATACTTTATGATACTGCAGGTAACTATTGGTTAATTTGTCTGGGTGTTACGGAAAAGCACTAGTAAAAGCACATATTCTGATCATGTGTTTAAATTTCAGATTCTATTGGTAAAATGGCAGTGTGGTCATGCCCTACTGTTATCTTCTCAGGACACAATGCATCATTTCACTGTAATAACCTTTTCCATTTAATCCTTAGGTGACCCATTCCTAATGTGCACTGTGAGATGAATTTAACCTAAGCAACTTGGTGTAAATTTTCCCTCCACTCCAGAGAAGCTCATGTCTTCCTTTTCCTGTTATATAACAGTTTTATATTCTTTCTGGGAAGCTGCAACCTCTGGCTTTTACAACTTTTAATTTCTAGTCTAATCCATTTAAGATCTCAAAAA
This sequence comes from Dasyornis broadbenti, assembly GCA_013397935.1. Taxonomy (NCBI): domain Eukaryota; kingdom Metazoa; phylum Chordata; class Aves; order Passeriformes; family Dasyornithidae; genus Dasyornis; species Dasyornis broadbenti. The sequence goes on from VZRN01005379.1 coordinate 109,458, forward strand.
ACAATAAAACTGCCAAAATCAAATACATGTAGCGTTCTGTGCATGAAACAATGGGGCTTCAGCTGTTCCCTGCTCATCAAAAGTCTGCAAGAGTAGGCAGTTTTAATATTTCAGACATGTGAAAAAATCTTAAGAGCATTCAATATTCATTCATGTTTTTTCCACAACCATCTGGTTCTCCATTACAGTTACATCTTCACTGAGCCTGGGAGATTTCCACTTTGGGAGATTTCCATGGACAGTGGGCTGTGAAAGGTGAAGCACTCCTATTAACTTATCCTCTGATTTCCTTGAGTAAGTTGTTGCTAGGCTGGGCTGCCTTCTGAGAAGTTATTTCAAAGTCAGCAGCACAGGAATTTTTTCATGTGGAAAACTGATGAGTGCAAGTCAATTCTTTTTTTTTAATAGGGTATTGACATGAAGATGAAGAAAACTAACAGAAAACTGAATTGAGAAATTCAGCAACTTCTGGTTGATGCTGTGGAAGATTTGCTTATCTTGCTCTCTGAATATGTGTGTCCCCTCTCATCTCTGCCCCTGAATGTCATGTGACTTGTAACATAGTTGGAGGAAAGTACTATTTATTAAGAGTTTATTTTCAGTTCATTTAGTTCATTTTCAGTTCATTTTAAGCAGTAAGATGTGGTTGTCAAGTACCTACCTCATACAGAAATTCACATGTACAGTACAGTCTGTCTGTGATATAATGGAATGTATCTGTGTGAGAAAACAGCTCAGCACCATGAGAGAATCCTACCTTAAACTTCAAATGAAAAATAATTAATACTCAAACTATTTTGTATAATTTGAAAATGTAGTCCTATAGATACAGTTTTTCTCCACCAAGATTGTTTCGGAAAGAGCACACTGGGAAGCAATACCCTTTCTGGAAACACTGTGTGTGTGCACACATGGAATAAATATATATTTAATAATAAATAAATACTTTTATATATCATGCTTTTGAAAAAAATATTAGTGTCAGGGATAAAACTAGAGAATAAGGCAGTTGTTTGTAAGACTCATTTCTTCTATGATTCTCTTTTGCCAGCCTCTTTTTTTTCCTACTTCAAGTGATCAGTTCCTGAATTTTGCACAGTACACCAGAGCTGTTTCCTGGAGAGGTCTAGGGTACTGTGGAGTTGTTAGAGCTACACTGAAGAGAAAGCAAATGCTGCAGTGAGAGGGGAATGGGCAAAACAAGAAACCATTTAACATACTGTGTGTGTTTAACATACTGCTGATCATTCAGGCTTCCTGGTAATTTTGATCTATTGTATTAGATCAGTGCCTAGGTTATTATGCCTGTAAGCAGGCATTAGTGACTTATCAGTGCACTGAAATGTGGCCTTATCTGCCTGGGGGAGGTTCACTGAAATAAAATACAGGGTTTTCAAACTATTGACATGAAAAACAGTCAACAGAAACTGGAAAAACACCCCCACCAGGAAATGTGAGACACTGCAAGCAGCAGTGGTGGTTGGAGAAGCTCTCACCCCAGCCCCAGTGTGTTTCTGACCATAGTGAGTTGTGACCTGCCCACTTTTTGGTTTTTTATCCAGCTTAGATAAATATACAAATGTCCTTCTGTACTCTTTCTTACTGGCACACAGGTTTTATTTATGCTAAGACAATAGCAAAAGACTATTTATAAGCAGAACTTTTAGAAATTCTGTTTTCTAGTAAAGTTTTGCTCCCTTGTGGTTTAGAGGTGAGGAACAGAAGGGAAAGCAACATTAAAGAGTGCAGATTTCCTCATACCTCCCAGAGCTATGATCAATTTTCCTATGGATATACTAATAGCACTACTTACCAGCTCAGAGCTTGATGAAAAATACAATATAAAAACAGCTTCTAGTGAAAAGACTGTACTAACACTCAAGACTTTTATTGTCGAATGAAAGCCTTTCTTGTCTCTTGTTGGAATACCTCGTGAACTTTTGTATACCATTTGCCTGTTCTGTGTTAAGGTGTTCTTGCTTTCTAGGTACAGATGTTTTTAAAAGTTTTCCTTTTTTTCCTGAATGTTCCCTGTAGGAGGGTACCAATGAATCATGCTTTTCAGAGCAAGGAGTTACCAAATTTGAAAATACTACATTTGATAACGAGATAAATGTCTTTTATTTGTTTGCTCATTTGCTTCTGAGTGACATCCCCGTCAATGATGTTCTGTAGCAATCATCTCTAATGACTCTAATGACCTAGCATCAAAATTGTTGCATAGTAGTCTTCTTGGTGTTTTCAGATGGAACTTTTGGAGGACTTCAGGGAAATGTATACATTCAGTTAACTTAATGCATTACCTAAAAATAAAACCTGTGAGCTACAGATTCTCACTAGGTGGTGAGCACTTAGAAAGGCAGATCAACAGCTATCATTGTGGCTGACCCCCTGAAAATTCAACAGAAGGAAATGCCATGTTAAGAGTCCCCAGGACCAGACACTGTTTTAGATTAGAAGGCTAAAACTGACACAAGTAAGCAAGATTTAGCAGTGTCTTCAAGAAATGGGTACTATACTCTTCTGCACATAATACAAGACTACTGCCCTGCTATTTATATCTTGGTAACCAAACTATGTAGAAATTTGCAATGAAAAGGTGTACACAAAAAGCTTTTAATTTGCAGAAGAAGGCTCTTCCAGATAAAAGTAACCAGACAGTAAACAGGATTTTAAAACATTTCATTCAGGAACAGTTAATCCTGAGAGGTGTATTCCCCAGTCAGTTCTCCTTTCAACTTGCACATAGATGAAGGGATCTGCAGCAGTCTTGCTGCACTGTTAGTAGTAACAGCTATGCCAATAAACAATAAATGTAGGAAATAACAACATTTCCCATCTGCCAGGCAGTGCTACAGATTGCTAGTGCAGTGATTAGGAGATCACTTGGATACAACTTTCTATAATTCTGCATTTCTATGTATAAGTCATTACTCACATGGGTCCTTTTCTGGATGCTTGAGAAGCATCTCAAAACTCAGCAGTAGAGATGGAGCATTCAGAGCTGCAGCTGGTAACAAGATGTGGTGCCTTGAATATGTAAAGTGATATCTAAATAAGTGGGTTAAAAGGGAATAAGTCAGATTTCACAAATTCAGTACTTAAAATTAGTTGATTATTTTGGCAATTGATGCCTTTAATCTTCTTATGCCTGTCTTCCCCCTTCTGTAGAGTGAGTCCCACCACGTCAGATTCCAGATAAACTGCAAAAAATACTCATTACTCTTCACAAAGTTGGCAGACATAGTGATGAAAGCCTCAACAGAAAAGCCCTTGAGTAGATGAGTTCTATGTTTTGTGCAGTTTCAGTGATATGCAGTAAATAATACATGTGCTTGCTTCCCCATTAGATTGATTCTGAGTGTTTACCTAGTCAGAGATCATCCATCACTCCCACAGATTAAAGACCAAGAAGAAGGAAAACAGACTGCATAGTTATGGCATCATACCGGCAAACTTATTTTAGTCTTAGCTTTCGTGTGTTTGTCTGCAGAGGGAGGCGCTCAGGGTTTTTGTTGGAGCATCGGTCGCATGGTGGCAGCCTGGACCCGCGGGAGCTCTGCGAGGCTCACAGGAACTGCTGCCCGCCCCGCCCTCCCGTGGATTTCTTTCCGAAACTACATTCGCAGCAGAATTGTTGGTAATTTTTACACCGAATTGTCGGTAATTATGGAAGCATGACTAGATTTCCAAGAGCAGCATGACCCACATTGTGTGAAGGCTGCGTGACTGACCTGTCATGTGAGCCAGAGAACAAAAATACTCTGCTTGTGCATGAGGTGGTTTTATGCCACAACTTGCAACTGTGGCAGACTTTCAGAACAGCTTTACACCTTTCAAAGAACTTGACACCTTTCAGTACTCGTTACATCTTGGTTGCTGTAAACAGGATCTCGTAGGCAAGCACCTGGAAAAAGGCCATGCCTCCAGTTCCAGTTCAGGTCAGTGTGACCTCAGAGCCGGCCCAGGGAAATGTGGTAGAATTGTGGGATTCAGTCCTTATTCCTGCAAGTAATTTGCTCTTGAGCAGCAGTTTTAGGATATGCCATGGCTGAAGGAAGTAGTAACAAACAGAAGGGAGAGGGTATTCAGAACACTGAAGATTGCAGGAGCCAGGCAGGGTTCTGCCCTGAAACTCTAAATGATAAGTAGCAACAACTTGAGCCTCTAATGGCTGTTGTTAATCTCCATTCTGAAAAAATTCTTTAATTAAAAAGAATAGAAGATTGGGGTTTCTCATATGTCTCAGAAAAATAAATGTAGTCTGTAATTAATAATTTCCCTAGTTTGCTGAGCTGTTATAACTGACTATTTTCTAGGCAAAAAAATTGCTCCACTGCATCTTTAAATCAGTACTTTTGGCACACTGCCCTAGAAGAAGACTGCCGATGCATCACCTGTATTAAAAAATAAAAATTACCTGACACCACTTGCCAGTGGATTGCAGCCACTTTCCCATCACTCTGAAGGACTTCCTGTGGGTCAGACTATTTAAAACAGGGAGATGCTTAATACAGTACAACCATTAAAAACCATACAATTAAATCAGGCAGATCTTCACTCACAGGATATCATCCTTCACATTCAACTCGTTAATAAGGAACGAGTGGAATAGAGATAAAGAAACAGTAAAATAAATTGCCTTCATGACCTGTAGTATTTCAGAAAAATCTAGTGCAGCTTCCAGACTGAGTGCCATGCAGTAGCTCTCCAAATACGTGTCTGACAAAGCCAGCTGGATGTTGTTTTAGGTTTTTCAGCCACCATGTCCAGACACTGCAAGAAGTTTGCAGGTTTTGCTTGGATAAGTAGCTATCACTGCAGATTGTCAATCCTCTACACTGTCAGCTCCCTTTTTTTCTTCTGCCAGTAATGCTTAGCTATACGGATCAATCTAATTTTTTCACCATTATTGGAGAAGAGTTTAAAGAGCGGTTACAGTGTAAATTTTACTAATAATTTCTGATAATTCATATCAGAGAAAAAGTATTTTCACATTTAAGAATTAAAAAACCCCGGGCAGGTAAGGGCAAATGGGGGTGCTAAAACTCTAGGGTTCGCTAGCATCTGTTTTACATAGAAAATACAGTAGCCTAATTTCAGCTCTTAATTTTAATTACTTGAATATTTGGTTCTAGTTTTGGGTTTTTTTTTATTGGTACACTACATGAATCCACACAAACTCTGAACTATATAATGACATAGTCTTAAAAATTTTAAAGTATGTCCTAATATGCATTTAAGTAATAATAAAATTGCTTTTGAATTGCTCAGCAGTGAGCTGTTCCCCACAGCTTGTACTCCTAATACATACACAGTCTTTCAAACAAGTTTCCATGTGTATTTGAATGGCAAGCTAAAAATCACCAAAGCCCCTTTCTTTGGGGCATGACACATGCCTAATCCTAATCCACTGTAGCGTGACAGACATTACTGACCTAAAGACTCTGATAAAACATAAATAAATCTAGTTTTGGAAAAGAAGAAGCTTTTGCAATTTACCACATTGATCTATAAATCCTCATTAACTCTACAGTGCACTGGTTGATTAGAAAACTACTGAATCAAGATGCTTCCCAAGGAATCAATTTACACCTAATGATACTTGGTGGCAAGGACAGCTGCTTAATTTGGATTGTAATTTCAGTTAATTGGGACACCTTCAGGTGACGCGAGTGGCAACCTGTGCATTACAGGTCAGTGCATCCTCCTCATGGCACCTTGCAGGTGCCCCAGTCTGCCCTCACTTACAGCAGGTACACAGCAAGGTGCCAAAAATTACCTTACACCACTTGCCAGTGGATTGCAGCCACTTTCCCATCACTCTGAAGGACTTCCTGTGGGTCAGACTATTTAAAACAGGGAGATGCTTAATACAGTACAATGACAGTGCTTACCTACTTGGCCAGCCTAATTTTAAGGAAAATATTCAGCCCCTATGACAGCCAAGATTCTTTCTTCTTAGAAAAGGCTTATGGAAAGATTAATCAACAACACATAGAAGGTAGTACCCTGTCTTTCAAATCTTAAAATGTGCAATTACATGTTGTTCGTTAAAGCACAGTATTATCTGGAACAACTGCTGAAACTAATTTAAACTCGTGCTCTCCAAGTCCACCATCTTAGACTGAATACCAGAATTCAACACTTAATACAATAAATAATATTAACACATAGAACCTGTTAGGATGGAGGAAGGTCTGCTGGCTTATTAAAACAAGAACTGTGATTCAGAAAGCTTGTGTCTTCCTGTTTTACATGAAATTTCTATTGCAGTATGAAGCCTCTGGTACATTGTTTTCATAAGATGAAGCTTTTAAAAGAGATAAAGAATATTTAATGCCTTCCAGTTCAGATGTTCTAATTCTGCCATTGTACCTGTACAAAACTAGAGGTGCTGAAATTTGATTGCTGCTGGAAAGTATTTGGTTGCCTATCCACGCAGAATGGCTTGGGTTGAAAGTGACCTTAAACGTCACCTAGTCCAACCCCTCTGCCATGGGCCGGGACACTGTCCACTACACCAGGCTGCTCAGAGCTCTATCCAGCCTGGCCTTGAACACTTCGAGGGATGGGGCATGTACAGATTCTTTGGGCAACCTGTGCCAGGGCCTCATCACCCTCAGAGTTAAGAATTTCTCTCTAATATTCAATCTAAATCTTCCTCTTTCAGTTTAAAACAATTGCTCCCTTATCCTGTCACCACAGTCCTTGGTAAATGTTTCTGTCTTTCTTATAAACCCACTATAAGTACTGAATGGTCAAAATGAGACCTTTGGAGAACCTTCTCTTGTCCAGACTGAACAACTCCAACTGTCTCACTCTGTCTTAACAAAAGAGGTACTTCAGCCCTCTGATCACCCACTCCAAAAGGTCCACATCATTTGTGTTTTGGGGACCCCACAACTGGAAGCAGCACGGCTGGTGAGGTCTTACCAGAGCAAAGCAGAGGGGCAGAATCCCCTCCCTCATCCTGCTTCTCTTCAGACAGCCCGGGATTATTGTAGAGATCAGCCTCTGAATTCCAGAGAGCTAAGAATATGACTAATGCACAATTAATCTGTTTTAGCCTGTACTTGCAATTAAAGTGTGTTTGGCTGATTCCCCCTCAACAAAGCATTGTTTAGAATTCGAGATACAGCTCAAATAAATGAAAGGAGGAAAGGGAAGCTGCATATTACTTTGCCTGAGCCAATACCTTGTAAGCAGAGAGCACTCAACATCATTTGGGCATGAGGTGAGCTAACCAAATGTTAGAAATATATACTCTTATTGATTGCTTTTCAGAAAAGCCTGTGATCTTTTAGAACTGATGGCATATACACCACCTATGACAGCAGTGCTACCACAGCTTGCTTAATTGCCACCACTGGAAACTTTGTTGACTAGTGACTTAGCGTCTTTGCAAACAGCTTCAGAAGATTCTTCCCAACTAACTGATTTGGTTTTATTCATATACAAGAGGATCAATGCCACAGCCAAAAATAATACTGCTTTTCTTTCAAAAGTGAAAAAGAAACAGGCTGTTTTCCTTGTCACAAACATAAGGAAAACAAAAATTTGCAGGAGAGGAAGCAACACAAGAGTATACACTAAATATATTTCACATGAAACTGTGCCTGTACTCTCCAGCATTTCAGAAGGCTATCCTTTGCCACATGTGAGAAAAGAAACCAGCTTGTCAAGGATTTTAATTTTGGGTATGGTTTTTTTTTTTTTTTTGGGTTTTTTGGGGTTTTTTTGTTGTTGTTGTTTTGTTTGTTTTGGTTTTTTTCCCCAGAAAAAGGAGATTTATAAAATCTTGCTGGGGGGAGAAATCTTATCTTTTACTCCACCATCATTACCCTTATTCCCCCATAAAGCACCTTACAAAACCACCAAAAGGAGCCTAAAGCCTATTTGCCATCCTCAATGCCAGCAGTAGCCTATTACAACACCTGCAATGACGATAATGAAAACTGTTTCATAAAACCCTGCAGCAATTACAGCTGTGTACACTCTGTTCATAATAGAGGTTTTAAAAGGACATTAATTATGCTCTGATCATCAGACTGGACTGATCAGTCATGATGTTGTTACACAATGATTCACACTCCAGATGACTCATGCAGAGAGGGTAATTATCCAGCAGGACTTCAGTAAGTCTGCTGTTCAATGAGAGGGCTCATTACAGGACCAAGGGTTCCTGTTGTATGAATGAAAAGGAAGTGTGGACAAAAAAAGAAAATCAGTACTTCCAATCAGGTGGTATTAGATGCCTACCCTGACTAAGTTGCATATTTAATTTGAGACACAGGTTTCCTGTTAGCTGAGACCATGTGTTTTATTAAGGAAATACCTTGCAGTTTTATTATACAAGTAAAATTTCTCTTTAGATGTTTAAGGTCGACTTTGTACATGTACGCAGATTATTAGTCTTAAAAAAAACAAATCAAACAACCTTGTGACACAGCAAAACATTTTTCCAGCTTCCATACAAAATAGCATTTTTTTTCTGCTGGTAGAACACATTAAAATTTTTACTGAATTAAGTGGCCTCTGCAAGTTTTATAAAAGTTGTATACAAAAAAATGCAAGCAAAAAAATCCAAAATATACTCGGACAGCCAATGCTCTGCGAATACTTTATTACACAAATTACATTCAGCTTCTGAAAATAGTGTTCTAACAGTGATACAATCTAAAAATAAGACATTCCAGAAACACATCAAGTTAGGAAGAAGAAAAAAATTAAATAGAGACTTTTTTCTTTCCTTCAATGCAATATAATGTTAGTGATTTAAAAAAATAGAAGAAGACTTAGCAGCTTCATTTTCTTGTGGCACTGTATATTCTCTGTACTGCAAGAGGTTAAGGACATTGAAGAGGAAAGGCACAAAACAGAAATTGGCAACTGAATAATTATGGAAAAAATATTTTGATGAAGCAGATAGTAAGACTTATTTACAAGATCCCCATATTTGATGATAAAATACTACTGCTTTAAATCAGTCCTGCAATTAGAAGACTTTGCTTTATTAAGATGTTCACATAAAAACCAACGGCACTGATATGGAATTTCCATACACTCCTCCACTTAAAAAACATAACTAAAACCAAACAAAAATTAAAGGAACCAGTGTACAGCCCCACATAGACTAGAACAGTTTACAATTAAATACACAAAATCTTAAACGTGCTTAAGGGAAAAGGAATCTGACATTCTGGTTTGAACCTTATAATGGAGAACTCAAAAGCTGGTTTCAGGATGATGAAGGTGCTGGTGGGAGCGGAGATGCTGAACACTCCTCCTCGGAATCTGTGCCATCATCTTCATCTTTTTCTTGATCACTTCCTTCAGTGCTCAGCCGGTCAAACCCTTTTCGGCTGTAGCCTTTGTGACTTGCAAAGAAGTTCCCAAGGTTAATTCCACCACCACCTTTCCCTGTGGAAAAGAAAGGATTTTCACAAGGTTTGCTTTAACTGTAAGGGGGAGGGAATAAAAATCTCTCTACTAATTACACAGGATAGTGGTAATTATTTCAAGTGTCCTTCCAGAAACTATTTGTAAAGAATCAGCACATGAGCCAAAAAAAGCTAAGTGTATATATTATGAAAGAAGAAGGAAATTAATCTTTGAAGTAAAAGTTTCAAACTATGTTTTTTCAGCACCGATTGTTTCATTAAGTCTACCCAGGCTACTGGTGTTCCTAACCATTTGCCCTCAGTCTCAAAGTGCTTCACTTCATTCACCAGATCCACAGTAACTCATTATAGCTGCTGCTCTCCCACTGGTAGTGACTCATCCTCTTTAGTGGGCAGATAATGACAGATTTAAGTTGTTGTAAAAGACATTTTCAAAAATCCCTGATCTTTGCCCCCAATCCTTCCTCTGAGAAAGTTCCATCAAATCTGTTATTCAGTATTAATAGAGAAGAAACCCCTCCAGTTACAGTTTTTAAAAACACCTTCAGTGACTAGACTTACCTCTAAGTCTGCCTAAAATTCTGCCTGAACTAGAACCAAGTTTGTGTTCCCCATCAGCTGAAAAATAAAGTAAATTTCAAAAATAAGCTAAAACCCACAATGTTCTATGTTCAAATAATTATCTTTATTTTCTGATAAAAATAATAGCCATTCAACAAACCAATCAGCAGCTCTAAGAAGACATTAATGGCAGTACAGCAGTAGTCTAGAGTGTTAGAACATTTGATATATTATCTAGCACATTTGGTATGCTAACACTTTTGAATACAAAGAGTCAGGAAGCTGTATGCTGGAATCTTCAAATAAAATACATCTAATTCAGTTACACAGCCATATTAGATTGCTGAATAGCTTACTCTGACACAGTAAGTCCTGACCAGTGGCAGAACTGTCTGATTTGTCTACTCCATGTACATTTTCTTCTCTGGATGAAAGTGTCTTGATAAAACAGTTTTGTGATATAAAATAACAGGTCTAGTGATCAAACAGCTATCAAAGTCTGCCAATTTATGAAAAATGTTACTATGTAGTATGAATTTAGAACCAATTTACATAACTTATAGGCATCAATTAAAACTTTCAGAGTAATGGATGAAGGTACATTGTGAAAGCATGTCTGACTCACAAAATTGACTAGGTAGAAGAGAACAATAATACATAATCTCTTGTAAAGTTATCTGCTTTCATTTTGCTTATATCTCTATAATATCCATGGAATCTTTTGTTCACAGCCATTTAAAGATGCCATACTAGAAAATCAAACTATGCTCGGAGTATTAAAATTTCTGAATTCTAGACAATACAACATGAACATATTCTAGTCATTTCTGAGATACGAACTTCTGCCTTGACATAAAATAAAATTTTTGATACATTTTCCAAAGAGGTTCTATCTTGAGATGCAATATTAAAGGACAGGGGGCTGCAGATGCCGTGTCCCTGCTGATCCTTAGTTTGCATGCAGCATCACTGCAACTGTTCAGGAGGGCAAAGGCATAGGGAGCTGCTCTCTTCATACCCTCACCCCTCAGTGCTCCGTGACAATTGGAACTGGAATAATAAAAGTCTGTTCTCTAGAACAGTTACTCACAGTTATCTCCATAGACAGTTGTCTTCCTCCACCGAATAAATACCAAAATTGCCAGCAGAACAACAACAGGGATAATAAGAAGAGTTGTAATAAGAACAAAGGAAACTCCGGTGCTGCTGGCCTGTTGGACCAAGTGTTGTTTATCCATATTCTTTAGAGGGTCTGCCGATTCTGGCTTGTTTTTCAATCTGGCTTCTATAATTGTTTCTGATTCTTTAAAAAGAAAACAATTTCCATATGTAATCCATGTGCATCAAGCAACACAGAACAAGGTGTTACAGGGAACAACAAGCTACGATACCTTAAGTGCTGAGTAACAAGGAAACAAGAGACAAAGAGTTATGGAGACATTTTTGGCTCTTGCTGATGTTATCCCAAATGTAAGACAGAGAAAGTCTGAATGATACCACTCACTAGCAAAGATTCCCTCCACTTTTCTCAAATGGGGAGAGGAGATGTGTAAAACAGAATTTTGTCCTAAAAAGTATCTACTATTTAATATATAGGAAAATTCCTCAATGATCGATTTTTGCAAATAAGTGTGTGGTGTAATATCAATTAAATATCTCCTGTTGACAAAGAAATATAGAAAGCCCGTATATGCTGCATTATCCTAAACAAAAAGGAAAAGTTCAAAGTTCTTTTTAACAAAATTGTGACAAATGGGTTAAATTTTACAGAACTGTTACATCCCCTGAAAGAATTTTGGTTCCATGTATTTAGAGAGCTTTTGAAAACAGCATCAGTCATTCTTGACTCACATTTTTCTAATAATAGAAAAAAAGTTTTTCTAATAGTTTTTCTACAAGGAGAAAAAATATTTCAGGGAAATATTTCAGGGAAAAACCAGCACATACTTTGTGATAACTTTTAATGACTAAAACTGTCTAGCTATATGTTTTGAAATTGGATTGAACAGCATGTTGTAACAAGTAGCTGCATCACAGACACACTCTGAATCAACTTTGGTTTGATTCTGTATCAAAATTAAAATGATGTTCTATTCTGAAAGAATAGCAAATGGTTCCGTTTACACTCAACACTACTACAATGTTAACAATATCATTATTATCACAAGTAAAAGGATAACAATGACACAATGAAAATATACTGTCTGTTCAAGTAGTAGTTATAGCTAAGGAAAATTTTCCTCCCACATCTTTCCCGCTTCTGGGCAAAGCTACAGTTCTCCAAATATTTGCCCCACGTAACAGCAGTACAAGCACTAGTAACAGTCTGTCACCAGGAGGCTGTGAGAACACAGGCCACTCCTGCCCATGAAAACATAAAGTCCATTGGCTCTTTTCTCCCAGTGGAGTTGAAAGACATTAATTTCAGTCACCTACTCTAACCAGTTTTAGACATTGTGACTTAAGACCTTTTTCTTACCCTGGTGTTATTATTTCATTTTTCCTCTTCGACATTAGAAGTGTCAGCTAAAGAAAGCCAAAATGCATTTACATATCCCTAGATACACAGCAAGCTCTAATGTCAACACTTCCCTTTAGAGTGCTTCAGGCAGGCTGAAGTACCAACAGAAATAACATAAAAGGGAAACAGTTCTGGCTATAAGGATTTCATTGTTTCATAATGTTAGCCTTCCTTATTCTAGTTTATTCTACATGTTTTGAAGTGGCAGTTGGGATATTTTTTTACTTTTTTCTGCCTGCATATACATGGCTGAAGCAAATACGTAAGCTCTGAATTTAACCAAAGAAAACCACTTAAGAACATTTGAAAATTTTAAATGCCTGTATAAACACTACCATAACCTGGTACTGTCGTTCTGAAAGGGAAATGAGGTACATAACATAATATAAATGGTTAAAATTACTTTTCATCAACTTCAATTGATATTTTACCCCTTTCAATCTCCTCTATGTGTACTATCTCCTTATATTGTCCCTGCATGCTTTCATTTCCTTTTTCTATCTTTTTTTTCACTTTCATGCAGATCAGTTAAATAAAAAGTGTAGTAAATCTACGGGAAGAAATGTAAATAGAAAAAAAAGGTATTTCTTGCCATATGGTGTAACTAACAAGGCTGTGTACTGAAAGACTACACAGGGAGATAAACCAATTGCCATTTCAAATAACCATTTTTTTGGTAGTGGAGGGTTGTGGAGTGGGGGGAGGGTGCTGGGGAGTAACTATCACAGTTGCATTTCAGAGCTATTTCTTCATCTAAGGGAGCTGCCACAGATACCAAACTGGACCATACCAGATGGTAGCATGGATTTAACCAACTAGTTAAATTTTTATCTTAGTTTCTGTGAAGCACTTGTCATCACTGAAAATGAAATGTTTTGGTTAGCTGTGAAATAGCATCTACCATGTAACAGTGTTACAAGCTTCTTTCTAGTGCTTCCTACATCAACCCACAAACTAGTCAGTATTTTTCCCTTCAGCTTGGCAGAAGCAGTCCTAGTCTCAGTGAACATACTGATCCCTTTGTTTTCATTATGAATCAGACTAACCTTTTGTTTCCTGTACCTCAATACCAGCCTTTTTAACTGACCGATGTTCCATTTCTGTAAAACAAAATCATTCTTCAGGACAACTGGTATTTTAGAAAGGCACTCAGTGACATTTCCTGCTAGCTTTCTGAAATGTACAAGTACAATCCTACAGTAAACACTCCCATCAACACCTGAACTTCACCATGGAGAGTCAATATAAACCATTCAATAGCTCACAAGGCCATGGAAAAAAAAAGAAAGAGCTTGACTCATGAAAGGAGCTTGCAATAATTGACTTTGATGCCACAGGAAGATTTTATGGGTATGCCTAAAGGTTCATGGATTCCTAAAAAAATAAAGCTGTTTATTATAATCAAAATCATAGTGAATTAAAGGCTGGTTGCATCAGGGTTTCTTAGCTACTACTCTTTTTTTATACTTCAGCAAAAACTGAAAAGAAAATTATATACAAGGACTTCCTTCATCTAACCTGTAAAAATTCCATTTTTTAAAATTCTCATGTTTCTTTGAATAAAAGCTGAGAATTGTTCATGCTTAGTTTACTAGATGCAGATAAAAACATATCCAATCAGAATTATAATTTATTTGGTCCAGTCTCCTGTTATTAAGAGCAGCTGATACCAAATGCCCAAAGGAAAATCCATGAATTATAAACAGACAAATAAGGAATAACTAGCTTAGTCATTTATAGCAGCAGACTCTTACTGGATGACTAACATACTGAAGCGTAAGGCTTTATCTCTGTCATACATTTTTTAATCCCATATAATGGAGTAGTGGATTATATTTTTATTCCTGTAAAACATGTAACCTCTCTCTGAATTCTACTAAATTGATGTCTGACTAATCAGGTCCCTCTCCCTGAAGTCAGGCTGCTTGCCTTGGGGGTTACTAGATTAAAACTGGCAAGCGTTTCCTCTGTATGGAAATAGGACTTCAAATTATACTAGATTAATTGTCTAATGATAAATGCTCCCAGTGCAATGAATATACATTTTAAGTTGACCTATGTTTTTACTTCATCCCCTGGGAGTTTTCTTTGATAACCTCACAGGAAGCAGTTGAGTTGTCAGCAAAATAATACACTAAAATTACTAAAATAGAGTAACACTTTCGTTTAAGCTGGTACTGACAAGGGATGCATGAGGCAAATTCATTTTGATTCCGTGACAAACTCATGTGCCCAAGACTTTTCTTTGACAGAGCACACAGCAATGCTGAAAGACGGTCTTTCAGTAAAAACTGAGCAGCAGCACACAACTGCTGCAGGTGGAGCTTGTAGTGCACTTAAATCACTGTCATTTTGCCACCAGGCTCTTGGCCAGGGGTACCAGATAAGTGGTACTGACCTGAAGATACAAAATGTGAAGTTACGACATTAGGAACAAAAAGAACATACTTTCTGCAGATGCAAACTTCCACACTGCTCTGGCATGAACATCTCCAACAAATACTGTTCTGTCTTCTGAAGCAACAATATCATGTGGCATCTCAAAGCTCTGTGAAAATAAGCAGTCACAGATTACCCTTAAGTGTCTACAGCTTCATGAGGCCTCCTTAACCCCTAACTTGAGCCTGGTCATGTTCAGTCCTTCTTTGGACTGGAAAATGCAGCAGGTGCTGGTGTGAAAGCCTAACATGTGAAAGGACAGGATTCCATTTCTACTGAATGTTTGCCTTCTCCAGGGATGACAATACAGAGATTATTCCATGTATTAATGCTTTAAAAATTATGTTAACAATACTTCTACTCATATTATTGAGTTCCATTTTATCCTGTGAAATACATATTTTCAAAAATAAAGAATCTTGGTTTGAAGCTCCCACATTTAGTTTTTCTTAAAATTCATATGCAACACAAGCTATATTCAGACAAAATAACTCACTCAATATAATTTAAAATTGGGCTGCTGACATGAGGTGATTTTATGATGACACTCTATTCCTGATTGCCTGCTTTATATCCAGAAATGGGTCCTGTTGCTTTAAGCTGAGTCCAGGGGTGGGGCGGGAGCCAGGGGTACTCAGGGTGGGCTTTCTTCAAGCCCTTACTTCCCGCATGCTGGGGTGCTGCACATGCGTGTTACACTGTTGCTCTTAGCTAGCTTGGCTCTTGCTAGCTGAAGGAAGAAGTTTCCCCTAGACTGCAGCTTCTGTGGTTTCTTCTGGAACTCTCTGGCTTAGCTCTTGTCTGAGATCCACCAGCGGGGAAGCCATGGGAGACACCCCACTTTGGTCAGACCTTGGAAAAAGCTGAGCCAGTGAAAGAAGGGACTTTAAAATCTACCAGTTTCATCTGCAACAGAGACTAACAACATTGGAGTTCACTAGGTTCCCAACTGTGTTTTCTCGTCCCCAACCTGCTGTGTGGACTCTTCTTCCCTCACCGGAGACAAAGCTGTCTGCCATTTTGTGTTTCCCTAGCACGTAGCCAGTGGAGTTTTTTCCCTTCCCCTGGCATTTTCAGGTTTGTTTGTTCTGCTGTGGGTGTGGGGTGGGTGTGTGTGTGGGTGTGTGTGTGGGTAAAAGGTTCTGAAGGTTCAATAGCTAACAGTTTTTCATTTCTTTCGTGTTGTGTGAGTACTTGTCAAATAATTTTTTTTTTGTTGTTAATTTTCAGCAACCAGCATTTATTTCATATTAGCAGGAAGGGATTGCTAAAACCCCATTTATTAGAGGAAACACTCATTCCAGAGTGTTTTCTCCCAAAACTTGTCTCTAAACCAAGACAACTGCAAATACAGAGTGTACATGTTACCCAGAAGTGGGAATATTAACATTCATTCTTTAGTCTAAGACAATATATGGAAACTGTTTAAAAAAACCCCATAGTTCTTATGTATATAAATACTGCATGAAGGACATTTGGTCTTAACTTTCACACTAGTATTCTGGAAAGAGGGATGTAATTGTGCATATTATTTCTGCTTAGGAATAAGCTCTATTTTTTGACAAATGACTAGCATCTAACTTTATTAATATTTCAATTCTTTCATTATTCTCTTAAATTAGCTTGTAAGAACTGTACCAGCAGCAATAAAGCAGGCTTATCCTGGCTGAAGATATTATGTGTAGGAATCATCTTGAAGGTAGTATAATTTTCAAATGTGTACTATATGTAGAAGCTAAGACCCAAAATTCTACTGTTTTTATTAAGTTAGTACTATAAAGAATTCCTATTGAATACCTTATATTATAAAACCTCTTATTTCCTCCAAAAGCCTGATGGAGGTTGGAAAAGTAGAATGTTACCCATGTTTTCATACACATAATTTTGTGCACGAGGCACTCTGTGCAATACTCTACCTTTCTAAGTGGAATGAAAGTATCAATTATTTCTCCAGTAGAGAAGTTCATCACAAATCCTTGCACTGGTTCTGCCTCTCCAGGATAAGGCATTCCATTAACTGCAAAGAGGAGACCACCTGCAACAACATTAGATTTGCCTTAAGAACCCATACATAGCAAACATGCAGTGAAGATGAACTGTAATAGTTTAGATTTAAAAAGGCTGCCTGAGAAAGGTAAGTCAAACAGGAAACTAAATCACAAGAGGAAAGTTAAGTGAGGTGTAACAGTTAAACCTTTGGCTTTAAGAGATGCACACTTAGTCCAAATGAGAAGAACCAGCAAGACAGTATTTTATGGATTGTTTAAATGTAAAGGGAATGTGAAGGTGTTAAAAAAATAATCTGAAGAATGCTTTGCTAATGATGGTTGACCTGATAGCAGAAAGTTCTGTCAATGCATCAAAAGCAGAAAGTCATCTGTGGAATAAGTGGGACCATAAAAGGAAAAGGTGTGAAAGGGGGACTCAGGGATTAGGGGCCTATGGCAAAGAAACTGGTTTTGTCATTTTTTTCTGTTTAATATGCTAGCAAGATTCTGACACTCAATTGTTTTTTTTTAAGTAAAGAGGCCAGAGGAGACTGCTCAACTGGAAGCACAAGGCGTAAGACAAGTTGAAGGTTAAAAATTTATGAGGTTTAGATACCATTCACTTAAATTCAGAAGGAAGCCAAATGTACTTAACTAGACCTCAGGCCTAGTTAAGTAACCCAGCATGCAAGCAGCCCCTCCTTCAGAAGACAAGAAGAATGCTGAAGCAGCACCCACCTACAGGAAGGAGTCAAAAGGATCCTGCAAACACTTATTATCAATTCTGGCCTCCATCTCCAGTAAGATGGCAGAATCCGTAATGAAGAGTAAGACATAGGTAAGTGTGGCCTGTCAGAACAAGTTGGTGTGGCTTCTCTAAAGGTTGTGCCTCAGCTCTGAACAGGAAGAAAAGGCACACAGGTAAAGCAGATTCTATAGACATACTTGCACTTTCAGAAAACCCTTGACAAGGTAGCACATCAGAGGTTATTGAATGTGTGTTATCACAGGGATGAATGAAAGATCTATTTATGAAGAGGAAGCCAAGACCAGAGCTTATGGGCAGAGCTTATAATTCTGCAAGAGAAGTCTGAATAGTGTGATCTTGAAGCGATCAGAGTTAGAAATTTATTGAATAAGTTTTCAACAATGACTGAAAAATGGAGTGTACAATGCCATCCAACAGTCTGAGGAAGAAAACTTAGTTCTTCTGTGGAGAAGTCAAAAGCTTGATGATACTGACGAAGTCCGGAAAGACTTTTAGTAAGAATAAGTGACTTGCCAAATAGATGGCAGAAGAGCTTCTGCAAAGACAAATGTGAAATGATGCTTCTTCTAAAAAATAATCTAGATCATGCCTTATGATGTTTGAACTTGGAACTGGCAGCTACAGCTCAGAAGAGCATCTCCAAGCCAAGGATTCCTGAAATCTCTGGCTCCATGCACAGTGTCAGGCAAAATTTCAATAGAATGCTTCATCATGAGGAGAATTAGGAATTGAGGGGACAGTTTTGCCACTGTGCAAAGACTTAGTATGCCCACATCTTGATTACTGAGTGTTCTTTTTCTCTCTGCATCTCCAAAACATTCCAATGAAGTTAAAGATGCTAGAAAAGAAAGGCAAATACTCAAGGGGCTGAAGCAATTAACTGGCTTATGGAGAGAGACTTAGGTGGCTGGGGTTCTTTGGTTTGAAGAGGATATGCCAAGATGAAGTGGTACCAGATTTGGGGCGTGTGGAGCTGTTATATAACTCCCAAAATACTGGGATTAAGAAGCACTCAATGAAACTAGGTCACTTTTTATATTAAAAAAAATTAATAAAGTGGATAATGAACTTCTGGAGCCTGTAACTGTGGGAGGCCAATGAACCAGACAATGCAAGTCAGTTCAAAACAGGGGTTGGAAAACTCATCGGGTCTCTAGAAAGACCCTATGAGCAAGAGGTCATAGGCTATCTCCTAACACTGCTAAATAAAGGGTTTGTGGATGCATTGTGAGTGGGAGAAGAATACTACAAAATGCATCCAGGCTAATACAACACACCCTCAGAATGCCTGTTTTGTTGCCACTGTCAGAACCACAGGTATCAAGTATCTCATCAGCACAGCAATTTTTCACATTCTTGTCAGATGCAAAAGAGAGAAAGCTGACATTAAATTTAGTATTAAGGAGTCAGGAGCCTAATATACCAAAATTCCTCATCCAGTTCTTAATGTTTACATTACCTTCAGTATCAGTATTAAAAATCTAATCCCAAAACTTAATACAGTAATTTTTAACCAGACCATGATATTAAAACCAACATTTTCAAGCTGTTTGCATCCAGTTCCTTTGTTTTCTGAAACCAAAAACCTTTCTTAATCATTTCGTCTTAATTTTGCTCTCCAAGAGCTTAATTTTGCTCTCTCAATGGAGTTTGAAACAAATATTTAGAAATGTTATTAGTAATCATAATTTATTATTAACTAATTAACTGTGCAGCCACCAGGAAGCAGCAAGATCATCTACTTGTTGACATCACATTTAAGGAGTCTTATCAGTCATTTCTTAGAAACAGAGAACAGAGAAACAGAGAACAAGCTTCCCTCATCTACAAGTCGGAAAACAAGTAGTTCTCAAATTTTCCATTGCATCAGGAATACTCTGAAAGATAACATCTGTCCTAAGATCACATGATAGCACTCTTCATGAAATAACACTGTATACTCTGACATCCTGGCACAAAGAACTACTTAAAATCTGAAGAACTGGTAGAAAGATTACCTGGAACATATGAAACTGCAAACAACTCTCTTCCAAATGCTTTGTGTTTGATCTCTCTTGTGAACTCGCCGGTCTCTAACCTGAAGCACTGAATTCGACCATTTTCTCTGTCTGCAGTGCACAGCTGTCTTAAGTCAGGGATCAGGGCTAAGCTGTGAGGGATATGAAACTGTCCAGGCCTGGCTCTGCCTAGAGAAGTCTCTGCAATAAAAAAACTCCAGGTTTGTGTTAAAGTATGCACTGAAACTATCAGTTTTACTTAGAAACAGCAACACGCCACATAATGCAATGTAACACTGGGAAATGACTATGGTCAGTTTGCTTTCTCCTAGCATTTAGGTAAATTACTCATGGTAGCCTATTGCATTTTCTTTATAAATCCCAAATTTAAGACTTCTCAATTTCCTGAGACTATTCTTCATAGTTTAATTATGTGATACATAAATCTGAGTCAGCCACAAATGTAATTATTCATAAAACTTAAACCAGATGAAATCATGGCATAAATCTTGTGAAAATGATTGCTTTCTTAAACATTTAAGAAAAAAATTTGGCTTTATGAAAGTCAGAACATATTCTTGATAAAACAGGACACGCCCATACTTATACTGAAAGCAAAATAACCAACTCCCACTTTTTATTTTTAGTAAATAAATAACCACTACAAGTAGCTGTATAAAGCCGAGAGAAAATTTGGATGCAATGACAAGGCTGAAATTCATGTAGAGCCTGGAAGGTATTTCAGTAATAGAAATTCATTACAAAAAATGAACAGTAACATCAGCAATTTTGTGGTTCATTATGAGTTCATGATAACAGCAGTATGGATAAAGTACTAAGAGCTCTGACTGTACCTTCTCCCCACTGCATCATGTACAGTCCTTTTGGAGAGAACTGAATAATCCGACTGTTGCAGTAGCCATCAGAGACATAAATGCTGCCAGTGATCGGGTCCACGGCCACATCAGTTGGTTGACAGAAATGATTTTTGTCACTGCCTGGTTGCAAAGCCACTCCTAAGGTCAGTAATGGCTCTTTGTCATTGGCTCCTAGTTTGAAAACCTTTTTTTCAGCCAAAAGGAAAAGAAAAGAAGCTTCAGTTATGGAAGGTGAAACTTCAGATGTTGATGGCCTAGGGAAAAATTTCTATCACAGTGTATAAAATCAATTTATGTACCAAACATAATCATAATATATTGACCATAATATCTATTATTAGTTTTTCAATACAGCTGATTCTAGGAAACTTCTGCCTAAAATACAGATTTCCTGTCATTACAAAGCAATTTAGTTTCACTTCCTGGACTTAAGTACATCAATAAGCAAAAGACATAGCAGAAAATTCCAGAGAGATCTTGACAGGCTGGAGAGAGGGGCTCCATGAGGACCTTGTGAAATACAATGAGGCCAAGTGCAAGGTCTTGTGCCTGTATTGGGCAATCCCAAGCTCAAGGACAGGATGGGAAGAGAAGGGATTAGAGCAGCCCTGAGAAGGTGCTAGCTAGTGAGAAGCTCAACGTGAGCTGACAACATGTGCCCACAGCCAGAGGAATAACCATATCCTGGGCTGCATCCAAAGCCCCGTGGGCAGCGGGGGAGGGAGGGGATTCTGCCTCTCTGCCCTGCTCTAGTGAGCTGGGGCAGAGATGCCCACCAGCAGAGCTGCCTCCAGCTCTGGGGTCCCAGCACAGGAAGGACATGGAGCTGTTGGAAAGAGTCCAGAAGAGGCACCAAGATGATTACAGGGATGGAGAACCTTTCCTATGGAGAAAGGCTGAGAGAATTGGGATTGTTCAGCCTGGAGAAGAGAAAGCTTCAGAGTGAGCTAATTGTGGCCTTCCAGTACCTGACGGGAGCCCACAAGAATGATAGAGAGGGACTTTTTACAAGAGTATGTAGTGACAGGACAAGGGTGAATGGCTTCAAACTGGGAGTAGGTTTTAATTGGATATTACGAGGAAGTTCTTTACCATGAGCATGGTGATGCCAGTGGTCAGACCGCCCAGAGAAACTGTGGCTGCCCCATCTCTGGAAGTGTTCAAGGCCATACTGGATGGCGCTCTGAGTAACCTGGCCTAGTGGAAGGTGTCCCTGCCCACAGCAGGGCAGTTGGAACAAGATGAACTTTAAGGTCCCTTCCAATTCAGACCATCCTATGACTCTATTATTTCTGCATGCTATGTCCATGTAGCAAATTATTCAACACAACTGTATTCCATGCAGTATACAGGGATCAGCTTCTGTTAGCATATTCTTAATGTTATTTTTAACAGGCCTGGATAAGCAATTTATGTCAAATCTCTAGGTAAATAAAAATATTTTTTAGCAAAATATTAAGGTCCTGGTACTAAAGCTTCAGAAACATACCTGATGAAGAGCTACATCAGTGACCCAGTAGTTACCATTTTTATCTACACTCAAACCATGTGGTAAATAAAATCTGCAAGCACAAATGTAGAAGAATGAAGTTTAAAACATTTTTCTGGAAGAATGATATAGATGTGAAGATTTAATTTTTTATCTACAGATCAAAACCAAATGCTGTACAAACTAATTACGTCTAGTATTTAATAAAAAATACAGTTTTACAGGTTAGAATTTTCTTGACAAGAGTGTCTCAATTCTGAAACTCAGTTATCTCAGGTATCTCACTGACACTATCTCGGCATCTGTAAGGACAATGTGCAATATTCATGAGCTCTGCATTTCTATTAATCTAGGTGGTAGATGCATCTATATGAAATGTTAGAAAGCAGAGCTGGTAAAGATGGCAAATTAGTTTTATTATTTGTTGGTTTTGTACTTATTTATTTACTCATTTACTTTAAGATACTCAGAGGCTACAATAACACAATTGTATATAAATGTATAAATGTAATATAAAACACATGAAAATGGGTTTAGGGACTTTGGCAAAAACATACTTCAATTATATTGAATTATAATAATATTATATAATATAGTAATTATATTATTACTTCAATTAATAAAAGAAAAAAAAAACAAAAAACCCCAACTTACAGACTTTTGCCCGTGGAATGAAGCAGTTTTGCATTACTTGGATTTAGGACAAGAACTGTGTTCTGTTCAATTGGTCCAAGTCCTCTTTGCTGATAAACAAACTTGCTATCAAAAGAACTACACAGAAAAAGTGGAATAGAAAGCCAGCATTAGAAAGTTCTCCTGATGCAACTTAATGCCAACTTTTGTAGTTCAAGTCCAGTGTGTGTTTATTGGGTTCTTTTTTCTTTAAATATAAACCTTATTACATCACTGTCTTATTTTAAGAGTTAATAGTGTTGTACATCTGCATTTCCTAATGAGGTTATGACTTCTAAACTAAAGGAGCACCAAATCAACAAAGCAACAATTAAGATAGCCCTACACCAAGTAAGTAAAAAACTCTTTTCAATTTTTTAAAATTTTTAAAAAAAAATTCTTTGCCATGGCAACCCAGAAACAAGAAATTCAACAATGTAGCCTAACCAAAACTACAGCTAATCACCAGGGCATACCTGCCAATAAGAACAGGTATACTTTGTACCATCTATGGCAGTCTGTGCATATTTGTGTGTCTTCTGCTTTTTCTTTTTTCATACACAGTTCAATATTTTGCTAGAGCTTACTACTGTAAGATTCAGATCTTATGGCTCTTATCCTTTTCAGAGTGTGTTTACAGAAGACTACAGGATATTATATGGTCCTCCTACTCCCACAACATTAAACACAATTTTAAGGGTACATGGAACATATATTACAAAACATTTGAACATATCAATATTTCAGACATTAAGAACCAGGATAACCTTTCTAGAAGACATTTACTAGGCATGAAATTATCATATGCTTCCAAAAGAAAAATAGATATAGTTGTCTCTATCCTTACAGAGAAGTCGGCTATTACTGTTTACCTGTTAAAATATATGTTCAACTTTCAGTGAAGGTAAACAGAGTACAAAATATTTTGAACAAAATTTAAGGCTAAATGTTAGAGAATGGTGTTTGACTGTGGATGAAAAATGCATAAATACAAGACACACTCCCCACTCCTACCTTGTATTTTAAAATCCATTTGTTAATCCCAAGAGAAATCCAGCCATGATTGATGTTACTTGGTAAACAAGAATATACTTTGTAGTCACACAGATGGCTATGAATAAAGCTATTAAAACTATATATTGTACAGTTCTAACTCACATCTCCATAACATTAAATATTTACGTATCTAGAATTTTTAATGTGGAAAAGCAATATTGGCTTCATATATAACCAGAAAGATCTATAACAGAATGTGTTTAAGTTTCTGCATAGGCTATGATCAAAAAGTAGTATTTAGATACTGCCGTTGCATAGAGTAACTATCTGTAACTATTTAACTTCTGGTAGAAATAATGTCTGATAGGAATAATCCTTTTCACTATGAATGGTTAAGCCAAATGTGATAGCTACTAACACTCTCTCCAGAGTTCTGTCATCATGTAGAGACACTGGGTAAATAGTAATGCCACACAAAGGCCTACACTGGTGTTGTACCTTCCTGTTTGACCATGATTCTGCAGGTGCTGTTATATTTGTTAGCATTCATGACAGTAACCTGCCATGACAAGTTGTCTTCATTTTAAACAGCTTTATGTTAAAAGGAGTCTAACACTCATAAGGGCTCGCTCTAGGAACAGATGACCACAACTGGAGAATCAACAAAGGATAGACTGAACTAATCTTATTTTCAATCTATATAGATAATCTACATAGAAAATCTACACAAATGACAGAAATAATCTTAGTGATGATAGATCTTGTACAAAAAAAACCCACAGAAAACATGACTGTGTGTCTGCAGAACTGACTATTTAGACAAATTAAAATAATTATTGACTTTCCTTGTTATGATTTTGGTTCTTAGCAACAGTGCCGTCCATACTCCTAAGTATTTCCTGCTGCTCCCAGCTCTTCTGGGAACTAAGTGCTTTCAGTGTAAATAAGACATTGTATGGTATGCAAAGAAATTCTAGTGAACTCTGAAATGGGTTTACGGGAGTGATCTTCCATTCATCTTCTCCCTGCCAAACTTCTTTTCTACAAGGATGACTAGAATGCTACAGAATCACACTCACTCTTTTCTTCCCAGTGTTTGAGGCTAATTGCCAGGCAATGTTCCTTTGTTCTAACTGATAAATGAGAACACAAACAATGCTGACTACTTCTATCTTAAGAGCAGCAAGACCAACACCACACAAAAAGAACAACTAAACACAGTAGTCATACTGCTCTAAACCGTGGTTTTCTAATAGGTTCTGCACTTTGATACTGAAGGACATGTAAAATCCACTGCATAACTCACTACTTCTAATTTGAAACTCCCATGTAATTCCACAGTTCCATTTCTACTTCTCATCTGCCCACTTTACACTAAAGCAAACTATTTATTGCAAATCTAATATCCTTCTGGTGGGCTACATATTAAATTTGGACAGACTACCTGATCTTCTAAGCCCTGAAAGCACAGCCCTGAAGTCTATTCTTGATCAATATCCATCACCATTGTGTTACTGTGCTCAGCCTGCCTACCTTGTTAAAAATGCAGTAACAAGAATGTAACTTATATTCTTTAGTAAGTTCTTTATAAATTGGATGAATAGTATACATTTTTCATCACAAAATGCAAAATAACTTCCAACTGAATCACTGCATAGCCAGCTGAACAGTTCTGATTTTTTTCATTCTACACAAAGCATATAGCAAAGACTGTTCTGAAACTGAAGAGACAATGTTGTAGAAGAACCTTACTTATTTAAGAGGATTATTTTTTTTTAAATCATGCACTAAAGAAATGCTACAGCCACTGCAAAACTGCTACTGTATTACAGGGCTTGTCACTGCGTAACTGCTTTTGTGTTCTAAAGCAGACTGAAGTTACCTTGTGCAGCAGCATAGATCATTCAACCAGCTATATTTAGCTCAATGAGGATCCAGCTTTTGTGGCATATGTTAATAATGCATTGGAAACATTTGTGTATAGCCTAACAGCACAGATAATTTTTGTTTAATTTGCTTCTATACTAAGCTGGGGAAACATTGAAACAGAAAATAAATTCTGGGCTTTCAGGCTATTGATTTATCATGTTTGCAGTTTGGTAAGGAATATTATACTCAATTATATTTGCAGCTATAGATAAATGCTAACTTAAAAGTCTGATAACTTCTTATGCCTCCCCCATACAACTGTCACTATAAACTCCTTTCAAATACCACTTTTTTCCCCTGACAAATGACAACACCCATTATTCCTTCCTTTTGCATCACGACCCATGAAAGGGACCCCAAACTCTTTCATATGCCCATGTATGTACCAAAAGAAAAAAAGGGAAGGATGACTGGGTGAGCACATTTCTGTGTGTCTCTTCTCCATGCCACAAGATAAGGAACAACTTCTTAGTCACAGGCATGTTTTTAAAATATATACTTGAGTCACTGTACTCTATATAAAAGGCCTACAGAGGTTCTAGTTCAGCTGACTTAAGGGTCCCTACCAACACTAGCTTTCCTATACGTTGATTAACTACGCTCCACGAGAAGAAGAAAAAAAATGTAAGGAGTGTGAACAAAACCCCTGAATAATTAGGATTTAATGTGCAGTTATCTTTATGGAAGGCCATGTGCAGTGTTACCAAGCATAGCTGGTACATATACGGCTTTCCAGACTACATATCACAACTCCAATCTTCTTCTGCAGCGACACCATAATGAAGCTGAAGTTCTATCTGTCACTCAACATGGTTGATTCATCATGCTCATTTGCTATTTTAGGGCATGTTAATTTTTTTTTTTTTTT